>VZTF01005687.1:404459-463949 GCA_013397755.1 Cnemophilus loriae
GGGAACAGGCTGTGTCGGGCCTGGCAGGGGGCTGGGAGATGCTGCTCAGCTGACAGACGCAGCTCTTCGGTGTTTTGGGGACCAGGAAGGAGAAGGAGCAGCCAGGAGCATTTATTGCCCAAAAAGCTCACAGAGAGACAGGAAGGAGAAGCCAGTGAGGGTCAAAATGAGTGGAAACAGAGGAAAACAGGGAAATGACAGAAAAGAGCAGGAAGATTGGCAGAGGGGAAAGCTGTTCTCAAAGTACAATTCTGCTGTTGGAGTGAGTCCAGAGGAGGCACCAGGATGATCAGAGGGATGGAGCAGCTCTGCTGGGAGGAAAGGCTGGGAGAGTTGGGATTGTTCAGCCTGGAGAAGAGAAGCTTTGGGGTGGCCTCACTGTGGCCTTCCAGTACCTGAAGGAGCCAACAGGAAACATGGAGAGAGACGATTTCCAAGGGATGGAGGGACAGGACAAGGGGGAATGGCTTCCTACTTCCAGAAGGCAGGGGTAGATGGGATGTTGGGAAGGAACTGTTCCCTGTAAGGGTGCTGAGGCCCCGGCACAGGTTATCCGGAGAAGCTGTGGCTGCTCCTGGATCCCTGGAAGTGTTCAAGGCCAGGTTGGACAGGGCTTGGAGCACTCTGGGATAGTGGAAGGTGTCCCTGTCCATGGCAGGGGGTGGGATGGGATGATCTTTAAAGTCCTTTCCAACCCAAACCATTCCATGATTCTATGACATATCGGGAGTGAGTGTGCCGCACATTTGTGGAACAGGGAATGGTGGGACCTGGAATGTTGCTTCTTTCTAATCTTCTCCTTCACAAAGGCCAGCCTGCCTCATCTCATTGTTCTCTCCCTTAATTTTGATCCCCCAAGAGCTCATATACCTTGCTGAGCATCTCTGTGTTTGTGAGTAATTTCGGTAATTTTGGGTTTGTACCAGCAGCTGCGCCAGGGCCGGGTTCTGTCTGAGGTTCTGAGCTCGAGGCACTGCAGGGTGATGGCTCCAGGTTACAACTGCAGGGTGTTGAACATGTCCCTGGAATTGGCAGAGCCCCTAAACATGGAGTGGTCAGACTGTGCCCTTGCTCGTTTTCCCAGCTCTTGGTGAAGGACGTTGTTCCTGCTTTCTGGGCCCTTCTCCTGCCTTGTTGCTTGTTAAAAAGATGTTTTGCTTTCCCAGGGTGTTGGAGAGGTTTGTGACATTTTGAGCTAAACTTTGCTGTTTCAGCAGCCAGCAACGAAGGTGATTCCAGGCAGTTGTTCCATAAGCAGCAGAACTAATGAGCCCCTGGATTTGTATCCCACTTTCCTGACCTCTGCCTCCCCCTTCATAATATTATCTCTTCCCACAGAGCCAGTGTGTCCCTGTCCCCTTCCTCCATGTCCTTTCACTCTTGGCACTCACAGGTTGCCACGTGGAGCAGGAGTTTTCTCAGCTCACATGACAGCCGAGGTACTCATTTGGCTCTGTCTCTTCCCCATTCCCAGCATATTTTTTCCCAGGATTTCTCAGTATTTAATTATCTCTGAGCCTTCTGTCAGTCTGGGGGAAGTTTGAGTTCCTAGAGGTAGGAATCTGCTGCTCAGATGGACCAGCAGTTGTACAGACAGCGGGACAGGAGTTTCTGCGGAATAAATCCCTTTCCTGGGAAGCGTGGATGGTGTCCTTTGTCCCTCTCACCTGCCTGGAAAGCCAGGTACTGCCACGCTGCTGTGGATTGGAGAGGAAAAGCCTGGGAATAAACAGAAACAAAGCAGAGAACTGGGGGTGTCAGCAGGGCACGAGGGCAGCAGGAGAGGGAACAAAGGATGTTTGGGATATTCTGAGCTGTGTTTGCCATCGAGGGAGTCATCCTTGGTTTCCCAGACTGTCCCACTGGCATTGCTTGCCTTTGGGCAGGGCATGCCCTTCCCAAAGGATTCAGAGGATAAACTCTGTGCAGGAGCTCAGATCCAGCCTCTGAGGGCTCAGCCCTGTGCGAGTGGGGGAATCATGGAATCCTGGAATGCTTTGGGTTGGAAGGGACCTTAAACACCCCTTCATTCCAACTGACACCTACTGCTTGTGCCTTTGTCCCTGCTGGATGTTCCTGCTGGGATGAGATCAGAAGTTGGAGCAGGATTTTCTCCCCTGGCTGTGCCTTTGCAATCTCCAGCCCCTCACATCAATTTCTCAGCTCATCCATGTTCCACTTTTCCAGGAGTGCTTCTGCAGCCTTGGCATTGCCCAGTGACCCAGCAGGAGTGACGACGTCAAATCCAATTTGTGAACTTTCAGTACTTCCATGGAGCTCATAAAAAAGAGGGAGAGTGACTTTTTACACAGACAGTACTGGGACAAGGGGGAATGGCTTTAAACTTAAAGAGTAGGAGTTTATCATCAGAATCCTATGGGAAGAGCATGCCCTGCCCAAGATTCAGGTTGGATGTTAGAGAGAAATCCTTCCCTGTAGAGGGTGGAGAGGCCCTGGCACAGGTTGCCCAGAGAAGCTGTGGCTGCCCCTGGATCCCTGGAAGTGTCCAAGGCCAGGTTGGATGGGGCTTGGAGCAGCCTGGGACAGTGGAAGGTGTCCTTGCCCATGACAGGGGCTGGAATAGGATGAGCTTTAAGGTCCCTCCAACCCAAACCTTCCCAGGATTGTGACCCATTACAGGATTTGTGCATCTGTATGTGTCCCAAACCTCGGAGGAATTGCTGGGAGAGAGCCAGGGAACTGCATTGTGCTGGGAATGCCCATTCATAGCCAGCATCTGGAAAGGGCCCCAAATTTATCTCTGTCGCTGTCACTCCCCATTCAGCCCCCTGAGTGACTCAAGCAGCTCTGCACAGAGCTCTGCATAACTTGCCTGACTTTAGGAGTCAGCAAATGATAGATGTCTGTATCCTTGGATGAGGATAATCCAATCACACAGTCTGGCTGGATTTCAGCTGTTCTCCAGAATAAAAAAAGGAGTCGAGGAGTGAAATATTTACTTTTGGTGCTTTCCACAAGTGGAGATGACAGAGCGTGGGAAAATAAAAGCCAGTCCTTGGTGGGCAAGGGTTGGGGGGGAAAAGAAGCGAGGAAAACCTCCTCTCTTTGCTGGTAAAAAGGGGCTTGGCAAGAACAGAGCCATTCTTTGGATTTCTCCAAGGCACAGGATGAAGGCAGAATATTCAATGAACATAACTCTGCCATTGTCAATGCAGGGCTGTTGATGCCAGCCAGGCAATCCGACCCCGAGCTTTGATTAAAAAAAGTCAGCCAGCCCCAAATGTTCCAATAAAAAAGAGGTTATGAAAAAAACCTTGTGCTTTGGTTAAAGAGCACCCAGTGCTGGAGTCATTTATTACAGCTGAAAGGATTAAATGTCATCAGGGAACCCAAAAAGCAAATGAATCTGTAATTAAATGTTTAGCCCAGCCAAGGCAGTGTGGCAGTGCCAGGCTGAATAATGTATAGAGGAACCAGCCCCAGCTCTGTGCTTGCTTCCCGTTTTTTCATTAACTGGATCTGTATTAATGCAAAACAAGGGAGCTGAGTGATTTCCAGCACACTCTGGATTTGTTGGTGTTTTGATGATCCCAGGATTCAAAAGCTTCTGCTGAGATCAGTGCCAGCTTGTGCTGGAGTTATCCAAACACGGAGGAGATCTGATACCTGCTGGAAAAGCAAACAGGAGAGCGAGTGAAAACAAACAGTGAAAATCCACCAAGGCCTGGCCTGGCAGAGCCGGGCCTGGAGAGCCCTGGGCAGGGCATTCTCCTCTTTTCCAGCCTTGCCTGTGGGAATCTGCACAAATCTGAGCTGGCAACAGAGCTGAGATCTCTTTCCTAATTCGTGTTATGACCTAAACACAATGCAAAGATTGTGGCTGGCTGCAGAACAAAAACCAAACCCAGGACATTGGGACATGGAAGGACAGGAGAAAAAAATGATCAAATTCAGCTTATAAAGCACAGCAATCAAAGTGGTGCAGAAAGGTCATTTCACTTCACTTGATTGTATGTTATGGGTCTGGGAAGCCTTTTTTTTACACAAATATGGAGACGTAGTGCCAACATTTTTAAGTCTAATCAAGCTTACCAATTAGTGGAGACATTCTCAATGACAATTGTCAATTAACCTCAAGGTTAGAAATCCAGGGTAACCTGAACCATCCTTAAGCTCATGTCAGAGTCCCAGTAATACTCTGTAATATTAAAATAAACCTCCAGCAGGTTTTACATGTGTGCAGACCCAACGTACCTCTGCATCTTCCTGAAATCTATTTCCAGTTCTTTTGTAGTTTCTTTTTTGCAGCTAAACATTATTAACCTTCAGAGCTGTCTGTCCTGCTTATGGTAATTGAGGCAGCAGCAACCGATTCTGCTGGAGCATTGATCCCTCTGTCTCCAGGTTATTGTTCCTGCCTCTCCCCCAGCTGGGATCACGTTCATCGTGGTATCAGACCTTGCAAGTATTTAAGTTTTACCTGGTCTTTGATTTTGCTTCTGTTCCAGTTAGAAAGGAAAGGCTCAGCTTTTGGAATCAGGCTCCGTGAGTGCCTCGAGGCCAGAAAGGGGTTTGGGTTTGCCTCCCTTGCCCTTCCTCCACCCAGCATCCCACCTTCCGCAGCTAAAGAAGCAGGATAGACTAAATTCTAAATATTCCTGAGTTACTGGAGAGCTGAGACCTGAATCCTCATTTTCTAGAAGCTTTTTAGGCATGTCCTTCCTGAGGGCAAGGAATTTTCACAGTGAATTTTCACTAGGAAGCAAAAAGGGCTGGGAGAGGCACTGCTCCTGTTCGCTGTGTGCTCTTCCTTGTTCAAGGCAATGTTGTGCTAAAGGAGGGCCTTGGAAATCTGGAATTACTTTGGAAAACGGCCTCTGTGTTCCCAGGAAGGGTGAATTGATGCCTGAAAAATTATCTCCCTTCCAACACAGGCAAGAGTGCTTTAGAGAATGGATGTTCTTCACTTCAGCACGTTCAAAGAACCATTTAGGTGTGATTTGTGGGGGAGCTCCTGCCAGAGCCCTGGCCGGCTGCCAGGGTCAGGCACAGGGAAGGATCCTCTTGGGATGGGAAGTGTGGCATCGTTTGTCTTACCAGGGGCTCATCAAGACTCTGTGTGGGGGGGGTGTGGCTGTGAGGGTGTCAGGAGGGAGGGAACTGCACTCCCAGCAGGGCATCATTAAAATGTTTCACTTCGTTTTCGCGACCCCTGGGGGACAAGGAGAATTTTAATGGGCTTTGGGTTCTATCTCCCCAGTTCTGCCCCATTTTCAGGTTAATAACACTGATGTCTCTTATCTCTCCTCTGCCATCAAGGCTGGAACGGGGGAAATCCAGCATTTTGTTGGGAGTTTTAAAGCTGCCTTGAAATCTGTCGAGGGAGATAAACTATCTTTGCTATCAGAAAATAGCTTCTCTTTGCTATCTGCTGGAACAACGCACAGCTCCACAAAGGATGCTCCTGCCCAACGGCTTCTCAGGGAGAGACACTCCCCGGGGGAAAGGTGGGAGAACTGAGGGGGTTTTTGGGGACCCTCTGGATTCCAAGGAGGTGAGGTTTCGGGGAGTGAAAAGACTTCTGGAAAAGGGCAGCACCGGCTCTTGATGAGCCACGTGCATCCCACAGCAGCACCCTGGTGAGGAGGCACAAGTGGAGTTGAAGCTGTGAGGGATGAGCTGAGGTTGTAAAGGAATTCCCTGAGTCAGGAGATGGTTCTGCTCCCATTTGTCACGGCAAGAAGGTGGAACTGAGTTGTTTGGTTGCTGTAAATCACAGAATCACACACAGATCTGAGCGTATTTTGGTGTGGGATATTCAGGTACAGCCCGGTGGAGGTCTGGAGAATGTTTCTTTTTGACTGCTTGAAGTTTGTTCTGTAAGTAAAGCATTTCCTACCAGCCAAAATATTCCATCTGCTGAAATTATCCCGATTCAGTGTTACCATAATCAATATCTAAATTACTCTGCTTAAATGTGTGGCTTTATTGAACCAAGGCAAATGAAGCTGTTACAAAAACATTCCGAGGAAAGGATTCTGAGGATGAGAACACCTCTGGTGGTGGTGACAAGTAACCAGATGTCCCAAATTACCTTGAGAGCATGATGTTTCCAGCTGGAAATCCTGGCAGGCACCACAGGATTGGAGAGATCATCTCTTTTGCTCCTGGGGATGCATCTCCCACTGGATCCCTGTGGCAGCTCACTGGCCACCCTGGAGGGTGAAGCTCTTCTGCAAAGCTCAGGATTTGAGGGAGAATTGGTGAGTGAAAACCCAGCCAGTTTCTGGTGGTTTCCCTTTGTAGGAGACATTAATCCCAATATTTCAGAGCTGTTGTTTTAAAGAGCTAATCCACACCTCCCCAAAGTGAAATCCAAATCCAAAACTCAACTTTGGCTCCCAAACTGTAATTTTGAGAGAGGCCAGAATTCCTGTGGAGAGGCATTGTGCTAACAGACTCCTCATCCTCTCCTGCCAGGCACTGAAAGCCTTTCCTTGGCTGCTGCTTTCTGCAGAGCTCCTCTGGGAAATGCCACGCTCACTCCCTGTCTGCTTCCTGCAGTTTTTCCTTGGCACGGATTGCCTTGGGAGACAGCTTTGGAGTCTCTTGGTTTCATTAACATCTCCCTCCTGCTAAAGAAGAGAATGAATGCTGCAGGAACGGGGTGAGGATTCCAGCTGGGACATTCTCACCCTGATACCTTTCCCTCACTCCTGCTTTCCCGGGGGACGATTTCCATTTCTCTGCTGGTTTTCCACCTTGATCCCTCTCCCCACTGGAGACTTCTTGGTGTCCCTTGGTGAGATACAGCCCCCTCCCTTCTGGGATCACTCTGCTGTGTGTATGGACTCCTTTTGGAGACCTTCCTTCTGTTTCCCATTCGGCTGGAAAGAGGAGCCCCACAGTTTCCCCCTTTCCTGGTGGCTTCCTGTAGCTCCTTAGCAAAGAAATTCCAAGTTTTCATTAGACCTTTTCTAATCCTTGGCATGGCTGGAGGCACTTATTCCTTAGGCGTGGAGAGAGAGGGATTTTAGTCAGCAGAGAGATCCTACAAGTGGTTCTCTGAGTTGCAAATTCAACATGAAGATGCTCAAACCCCTCCTCCAACCAACATCCCAATTTTAATATTAACCAAAGGAACACTGATAGTAATTCCTGGCATTTAGGAGCTGCGTTTTCTGGGGTTTGGTGTGCGTGTGTAGAGACCTTTCCAACACCAATTTTTTGGTTCTGAATGCACACTGAGTGTCAGGATTTTGGGAGTGGGAGGTTGGCTGCCCTTTCCTGCAGATGGCTCCTCAGAACACTTCCTCGGGGTGCTTGCTCACTTCCATGGGGAGGAAGCACACGAGAGCTGAAGGTCAGTTCCTGAACTAGGCTGGAGTTTGTGCTGAGCCAGGGTTTGTGCTCATCCATGGGCGGGAGTGGAAGGGGAGGCAGTGGGAATGCTGGGGGAAGCAATGGTTTTAAATAGATATTTACAGAGGATATCAACATTTAGCATTTCCTGATTTCAGAACAGTGGAGGAGGAACCCAGAACTCCAGCAATCCCCCTCCTTCCCTCCGTGCCAGTTAGGACCTCAGCCTGCTCCCCTCCCTCACATGGAACAGCCACTTGGGCACCCGTGCCAGCAGCACCTTCCTTTGGGAGCCAGCTCCTGCCTTCCAGCGGCTCAGAGGAACAGAACCGTCCCAGGAGGGTTTCATGTGTGCTGGGAATGTGCCAACTGCCTGTTCCAGGGAATTAGCACCTAATTTCGGGAGATTCTCTCTTCATTGCCTTCTGTCTCTCACCTCTTCCACTGAGCAGGGCTGGGATGTGGATATGCACTTTTCCTTTTTCCTTCCAGCCGGGCACGAGGACATTCCCATCCACCTCCAAACTCTGTGTTTATCCAGAGTTGGTCCTGCCACCCCAACTCCCAGGTGGCTGCTGGAAGTCCTCTGGTAATGTGCATTTCCATGAGCTGCTGTCTCCTGTAGCCTGGGGGTTCCAAGGCTCAAACAGCCTTTTCCTCTCTCTTCTGGGCTGCTCTCCCAAATATTTGCATTTCCTTTCTCCATATCCTGCTGTCACCTGCTGCCGTTGCACTTTGCATCTTGGCAGCCCCCTTGTGTCAGAGGGATTGATCCCAAAACATCGCAAGGTGTTGGAAAGCCTTCACTGCAGTTCGGGGATCAGCTGTTGTTCCAGCAGCATCTGGAGTTTCCAACTCCTCTGCTTGCTGGGGATTTCGATCACTGCTCCTTGGCAGGGGCGCAGCATTCCTGGGAAGTTCCGTCCTTAGTGACCGTGCTGAGCACGGGAGTCTTTGGATCACCCATTTCTCTTGGCACAAGAATGTTGTATCCATTCCCCACTGCATTCAGGGAGTATGAACAGTCCTTTTCCATGGATTTCCCGGGTGCTTTGGACTGATGAGTCCAGGATGCAGGCATTGCAGTAATTTTGGAGTTTCTGAATCCAGAACCATTTGAGGTCCCAGCACAGAGCTGTGGAGGTGGTTACAGCTTTCCCAAGGGTGCTGACAGCCCAGAGCAGGGAGCAGGGAAATGGCCAGAGAAACCAGGGAAGCCACTCTGAAGGAGTGACTGAAGGATGGAGGAGGACACAAAAGATGCTTCCTAAGGTTACTGGATTAAAGGAGATGGGAGGCATGGAGCAAAGTCTCCTTCTCACTGCTAGGTTTTGGTGAGAGAAGGACAAGAAATGATGGAGGAGCCAAGAAACAAGTGGATCTCATGGATGGAACAACCTCTGCTGGCTCCAATTCCACGAGGAAGAGGGTCTTCCATAGTGTCCCCAACCCTTCCTTTATTCCTCTCAGAGCTCAAATCTGCACCAGTTCTTTCCCCCATTCCCACATCTCTCAGCCACAGGAACTGGAGATCCAGTGTGACATGCCTGGATGAGTCCCATTCTCAGAGCCCAGGGCATGCTGAGCCTGTTTCCAGCAGGAAAAAGGAACTTTGCTGAGGATGGGAGAGTTCCCAGCGTGGAGATGGCACCTGGTGTCAGCAATGCAGGAGAGCTCAGTGGGAATCCTCAGAATGCCTTTTATCTTTAGCAGCACAGCTTCCCAGAAAGCTTTCAGTTCCTTTTCTTCCTACCAATTAAAACAAAATAAAAATATTACGAGCTGTTTTGTCTGGTTTTTAAAGGAAAACAGAAATAAAAAGGGGTTTGGCAGAGCAACACTCTCAAAAATTGTGCTGCTTTGGGGGTTTCACTTGGTTGACTTGTTTCTTTTAGGAGAGTGGCTTGCAAATTTTGTGCAAACTCTTAATGTTTTGTTTCAAATCACCTCATGTTCTTGACAAATGGTGTATAAACGTTCCAAATTTGCCGTGTTTAAAAGGAGAGGTGTCTACCAGCAGGGCGGTTTTGAAGAAAGGTGTGTGCTCTGGTTGGGTTTGCGTCTGTCATAAATATCTGAGCCTCGAGGACTCCAGGATCAAACACTGCTTTTGAAATTAGAAATAAAACCTACAATTAAAAAAACCAACCCAGCCTCCTCTGCTAATGGCAGCCTGTTAGTGCTGTGTGCTCCAGCAGAGCTGGGGGAGGAGCTGGAAGCAGGATTTTATCCCTTATTTTTGATGTGCTGATTGAAGTGAGTGTTGCAGCCCTGCTGCTGCTGTGTCCTGTGCCAGCACAGATGCCCAGGACAGCCCAGGGAGCACAGCGTGGAGGGGCTGATTTGGGGATGATTAAAGAACCTCAGAAAGCCAGAGTGGAAAGAGGAAAGGACTCTTAACTTTGTTTTAGGGAGGATTTAGGATTCCCAGTTCATCAGCTCAGCAGGAGGGATCCTAACTCAGGCTGAGGGAGAATCAAACTGCTCCAATTAACTCAGGCTGTGCTGTCCCTGCAATATTCCTGCTGCCTCTGCTCCCAGGTCACAGATGGGAGCTGTGCCCTGGCTTCCAGGCCCTGCTGGGAAAACCTGGCTCTGGCTTCTCCAAGGCTGCGCTCTCTGGCACAGTGACAACATGGGGATGCTCCATCCCTGCAAGTGTTTAAGGTCAGGTTGGATGGAGCTCTGAGCAGCCTGGTCTGGTGGAAGGTTGGGGTGGAATGAGATGAACTTTAAGGTCCCTCCCATTCCTGTGATCTCAGAGGGCTCCTGGGATGTTCCAGGAGAAGACAAATGACAAAGGAGACTTGGGACATCATGCACTTGAGCAGTCAGACTGTTCCTGCTTAAAGCTCTGCTGGACAGAGTGCAGGGGAAGAGCTCACAGGAGGGCAATGGAAAACCTGTGGATATCCCAAAATCCCATCATCTGCCTGCTCTGTTGTGCTGGCCAGGTGTGTGCTGTGCCTGGTCAAACAGGCCCTTCTGCAGGGGTTCAGCACCTCTGCAGACAGTGGTCGTGGAGTCCTTGGAGAGCTGGTCTGGGTAGGGGACTGGTTTTGGGGTGCCTTGAGCTGCTGTCACCCCTCAGTGACACAGAGCCTCAGCAAGGTGACCACGTCTCGCCCTGCTGGGGCTGCAGGGACTTGCTGAGCTCCACATTGCTCCTGTCCCAGCCAGCCCAGTTGGATGACTCTTTAGCTGGGACACACACTGGGAGATGGTTTGCTTTGCTTGCTGATTGCTGACACATTCTCAGATCCAAAGGAGTTGGCCAAGGCTTGTCCTGCTGGGATTCAGGTCATGGCCAAAGCTCCACAGCCGGAGCTGGGAGTGCACAGAGCCTCAAAGATCAGCGTCTGGCTCAGTCCTGACCAGACAGACCCCCCAGTACAGGGTCTGGAGAAGATCATCAGCCACCACTGAGCAGGAGAGGCGTGGGATGGAACCACTCCAGGCCTTGTTCTCCTTATCTCCGGTTGAGATGGAGACAGTGCCTCACTCAGGGGCAGGATGTGGGAGGAGAACCAGGGTTTGTCTGATGTTTGGAGGCTTCAGAAGCGGATCCAGAAGGATCAGAGAGGAGCCAGGAGTGAGTGGCAGGGAGTATTCGATCCAGGCGCCTGCCGCTGGCTGTCTTTATGTGGCATTTGAGACAGTGTGGGCAGCTGGCTCCAGCTTTCCCTCCCGACGCCGCTTTGTTTGGAAGGTTGTAGACACATGTCAGCGGTGATGGATAGATTTGTTTGACTTCCTGTCAAATCAATGATTACTCCTAGAAATCTCTTTTATTAGTTTATCAGAGGAAGTTCTCTGTCATTTATCCCAGCGGAGCTTGGCTGCCTGGTGTCACTGAGCAGGAGTTATTGCTGGCTTTATTGTGCTGCTGCTTTTAGGCTTTGACACCATATTTATTTTTGTCTTGCTTTGACACTAGGAAAGGTTCACTCCTGTTCTTCCTCTCTTTCCACAGAAGGTTTGTCTTTCCTTTCCCATCCCAGTCCTTGGAAATTTGCAGGATTTTGCCCCAAGTATCAAGGTTTATCCATGCTCTCTCTTCAAGTCTGACTGGATGCTGCCTGGCTGTTCCTTGCCATTTGTGAGCTTATGAAGGTCTTGATTTCCCAGGAATTACAGAATGATTTGGATTGGAAGGGACCTTAAAGATCTTCCAGTTCCAAGCCCCTGCATCATAGAGGTTGGAACAAATGAGTTGTAATTGGAGGAAGGAGGTGAGTTAGAGGGAAAAGTCATGGGGATGTATTTCCCAAATCTTCTCCATTGGGCTTGTTTGGGTTCAGGGAGAAGGAGGAGCTCCCCTCTCCAATGTTTTCATGCTGAGTCCCAAGGGATGGGCTGTGGGGGTGGTTTGGTCCCAAGGCTCTTCCATGGCTGCAGGAGCACTGGTGGGGCTGGGCTTGGGCTGGAGCAGAGCTGGGCTCCCCGCAGGCCTCCTGTGACATTCCTGGGTCATCCTCATGTTCCCCCAGCGCCTCGGGACATGGAGGGCCCTCTGCTCACAGCATCCCAACCCTGCAGGACTGACGGACACCCAAAGGCTGGCAGGGATTCAAAATGCAGTCCTTTCATGTGGGCTCAGGTGGGGGAGCTGGGGCAGAGCTTTTTGGGATCTTCTGGATGCAGCAGCTTTGCTAAGAACCATTTCATAGCTCTTTTCAAATTGAGGAGAAGGAAACTTCACTTCAGGTGTAGCTCACACATACAAGAGCTGTGCAAATTACTGGGTCATTTCTATCTTGGGTTATTTGTTCCCATTAAAAAACCCATGGAATAATTTCAGATCAGTCTAAATAATACTTTTGCCATTGACATTATGAATCATAGAATCACAGAATGTGCTGAGCTGGAAGGGACTCATCATGGAGTCCAGCTCCTGGGCCTGAACAGGACACCCCAACAATCTCCCAATGCCTGACAGCATTGTCCAAATGTTCGTTGAGCTCTGGCAGCCTTGGGGAGTTGGAAATCTTGGGAAAATGGCTAAGGATCACAGTGGAAAGGAAGATGCTTTCAAATCAGTTTCAAAACTAATCTTGGAAAGGATTTTTCTAAGTAAAATCTCAGTTTGATTAAAAGTAATCAAATGAAACATCATCCTGGCTGTTCTCAAGCTTTCCTACCCGTAACAGAAATCCAGAGAACTGGGAGTGCTTTCTTGTTCTGCTTTATCCAGAGGGAATTCTTCCAGAGCCAGGCTCTGCGGCTCTTCCCTGCCCTCTCCAGTGGCTGAGCACGTGCAGAGCTTCGGGATCTGCTGCTCCTGCCAAGATAACAAAGCTGACCTCGGAGTTCAAGGAGGAGGGGACTCTGTTTTCAGGTCGAGAGCTGCTTGGCTCAGTCCCCGCAGATAAACTGAGTGGGGAGGGGACGGGCAGGGCAGAGCTTCACCCTCTGAACAGCCCCAGATCATTTCAGCCACCCAGCTCCAGGAGCGGAGCAGGGGGGGAATGAGGTGGGAACGATGCAGCTGCACAGGAACACGCTCTGGGTGACTTTGCTCGAATTGTGGATGCTGCTGCAGCCTCCTCTCCTCCTCCCAGGGACAAAGGTCTTGCTGTGCTTGCCCTGTTAGTCCAGGAACTCCTAAGCCAGGCTTTGATACACTGATCTTTGTCTTCTCTCTGAGGAGAGAAATATCTGCATTTTTTTCCTTGAGCCGCGTGGGAGAGAAGGAATTTCTGCCACTGAGCTGGAGGGGGATTTGAGCCCAGCTTCAGGTTTAAGCTGAATACACACCCACTTTTGGTTGTCTGCTGATCCAGGCTGCTCCACCAAATGCTTCTCATGCCTGGTGCCCCTTAACTGGAGCTGATGTACTTCCATACCCCTCACGGTCCTGGTTGTTTTCAACCTGGAGTTGGACGTCTGGAATTGGTACCCAGCCTTGAGGGAGAACAATATCCAGCTGATGTGCTGTGTCGTGGTGGGGGCAGTAAGTGAAGCTGAGGGGAGACAGAGGCAGTGGTTGAAGCCTTCAGTGAGAAGATAAAAGCCTGTTCCGAGATCAAAGGCAGCAGGGAGAGGTGCACAGCTCCTGAAAGCAAGTAACAACCAACAGCCATCGAACATGAAGCTGGGATTTATCTCTGGTGCTGAGACCAGGGCACATCCCATCCCTCCGTCAGCAGCTAAGCCTGACAAGGACAGCAATTGCCTCCTCTCTGATGCGTCGCTGGAACTCTGTGCAGGAGGAAAGCTACAGCCTGTCATCCTTCCCAGGATGAAGATCTGTTCCTTCTGCTGGGAAGTGCTTCCAGAGAGAGAGATCAATTCCCACTCTTATCAGACTTTTCTACCCGGTAGTTAATGGGTCAAACACCTGATTTTATTCCCAGGCCATTCTCAAATCAGTGAGAGGCGCAGGGTGTAGAAATCACCCGGAGGATTAACAGAGGGATGGAGGAATCCTCAGGAGAGGCGGGTTGAGTTTGCTGGCCCAGTGGGGCCCATTAATTTTGCTGGCGTGTAATGCAGAGTGCAGTGATTGCTCTAAACAGAAATGATTTAACCTTGAGCGAGGGAAACACAACCCAGCAGCAGCCGTGGAACAATAAAGAAATTCCATCTGTGATCTCCCGTGCCCCACGCTCCGCTCGAGCAGCTCCGATGTCACCGATCCATTATTTCCATGAGTGACTGTAAGTGCATTATGCATGAGCACGTGGCCACTGCTGGATAAGCCAGGACTTCTTCGAGGCAGCAAAAATAATCCATTCAATTTCATGGAGCTGGGCTGTGCTCCTTGGCTTGGAAAGACGGTGCTGCCTGGTGGAAGGGTGGGGTTTTGCCTGACTTTGGCACGGAGGGAGATTTTCCATGTGTTTCCCTGTGAGTGTGGATTGTGGCAGCCCCCACAAAGGGCTTGGCTGTGCAACTCCAGCGGGAGCAGCACCTTTGGCTCCCTGAAAATGTTGGATTTCTTGTGGGGGCATCACTTTACAGAGAAGCTGAAGCACATCCCAGCTTTTGGCACCTACCCAGGCAGGCTGTGGGGTGACAGCTGCCCCAGGGATGCAGGGGAGGTGGGAAGGTAGATCAGACTTTGCCATGCCAAGGGTGGAATCACGGAATCATGGAATATCCTGAGGTGGAAGGGAGCCACAAAGATCATTAAGTTCAACTCCTGGCCCTGCACAGACACCACAAAACTCCATCACTGAGACCTCACCAGGGTCAGAAGTTTCCTCCTGAGGAGCAGCTTCAGTGTTTGCTCTCTGTGACCAGGGACAGAACCCAGGGAACGGCCGGAGCTGTGTCAGGGGAGGGTTAGGTTGGATATCAGGAAAAGGCTCTTCCCCCAGAGGGTGCTGGGGCACTGAACAGGCTCCCCAGGGAATGGGCCCCAAGGCTGCCAACGCTCTCAGGGTTAGGGTTAGGGTTAGGGTTAAGGTTAGCATTTAGTTTAGTTGTCATTTGTAGGATTTAACAGCTTCATAGATGTCCAGGTTTAAAGAAGGATGAATGAGCCTTTTTTAAGAGCAGAGTTCAGCCTTTCTGAAAGCTTTTTAGCAGTGACCCTCAAAGCCTGTCGCTTAGTTCTCAATACCTGGGTGTTGCCTTGCACTAAAGTAGTGGATCCTTTGTCACCTGTCCTGGACTGAGTTTTCCATCTGCAGTTCAGTACCTCTGGACAGACCTTTCCCAGAGACCAGAGTAGGTGCCATGGATTTCCCTGTGTCTCAGGAATCCAGGCTGCCCCATGGGAGCCCGCATAAGTTGTGCGGAGTAACAGCCTACTTGGAATGAAATCATGTTTCTTCATTAGGTGAAGCAATACAGCAGAGGGAAAGGGATTTTAAAACAACAAAGGCCCACAGTATATTTTACCTCATTTAATCTTACAAGCTGGGATTGATAGGCTTTTCTTTCCCCTTCTTGCTTACAAAGCTCCAATTCCCCTCCAGGGCTTTGTTCTGCTCTCCGCAATCCCTGCTTGGAAGGCTCAGAGCAGCATCTGAAGGGGCCCACAAGGAAGCCAGAGAGAGACTGTTCATCAGGAACAGGAGTGCCAGGACAAGGAAGAATGGTTTGAATCAGACAGAGGGCAGGGTTATATGGGATATTGGGAAGAAATTCTTGGCTGTGAGGGTGGTGAGGCCCTGGCACAGGTTATCCAGAGAAGCTGTGGCTGCCCCTGGATCCCTGGAAGTGTCCAAGGCCAGGTTGGATGGGGCTTGGAGCAGCCTGGGATAGTGGAAGGTGTCATATGAATCATAGAATCATGGAATATCCTGAGCTGGAAGGGATCATCAGTGCAGCTCCTGACCCTGCACAGACACCCCAACAATCCCGTCCTGTGCCTGGGAGCATTGCCCAAACTCTCCTGGAGCTCTGGCAGCCTCGGGGCCGTGCCCATTCCCTGGGGAGCCTGGGCAGTGCCCAGCACCCTCGGGAGGAAGAACCTTTCCCTGATATCCAACTTGAATCTCCCCTGAGATTCAATCCCCTCCATCAGTGTTAGGTTCCATGGAATTAGTTTCTGCTCACAAAGCTGGGATAAATCAAGCAGGGTATTTTCTCCCTTTACCTGACTGCAGTTTTAACATCCCAAAACTTGGCAATCCGGCTGCACTGATTTTGCTACTGAAAAGAAACAGAATTAGAAGGAATCAGGGGAGTTATTCTGTAGGCTTGTGGAGTATCTGCAAACCCAAAACATTCTGTATTATTGTAATGTCTAAAAGAGTGAAGCTGGTGCTTGTCCCTCCAGAGTCTGCACCAAAAAGAGGCTCCGGGACTTGGCAGACAGGGCTGTGAAGTGAAAGCCACCTTTCCCTTGATGAGCCCGAGGCTGGTGCTGCTCTCCAGTAGATGCCAGGATTATGGAAGAGCTCAGCAGAGCGCTGTTCTCCAGCAGTTCCTGCTATTTCCCAGCCATCCCTCACATTTCAGACATTTGATGTTCACTTTGTGGGATAGAACACGGCGCTAATTAAGTCAGGATCCTGAGCAGTTTTGCATCTCCTGCAGTCATGAAGGGATGATCTGTCACTCCTGAGACTGCCAGTGCTGATCCAGAACAAAGAGCTGTGGCATTCCCACATCATCACAGGAACAAAGCCAGTCCCTAAAACGCTGCACATGCTGAGTGCAGAGCACCAGCACAGCTCCGCCTGACCTGGGACAGCTCCCGTCAGCCCTCTGTTCTTTGGCAGCTTCTGTCACATCCCTGCTCTCCTCCGTGCTCTGGGGCAGCAATTCTCTCTGATTATGCATGTGCAGGAGGCTTTGATCTCCGTGGCTGCATCCTGTATTACAGCACGGAGAGCGTTTAATAATCAGAGCGAGAAGCCAATTAATAATTTTAAGCTTCTCTGCACATGTGAACCTCCAAGACTCCTGCATTCCCCGTCTGCTTCCTGGGACAGTTCCTGGGGCTGGGAGGGCACAAGGGTCACTTGCCTTGTTTAAAAAGTCCATATCCAACTGGATCAACAGTGGCTACAATGACTACTTTCCTGCTTTCTTGCTTTCCTGCTTTCCTGCTTTCCCTGAGGCAGGAGGAGGATGTGGGGTCCGGAGCAGGGTGAGGGGCAGCTGGCACTCTGCTGTGGTCTGCTTGGTTGATTTGAGGGGTGTGGGTGCTGTGCAAATTGGGCACAATCCTGGGAATCCTTTATACCAGGGTTCCCCAGAGACGGGGACAAAGGGCTGTCTGACAGGGCAAGAACTGAATCATGGAATGGTTTGGGTCAGAAGAGACCTTAGAGATCATCCAGTCCCACCCCCTGCCATGGGCAGGGACACCTTCCACTATCCCAGGCTGCTCCAAGCCCGGTCCAACCTGGCCTTGGACACTTCCAGGGATCCAGGGGCAGCCACAGCTTCTCTGGACAACCTGTGCCAGGGCCTCACCACACTCACAGGGAAGGATTTCTTCCCAATATCCCACCTGAATCTATCCTCGTTCATGTTAAAGCCATTCCCCCTCATCCTGGCACTCCAGGCCCTTGTCCACATTATTCTCTCTCCATGTTTCCTGTTGGCTCCTTCAGTCACTGGAAGGCCACAATGAGGCCACCTCAAAGCTTCTCTTCTCCATGCTGAACAATCCCAACTCTCCCAGCCTTTCCTCCCAGCAGAGCTGCTCCATCCCTCTGATCATCCTGGTGCCTCCTCTGCACTCTCTCCAGCAGCTCCACGTCCTCCCTGTGCTGGGCCCCAGGGCTGGGGCAGCTCTGCAGGTGGAGTGGGGAGAGGGCTTTTCCTCACTTTGCCTGTTGAACTGAACGCGAAGATTATCAGGTTTTATCCCAGATTCTTTCAGGAGCTGCCTCTGGAGCTCGGGGCTGTTCCTGCTCAGCCTGAAGGCCTTGCTGAGGTGCAGTGAGCCCGAGGCTGCTTTGCCTCCTGAAGGGAATTCTGTGCCCCTTGTAGTGCTGCTGTTGTAAGCGAGCCTGACACAGCTCATTTTCTCACTGTGCCTTTGTCTTTCCATTTTGGAGGATGTACTTTTCCTGACAGAATTTCCAATTCAGTTCATTTTCTCTGCCTGTAGTAGGAGGGGAGAAAAAGGTGGTTTGAGGGGCTGCTGCATGTATTATTAATTGTCCTGATTTCAAGGCAGCGGAGTCTTTTTCTGCCTGATTTTCTCCTAACTAATATTGGCTGCTGGTTTGAAAGGGGTTCGGCATTTGAAATTCTATGGATTTCTTTGTGCTGGTAGTGTGTTTAAAGCTGGAAAACGTGGTTCTTCTGGTTATCTGGAGCTAAAATGGCAGCGTGTTAGTCATCAGTCAATTGAACTGTGTTGTCGAGCAGTTGATTATTGCAGCTGCCTGTGTTTCCTGGGCTGGTTATAACATCCCCCAGAAGTGCTGTGTCAGAACCTGACCACTAAACATCATTAATGCAGGAGCAGGAAGGGGCTTTGGCTCACAGGTGAACAGGTCTGGGTCATTCCCAGCCCTGGTGATCCTGTTAGGAGGCAAGCGTGGTCCTGGATAACAAGCAGGGGTTCGTGCTGGGGCTGTGTGGTGCTGCATGAGGATTTTCAGGGCTGTCAGCTCGTGTTCCCACAGAGCTCAAGGCCCAGGTGGGATGGGTTTGTGATTCCAGCCCAGTTCCTGGTGAATATTGTGTCAGAGCAGGGAAAAAGCTGCATTTGCTACCCAGTGGAACATGATTCAAGCCACGTGTTGTTAAAGCTGTTCAGATAAAAGGGACACTCAGCCCTAGGCAGGGGAAAGTCTCCTGGGGTCAAGGTGATCGTCCTGATTCCATTGGAGCTGCATCTGAGAGAGGGGAACAACGCATTTCCCAGAGGAATTAATTAACCTGTTAATGGATCTCGGAGAGGGGCAGTGGGAGATTCCTCTGTGTTTGCTCCTGCTCCTCCTCTCTCCCCTCAAGGACTCTCATTTCTAGTTGCCCTTCCCAAGGCATTTTCTCTTGCAGCAAATCCTGGACACAGTGGCAGGACAAGGGTAAACCCCAGGCTGGAGTGATCAGAGAAGCAAGGGAGGAACAGGGGTTCTCCCCCACCAGAGCTCCATAAAGGATCATTTTCTTGCCTGCTGTGGGCCCAGGGTAATGTTCACACTCCCCCTTATCTCCATCTTCATCCTGCAGTTCTCCCTTGATCCTGGCCTGTTCCAAGTGTGAGTTTTATTCCTGGTTTGCCACTCCCTGAGTCTGGCCTCTTCCTTGCTGAAGTCCAGACAGACCCTCCCCAGGGAGCAGCTCTGCCCTGACCTTGCTTGCACCACTTCCAGCTGGTGTTTCCTTGGCTTTCCAGGAGCTATCCAAATAGGACTGGCCTCCTGTCCTCGCTGCTGACCCCTGCCATTCCAGCCCCTCCTGTGCCATCCCGGCGTGTGCTTCGGAGCTGCCGTGGAATTCAGCCTGCTTCTGCTACAAAGGAAACATCTAAAGCCAGCCAGAGCATGTCCAATAGGATTTGTGGTTCTTCCAACCTCCCCATGTTATTGACTCCCCCTTTCAAGTGTGGCCAGGGCTTTATCTGTTGGTAATAGGGAGAATTAATCATTTCCTTTAAAAGAAAAAAAAATATCGGCTTAAAAAACCCCTCCACCTTTTTATTTATTTTTTTACATAAAAAGGCAAGTAAAAGACATAACAAAGTTGTTAAAAGTTCAAAGAGAATGCTAATCCCTGTAATGTGGACTAATCAACTTTTATCCAGACAATCCCCTTGTATCTCTGGGGCCTTGTGTGGTGCAGGATTCCCACAGGCAAGTGCTGGGCTTTAACTCCTTTAGAGCTGCTTTCAAGCTTCCCGTCCCTCTTCCCGGAGCAGTGCTGCCGTGCTATCACTCAGGAACAGCCTGGCACCTTGCTGGACTCGGAACAGCTTCAAAGGTGCTGCAACTTCCCTGGCGAAGCTTTCAAAGAGACGTGGAAACACAGCAGTTCTTTTCCCTTGGAGAGCTGAACAATCCCGGGGTGAATAAATGAGCAGAGCTGCTCCAGCTGTAGGAACTGCTGGGGGTGGATAAAGTGCCATGGAATCCAGGCAGGACTTACAAGTAATTCCTTGGTATGATGACTCTGGGAATGACTTCTTTGGGAGATCCGTGGGGTGTAGGACGCGTGGCCAGTGCTGTTTGCTCCGTTTGGTTTGTGCTCACCTGGATGCCTCCATCGGACCCTCCATGCAGGGATCTTTGGGAAGGACAAAGCAGCTCCCCCAGCCAGGAATGTTTTCCTTGGCAAAGATGCTGTTTGAGGAGCTCATCCCTGAACAAACACCCTCAGGTGCCTGTCATTCCCCACATTAAGTTTACTTTGCGTTGGTATCAAGGCTACAAGAAGCGGGATCCACCACCTTGAAAAGGAAGAGAGGAAAAGCGTTTCAGCATTCCTGGATCTCAGAATATGGGGATTCACTGGGCTTTGAAGGGATTCTTTGGTGTTTTCAATGCCAGACGAATGCCCCTGGATGATTTGCAGATTGCTCAAACTCGTGCAGCTGCAGGGCTGAGACCAGGGGATGAGGATGGTGTGTTTTGGAGGGCTCAGCTGCTGAGACAGATGTGTTTGTGCTCCAAAAATCCCTGCCAGAGGAAGGCAGAGAGCCACGCTGGCTGAGGCCTAGTAACAGTTGTTACAGTAAAACCCTCTGCTGTCTTTTCCCTCTTGGAGGGTGGGAAGGAAATGAATTATTCCTTCCTGACAGGCATTGCATCTGCCCCGTTCTCACTGGCAGGGACAGACCCTGTTCTTGGGGTGGTTTTTGGGGTGGCTGGGTTTGTGTCACAAGTGACATCAGGCATTCCCAAGGAGTTTCCAGCTGTGTGCTTGATGCTGGGAATGAGGGGATAAAATTGGTGGTCTTTGTCCTGAGCTGGGATGTAGCTGGGGGTGGTGTTTTTCACTGCCCAGAAATCTGCAGCTTCTCCAGAAAGAGACTTTGGGTTGTGCTGTGGGTGAAGGGGGAGGTGGCTGAGGTGGACTTCTGGAAACTTGGAGCATCGAGGAGCAATCCAGCCCTTTTTATCTTGGTATTCCTTCAGCCTGGAGAAGAGAAGGCTTTGGGAAAACCTCCAGTACCTAAAGGGGGATCATGAGAGAGCAGGAGAGGGACCTTTCATGAAGGCCTGGAGTGACAGGACGAGGGGGAATGGCCTTAATCTGAAGGAAGGTGGATTTAGGTTGGATCTGAGGGAGAATCAGCTCAGATGGTCAGAGCCTGGTGCCATAAACACCAAGGCTGTGGCTTTGGTCCCCGGCTGGGCCGGTCACTTGAGAGTTGGACTCGATGACCTTGTGGGTCCCTTCCAATCTAGAACATTCTGTGATTCTGTGGAATTCTGTGAGGGTGGTGAGGCCCTGGCACAGGTTGCCCAGGGAAGCTGTGGCTGCCCCTGGATCCCTGGAAGTGTCCAAGGCCAGGCTTGGACAGGGCTTGAAGCACTCTGGGATAGTGGGAGGTGTCCCTGTCCACGGCAGGGGGTGGGACTGGATGATCTTTGAGGTCCCTTCCAACCCAAACCATCCCATAATTAGCTGAGGATGGACGTCCCCAAGGTGCACTGATGGGAGCAGGATCCAGTTTCCATGTGCTGCTGTGAGCTGTAGAAACTGGGATCCACTGGTGCAATGCCCCAGCTCAGCCCGGTGGATCCCAGTGGGGTGGGAGCTCCTTGGATTGGGATTTGCCCTCGGTCAGCTCAAACCCAAGCGGATGAAAGGATAAAATCTGGGCAGGGCAGGAGGAGAAGGGACAGGGCCGAGTCAGATCAGGGAAGTTGCCACCAGCAAGTGGGTCACCCTCAAACAGCCCTTCCCAACTTTCAGCCAGCCAGACATCAAACTTCAGTTTTCCTGGTGCTTCTCCAAACTGTGATAAAAACCCGGCCAGCTGTGAAGCAGCTTCCCTGGAAATCTGGTGCATATTGAGGAAGAAAAAGGAACATTCTCCTTGAAAAGTTCAGATATAAGAAAAATCAAGATGACTTTCTGATTTAACTGTTCTTTAAATATTTTTAAAGAGCTTTGAAAAACACTCAGTGTTTTTGCGAAGGTTTTTTTTTAAATTATTTTTTAATGAGTAAATTGAATTCTGCTTCCCAAACTAATTTTTAAATTTCCTCTTTGAAGATATCTGGGCATTTTTTTGTAAAATGACTTCCAGTGCCTGGAGTGATTTCGGGGTTAACAGGTTAATTAAACGTTGGAGCAAATCACTGAGGTGTGAGCTGACTTCCTATCACTTGGCTTTGAAAAGCAAGATGGGCTGTGGTGGTTTGGGAATCCCTGGGAATCCTGGGAGAGGTGGATTAAACAGGATTAATGTGGAGGCTGTGCCATCTCTGGGAGCACTCCCAGAGGACATCCCTGGGTGCTTTTTATGCTTTTTAATTACCTCTCCTTCCCTGGAGAGGTTTTCCTCTTAGATCAAGCCTTGGAGTTGGCAAAGCCCCACATGGATCCACCAGGTGGGGATCGGGCTCTGCTCCCAGGGAACAAGGGACAGGACAAGAGGAAATGGCCTCAAGCTCTGCCAGGGGTGGTTTAGTTTGGATATGAGGGAAAATTTCTTCATGGAAAGCACTGTCAAGCCTTGGAAGCGGGCAGTGATGGAGCCACCATCCCTGGAAATGGTGGAGAATGTGAGGATGTGGCACTGGACGACAGGGTTTGGTGGTGGTGCTGAGCTGATCTTAAAGGTCTTTTCCAACCTTAATGTTTCCATCATTCCATGATATCCTGCAATCCAGGGAAACTGGGCTGTGTGGGGGTGGCCAGCCCTCCATGCCCACACACTCTCTGTGCTCAGAGGTGAGGTGGAGCAAATATTTCCATTTATCTCTGGCTGTGAATGACTCCAGTATTGCCACATCTTTCATTGTATCTCCTTAACTAAATGGATTAATTTTTTTGTCCTCTTCACAGGCTTAATTAGCAATCTGCAACACAAATTAAATCACTATCAACTAATTCCAACTATCCCTTCAGAGATAGCCTTTAGCGAGCTCAATAATCTGGTTAGCATTGGAATGAGCCCGTGTCCTACCCTGCAAACCCCAGCGTGAGCTGCTTTTTTTATCCACTGCTGAGAAGGCTTTGTCCTTCCTAATGAGGGCAGCAGTCACTCTGTGCTTGCTTTGCAGGCATTTCAGCAGGGTTTGAGAGTTTGTGTCTGTGCTTGAGAAGGCAGCTGATCCACGGTGAGGGCTGAAATCCTAACAGAGAGTGGGAAGAGAAGATAAACTTGTGTTTTCCCAGTTATGAACCAGCTCAAGTGCAAAGTTCCCTTCATGCACCCAGAGGCGAACATGGGGATGTCTTGTATACACCTCTGGGGTCGCAGACATGTTTGTGGCTTAAATCCATGAACAAGCTTTCAGAAACTCTTGGGGACATTGGGAAAGGTGGATGAGCCTGTGATCCTTGAGACAGACAGCCAGGACCTCGCAGATTCCATCCCACTCTACCTCCTTTGCCTTCCTTTCCATGGTCAGCTAAATCTCCTTGTGGAAACACCGCTCTCCCCCGGCATCATTTTACAGGGCTTGGACAAGGTCTGATAAAAATTCTGGGACAGTTCTGGCTGAAGATCTTGCCAGACCTCTAAAAGCTGGGAAACTGGAGAGGGGTGAGGGTACCCTGGAGGCATTTTGGTGCATTTTTGCTTCGGTTCTTTTCTAACAGCTTGGTGTCTGTGAGTGTGAGATGCAAGGGGATGATGGCTTCCTTCCTCTTCCCTCCTCCAGACCCTCCTGGTCTCTGCTGTTTGCTGCAGTCAGCATGGAAGCTGTTTGGATGTGGGTAATAAATGTATGTAGGTCATAATCCCCAGGGTCCTTATGCTCCCAATAATAGGAATAATCAACAGCAATTTTTTGCTGTTCTCCTTCTCCCCAGTTCACAAAAGGAGGAGGAAGAGGAGGGGAATGGAGCTGAGGAATAGAAGTGGCCTTGACTATCCAGACTCAAATGAGAATTTCTTGGTGCTCACGCTTTTGGAAAGGAGGATTTGGAAGCAGATTCATGAGGTTCTGCAGAGATAAAGCAAAACTTGTCAAAGGGGTGTTGCTGCTTTTTTGACAACACAAGGATCAACAGGGAAATGCCTTCCCGTGGTTGGAGGAAGACACTTTCCAACTGCCAAAATATCGAGTTTCTTCTCTATTTCCATGGTAGTGATTTTGCAGAGAGCTTGGGGGTTTGGAAGGAGCGGGGGTTGGAGCAGAATTTTCCTCTGGCCAGAGGAAGTGCAAATCTTGAGTCTGTTATAAAGAGTTTCTGACAAGGATATGGAGTTTGCAGTGAACGTTGTTGCTGCTTGCCTCCCAGAGCTTGCATTTGATTTTTAAGGAGAAATAAAAGGTTGCTCAGAATCCATAGTTGTGCCCAGGGGTCAAAGCTGTTATGTCAGGTTTCCCTGGTGGATTCTAGGAAGCACTGGATTTGGGGTTTCTTTTCTTCCTCCTCGAATTTCAATGTGGAAATGCAATTTGAAAATGAACAGACAATCCTCAAAGGTTTGTGCCTGGAAATCCTCGGAGGTTTGTGCCGGAACAGTCTGGTGCAGGGCAGAGGTGGTGGGAGAGGAGGATGGCCGCGTTTAGCAGGAAAACATCCTATTCCTTCTTTGTCTCTAGCCTGGCCCTGGCTGTGCCCCACCCTCTGTGGAGCTCTGTGAGCTCATCCATTCCCATTCCTCGAAAAGTCTTATCCCAGTCTCCCCTGCTTTCCCTTTTGGGGAGTAAATTGCAAATTGTACCTTTCCAGTTGTGTATCCCTGGCTGCTGTGCCGTGTCTATCCAGAGGTGGGAATGCTGGAGCTGAAATCACCTCCAGTGTCTGGCAAAGAGAGGGCAGAGCAAAGCAGCTGCTTGTCCTCAAAACCGCAGCCTCAGGGCTGGACACGATCTCTGGGAAACTGGGAGGGGATCAGACACGGGATCTGCCTTTTCTTATCAATTATCCTGATATGAGAGGATCCCAGAATCACTGAGGCTGGAAAACACCTCCGAGACCACTGAGTCCAACCAGTGACCGATTCCCNTCCCCCTGAGCCTCCTTTTCTCCAGGCTGAGCCCCCCCAGCTCCCTCAGCTGCTCCTGGTGCTCTGGCCCCTTCTCTAGCTCCGTTCTCTGCCCTGGACAATCTCCAGCCCTCAATGTCCTTCCCAAATTGAGGGGCCAGAACTGGACACAGTGGCTGTTCTCTTTGTGGGTTTTCTGGAAACATCAGAAGAGAGGGCGAGGGAAATGCTGTGTACGGAGTTGCTTTTGCACTCTAAATCCTTTCTTTCCCACTGAATAAAGAGGAAAAAGAGCTCCTACCAAGTGATTGTATAAGGGACTGCAAGTAGAAATTGGTGAGAGAATTTAATCTGGGAATAGACAGGAGGCAGAGGCCTCTGCTAATTGCCTCTTCACAGATTTTGCTGAAAACACTATGCAGGGAATATCCATGGGAAGAGACTTCAGAGGGATCTAAAGATAAGATCCCAGTAGAGAAGGAGGCAGTGGAACAAGAGGGCAGCCTTAAATAAAGGAATTACTGGCACAGGTTAGGAAGCAGCCGTGATTTAAACAAAAAAGAACAACCAATTTTCAGTGTGGCTGTAGAAGAGGAGAGAATCTGGAAGATTGGGCCAGGCTTTTGAA
Organism: Cnemophilus loriae; assembly: GCA_013397755.1. Lineage (NCBI taxonomy): Eukaryota > Metazoa > Chordata > Aves > Passeriformes > Corvidae > Cnemophilus > Cnemophilus loriae. The sequence goes on from VZTF01005687.1 coordinate 429,887, forward strand.
AATATAATCCAGAATTAGAGGAGAGGAAAAGATGGAAAAAATAGTAGTTGCCCACAGTTATTTAGTGAAATTTATTTAGTTGTGTAGTGCAAGCTGTGAAAAGCTGGGAATGGCTCTATCCAGGCAGGTGAGCAGGCAAGGCAATGGCAGATGAAATTAAATGTTGACAAATGCAAGTTAATGTGCATTGGAAGGCAAAATCCAACATCCTCATCCACATTGCTGCATTTTAAATTAACTGGAACCACTCAGGGGAAAGGCCCAGGGGTTATTGTGAACAGCTCAATGAAAACATCTGTTACCTCAGCAGCAGCAGGCAGCAAAGCAAACACAACACTGCCTGTACAAGGGACATTTCAGATTGTCATTGCTGTTATGGAAATGTGGCAGGGCACAGGGACCGCCCACCAGCTTCCCTGGGAGCAGGGAGAGGAAAAGCATCCAGGAACCTCTCGTCCTGAGTAGCACCCATGGATTGAGGATATTCTCCCCACAGGCAGCCTTGAATATCAAGGAAGGGAGCCCAGAGCTCCAGCTGTTTGTGGGGTGTGGGTTTCCTGGGCAGAGTGATGGACAAACCTCCCCAGCACAGAGCCTTAAACTGTGCACATGGCCAAAAGCTCCTGGACTTTTGTGGGAGGATCCCTGCTTATTGGCTCAAAGTCCTAAAAAATCCTGGGGTGGCCTTGCAGTTAATGTGCTTGTGGCTGGGGCTTCCCACAGTGGTTGGCTGAGGAAGGTGTTTAATCCCTCTGTGTTTAATCCTTTGGTTTTGATCCAGAGGGGTTTAATCCCTCTGTGTTTGACCCTCTGTGTTTGACCCAGAGGGGTTTAATCCCTTGGTGTTTGATCCAGAGGGTTTTAATCCCTCTGTGTTTGACCCTTGGTGCTTCTTCCACTGCTGCCCCAACTGCTCAAATCCCCTTTCTGGCCACGGAGTATGGACAGGGCTCAGCTTTTTGGGTCTCCAGGTTCTTCTAGCACAAAGTCCTGGGGTTTCTTATATCCAATAGATCCTTTCCCTGGCTGAGGTTAACACACATCTTCCTTCCCTCACTCCTTCCTCTGCCCAAAGTGTCATTGGCCCGATCCCAGAAATGCTCCCCTGTGCTGGGCTGATCCCCAGCATGGGCAGCAGAAAAGGGATTGGGATTCTGCCCCTCTGCCCTGCTCAGGTGAGACCCCACCTGCAGAGCTGCCCCAGCCCTGGGGCCCAGCACAGGGAGGACGTGGAGCTGCTGGAGAGAGTGCAGAGGAGGCACCAGGATGATCAGAGGGATGGAGCAGCTCTGCTGGGAGGAAAGGCTGGGAGAGTTGGGATTGTTCGGCCTAGAGGAGAAAAGCTCCAGGTAACCTGCCTGTGGCCTTCTAGTACCTGAAGGAGTCAACAAGAAGCATGGAGAGAGAATATTGACAAGGGCCTGGAGTGACAGCACAAGGGGGAATGGCTTCAAACTGACTGAAAGCAGGGATAGATGGGATATTGGGAAGGAATTCTTCCCTGTGAGGGTGGTGAGGCCCTGGCACAGGGTGCCCAGAGAAGCTGTGGCTGCCCTTGGATCCCTGGAAGTGTCCAAGGCCAGGCTGGATGGGGCTCGGAGCAGCCTGGGATAGTGGAAGGTGTCTCTGGCCATGGCAGGGGGAGGCCGGGAGTGGAGGAGGTTTCAGGTCCTTCCATCCCAAACCATCCTGGGATTCTAGGAAAGGGCTGCAGCACAGGCTCAGGGGTGGACTCATTCCCTGCTCCAGGCAGCCCTTGGTATGCAAACAGTGCCCTGGGTTTAGCGCTTGTCCTTAACACAAAGAAATTCAGAGTTATACCTGTTGTGCTCTGCCTATGGCTGTAGTATAAAACACAGCTCTTGCTTTGACGACTTTGTTTAAATTTGCCCCAAGCCACGTCCTAAGCTTAGTTTACTATTTTCACATTAGCATATATTTTTATAGATGTTATAAATATTTAACCCGCTGACCAACATTACCAGCAGCCCTCCAGCCTTTGTGATGGAAAGGAATTGCAATGTGAAGTACAAGTATGGACTGTGGAAGGATGGCTCCATCAGTATTCCTCTATCCAAAACACTCCCTCCGACTTGATACTGGAGGGAGGAATAAAATCAAACTCACTGATTATCATTTAGGCTGAATTTACTTTGTGCATTTGGAGGAAGGAGCTCTATTAATCAGCTCCATTTCCAGGCTCCTGTGGACGTACCAAGCTCAGGGAGAAACACAAATAAATACATATATGCAGCAGCATAAATATATAGATGGAAAATCAGCATTAAAATCTTCCTGTCATCTGCTCCATTACTACTGTGATAGGAGGGGAGATAAAAACCCTCAAGGTGAAATTTTTCCAATGTGATTTTCCCCATTTCTTGCTAATTTCCCAATATCTGCTCCCACGGAGAAATGGGGCTGTGGAGATGTGGAAGGGAATTAAAATTTCAGGCTTGCGTGGCAGCAGCAGCCAATGGGAATTTACTGGGAGGTTAAAGGAGAGGACAAGAGGCAAAGAGGGAAAAATCCTTTTAAAATCTGAGTGTGGAACACGTTACCTGCTGCACTTTACTGCACATAAATTAAGGAGTAATTCGAGGAGCTGAAAGCTCCACTTTAACACTTGTGCTTTCTGGTGGCCCCCGAGTCCCTCTGTGGAGCTGCAACTTCCTTATGTGCAGCCGAGGGGACATTTTTCCTGGCATTATCTCCTGTGAGGGGACATTATTCCTGGCATTACCCTCGGAGCTGACGCCGTTCCCACCGACGCGCCGGTGCCGTTTGGGTTCTCCAATGGGAAGGGGAGATCTGCACTGCAACCTCTTATGTGGCTTTTCTGCCAGTTTGCCACTGAAATGGCATTGTCTTTGTTGGGAAAAAGTGTATTCACTGGATCTAGTTCCTGCTTTTGTCCAGGTTAACTCAGCATTCCTGTTAGGATGGATGCTGTGGCTGGGCCAGTTAAGGATTGGGTATCCGTGAACTATTTCCTAGGCAGAGGAAAAGACAAGGCACAGCTTTTTGCATAGCTGCACACCGATGTTCAAGATATACAGATATCTTTATTTACTATGGAGGGTTTTTTGTTAATTCCCTGAAGAATCTTTCCCACTTTCCCTCCCCTCCTTTTTGTGCACAAGATGAAAGTCTGAATAAGGCTCAGACTAAGGAGGAGGCAGCATTTATTTCTCTTCTGAGGAGGCTGAAATGTCCAGCTTAAACAAATAGGTTTTGTACTTTCATTCAGGGGAAATTTTAGGTCAGAAAGAGGCCGAGGAACTCCTGTTAATTGAAAACAGTATCTCATGTCTTTTGTTGGGAAAAATCTGTCTGGTCGAGGCGGGAATGCTGGAGAGCTCAGCAGTGTGTCCTGGTGCTTTTCCGAGGTCTCATTGTACAGAACTGGCCCCTCTTTGTTTTCAGCACCTCATTTCCATGGAGATGACAGCTCCCAGCTTGCTTCCGAAAATAGGGAATGTCCCAGCAGCTGGAATGGGGGACAGCAATTGTGGAGAACTCTGGGGCATTAGCTCCCACCAAGGAGGAGGCCTGGGAGGTGAGGAGCTTGGAAACCCTGGGAGGATTGTCTGGGAGAGCTGAGGCAGCACAGCCAAGGTTCAAATCCACAGCCTAATCCTGGTTATCTTCCTCTGGAATAACCTGTGCCCAAGGACACAGGCACGGGCTGTCCCAGGGATATTTTCTACCTAGCAGGAATCTCCTGGCTCCCACATCCCACCCCTGGAGCAGGTGGGCCCAGCTCTAACATTCCTCCTAAGATGTCAAGGGAAGTGAAACTTCTGCAAGGCCCCAAGCTGCCAGGATCCCAGGAATATGAGTGGAGTGACAGGAGCATGGAGTGACAGGACCAGGGGGAGTGGCTTCCCGCTGCCAGAGGGCAGGGTTAGATGGGATATTGGGAAGGAATTCCTCCCTGTCACCTGGGACAGGTTGCCCAGGAAAGCTGTGGCTGCCCCAAGTGTCCAGGGCCAAGCTGGATGGGGCTTGGAGCAACCTGGGATAGTGGAAGGTGTCCCTGCCCATGGCAGGGTGTGGGACTGGAGGAGGTTTAAGATCCCATCCAACCCAAACCATTCCATGACTCTGTGATCCCAGGAACATCAGAAGAAGGATGGGAAATCCCATTGACCACACGGAGGTGCAGAGCGGCCGATCCCTGATTTTCCGATTTCCCTCAGTATCCTGCAGTGTTTGTTTGCTTTCCAAGCCCCAGCTGTTGGAGTCAGGGGATCACACGAGAACATCAGGGCTCCTCTCTTGAACAAACAAACGCAGCAGACTTTACCAGAGGAAAAACATGAAAGTGCAAATCCCAGGAGCTACAAACCCTCCGGAAGACAAAAGCCGCAACATTTATTAATTTGTTGAATAACCTGTTGGGGCCTGACTTGATTCTCAAACAAATGGAATTAGAATATCAATAGCAGAACGTTGGGTTCCTAAAATATTCAGAAGCAGCTTCCTTTTATGTAGTGCCTTTCATGAGAGCTGCTTCATGAGGTGCTTTGCTGTGCTAAATAATAAATAACAACACACACACACACAAATTAACAGCTGTGGCCAAGGCAGGAAAAGATCTATTTCCAGCTGGGATTAGAGAGAAATGGGGAGGCAATGAGGCAGGGAGATACAAGGGAGGTTGGATCTGGGTCAGCTGCTTGATTTTGACCTTGGTTATTACTGGTCATTGGAGATAAAATATAGCAAGTGTTTTGGAGCCTTCTCCGGGTGCTTGGAATTGCAGGAAGCAGAAAGTACAGAAGGTAAAGTAAGAAAGAGTAAGAAGGATCCAGCTGGATTGTGAGCAGGGAAGGCAGGCCAGGGGAAGGTTTTCCCGTGGTTTGCACCGAGGCAGGTTCAATGGGATTCTTTGTATCCCTCTTCTGATGGTCCTGGGATCACGGAATCACAGAATGGTTTGGGTTGGAAGGGATCTTAAACCTCCTCCATTCCACCCCGTGCCATGGGCAGGGACACCTTCCACTATCCCAGGTGGCTCCTGTGCATGCACAGATTCCTCACAATTCCTGGGATTTATGGTAATGCCAGAAAACTTTAATGCTAAAGCCAGAAAAATGTCCAAGAGCTGATGAAAACCAAACCAGGGATTAAGGCAGCCAGAACTCAGGTGCATAAATGCTCCCCTTGAATGAAAGGATCAGGAAATGTTTCCCACCCACGTGAGTCTCAAGCAATTCCTATATAGCAATTTTCCCAGTTTCTTTTCCACACCTGTTGCTTTTGCTGCTCAGTGCCAATTCCTCAGGAATAGATATGTGCTTGCATGGAATTCAGTCCCTCTACTGAATTCACGCTTCTTGCTGGGAGAGCCTTGGAAAGCCCTTTCAGCCCCAGCACTAAACTTTTGGCGTTATGTGGGGCTGAAAAGTGATTCCTCCCACGGCAGCCTTGGAGCAGGAAGCGGCTGGAGCTTCCCAGGGCCTTGGGTTGGTGTTGGCTGAGGTGGCTCTATGGCACTGTAAGAGCAGCAGTTTCAGGGCAAGTTGAGATAAATGATGGATTGGAGCAGTAGTTGTGTACATGGTGAGCTCCAGAACCTCCACAAGGCACTGGATTTATGCTTTATTTTCCTGCCTGTGAACAGGGAATGGCAGCCACTCCCTACTCTGAGCGATACTGGGACATTTGAGGTATTATATATATACAATATAGGTGGGAAGCTGAAGTTTAGCAGCTAAAGCTGGAAAATACAAGAGCAACTGGATATGAGTGAGGAATTGCAGACAGGAAAGTTTCTTCTTTCTTTCACAGGGATCCTCATTGTGTCACTGAGGAAATCTTTTGATTTTGCATTTGGATTTGGAGCTTCTTGGAATTCAAAACCCTCAAGTGTGGATGTAAGTGAAACGATTCCTGCGGAAGTGCTGCAAGTGACAGCAATATTCCAGAAATCGTGTTGGGTTTGCTCTAAAATACAGATTTTCAATATTCTTTTAAAAGAAAATCATCTGATGAATCTGAGAGAATTTGTCCCTACCTCTGGCTGGTTCCATCCTCACAAAGGCCAGTTCTGCTTTTTGGAGGAAAACCTGGTAGATCTGTGCACTTGGGATGTAGCTTCGGCTTGGTTCTTTAGGCAGGAACTCTCCAGGCCATAAATATCTTTGTTTCTCTTTCCCTGAGGGCTTCCCATTAATGGGACAGGTTTTTTCCAGTTCAGAGTAGAACCACAAACATTAACTGCTCTTTCCCTGCTAATCAGATGCTGTGGAAGACTCTGGGATCTGCTTTCCTGAGGGAATCAACAGTTGTGAGCACACAGAATAGGAGAAAATTAACATCTGTGAGCACACAGACTGTGTAGAAATGCAACAAAACACCCAACCAAAATATTGGCTGTAAATCTTGCTCATGCGTTATCCTATTTTGTGAAGTTTATCCTGTTATCTGCTCAGTGGGAGTATTATTCCAATTAAATGTGCTTCCTGGCAATTGCTTGCAGCATTTAAGTCTTTAGGTGCTTTTGGTGCTTGAGGAATTGCTGTTTCTGCTCGAACACTGGGCTAATTCTCCACAGAAATTGTCCCTCTGGTTTAGGGATGGGCCCTTAGGAATAGATGGTTGGGGGTGGGGATGGGGATGCTGCAGTCCCAGATTTTCGTCCCTTGGGCGCTGGCAGCAGGGAGCGCTCAGGGAGCAGAGCCTGCTCCAGGGATCTGTTCCTCTCCCGGGGAGTGAAGAGGGGAGCGGTCACCCCCCATTCCCTGTTCCGGAGGAGAAACAGAAACCTTTTCTTACCCTTCCTGATAACAAAGCAGCAGCGATTCCTCTCTCCCAGGGACAGGCGAAAGACCCAAATCCTGGTCAGAGGAAGCAGCTCAAAAACCCACCAGAGAAAATTATGGTGGTCCTGTGACACCTCAAACTGCTGCTGACCCTTCATCCCTTTGAGGCTCAGGCCCACGGGACCCCCAAGCCCAGGATGAGCTCCCGTGAATGTCTCTTGGGATATATCTCACACGTGGGATGCCGTGGAATGCTCACATCCGTGTGGAATCCGGCTCATCTTAGCATAATTCCCACTGGCACCTGCCTGTCCCCTCCCTCCAGGAGTGTTTCTGTCCTCTGAGCTCTGATGGAGCTTTAGTCCTGCAGATGAGGGTGCAGGATTCCTGCAGAGGGGCAGGTAGGTGCTGCTTCATCCCGAATCCTGGATGCATGCTTGGAATGCAGCCCTGGATTCACATTCAGCACACAGTCCTTTCCCGAAGCCACCTCTGGGATGTCTGCTGCCTTCAGGCCGGCCCTGGCTGAAGCCCGTGCTCCATCCCCAGCTGGGAAAAGCACAATCCTGGCTCCCAGCCCCACGCTTTTCCACGTGCAAAGTGCTGCTCGGTCAGCAACTGCCAAGTGGGGAAAAGCTGCTTGTAGGCAGCAGGGTTGGAGGACCAGGTCTCTGATGGCCAATTTCGCTGCAAACAAAGCCTTTATTGCAAACAAAGGCTTTATTTTTGCTTTATCTCTCCTTAAACCCGTGAGCATCTGTAAGAGGCAGTGCTAACAAAAACCTGCTGCCTGAACACAGCTCGGGGGGGTGTGTGGGGGAAAGGCTCCACCAAGTAAGTGGCTCCATTATCAAATACCTGAAAACCTTTTCGAGTTGTTTTAAGCAAGCTCTAGTCTCGGTCTTTGGTGAAACAATCACCGTGAAGCACTCGCTTGCTGGGCTGCTTGGAATTGTTCTGCCCAGCTGAGTGATCTGATTTGATGGAAAGCTTGGAGTTCTCCGTCTTTATTTCCCTGCTCTGTCTGCTTTCTCATCACCGGGAGGTTTGGATTTCCCCCCTGCTCTGCAAAGCCGTAATTCCCCGCGGGGATTATCCTGCCGGTGTGTTCACAGCTGTGTGTCTGCTCGGAGCAAGCGCCTCCTGCTCTCGCCCAATTGTGGAGTTTCGCTCGAGTGGAACAACCAATAACCAAAATATGCAGCTCTCGCCTCCTTCATTTGCCTTCTGATGTGGCAGGGAGCAAACTGAGTCCCTTTTCCTGCAAACTAGGACGTTTAGAGGGGCTAAACTTGGATTTCATCTGGCATCAAATGCAGATGAATAACCCTGGAGTAGAACAGGGCAAGGCTTTGCTTGCACGGCCCTGTGGCTTCTGGCCAGGGGAAGGGAAGGGCAGTGCAGTGCCCAGGGCTCTGTGCTGGGCTGGCTTTGTCCTCTCCTGGAGAACCACTTGCCGCCTTCTGCTTTGCTTCCTGAGTGGGAAGATGGGGTTGTTGGCACTCCTGCTGCTCCCAGGACTGCAAGGATGAGCTCCCAGGAGAGACTGAGCAGGCTTGGGAAGAGACGTGGATGCACTCCAAGTCTTCCTTCTCTTGAGCTTCGGTGCATGAGAGGCAGCTCTGTGTGAAATCCCCTCCCTCCCGTCCCCAAGCCCTGGGCTGGCCTTGCCTGACTGATCACACACTCGTGGAATCTCCTGAGCTGGAACGGACCCACAGGGATCATCCAGTCCAACTCCTGGCCCTGCACAGACACCCCAGCAATCCCACCCTGTGCATCCCTGGGAGCATTGTCCAAACGCTCCTGGAGCTCTGGCAGCCTCGGGGTCGTACCCATTCCCTGGGGAGCCTGGTCAGTGCCCCAGCACCCTCCGGGCAAAGAACCTTTCCCTGATATCCCTGATATTCTAAACCTCTCTAACACTGCTCCAGCCGTTCCCTGGGTCCTGTCCCTGGTCACAGAAAGCAGAGATTGGACCTGCCTCTCCGCTGCCCCTCAGGAGGAAGCTGCAGACAATTGTCCGTGCAGGTGGATGGACAATTCCAGCAGTAATGCAGAGCGGGAGGGCCCAGCCCTGCCCAGCAGCTGGAGAGGGGCAGCTTTAGCGCGATGCTCTGCGAGACAATAAACATGAGGTGAGACATAAAGAACAGCAGTTTGGCTGTTGTGCCCACTCGCTTTGGAAGGAAAACGACCCCTTTGGGGCACAGAAGGGCAGAGCTTCCCTCCTCCTCTGCTGCCTGGGATGAGGAGAGCAGGAGGGAAGCTCCTCCTGGAGCGGGGAAGAGCCGCCGGGGCCGCAGGTCGGTGCTGGGGGTGTGGAGGGCACCAGTTGTGCCCAGTCCAGCTTCTCCCTGAGGATGTGACCCCCTCCAGGAGGGCACAAAGTGCCTCAGCAGCGAGATCTGTGTGAGAGGCAAACACATCAACACAGCAGGGCTCTGGTTCCTTGGATTGCTGTTGGATGCCCTTGGGCTCCGAGGGCTGGCTGGGGCTGGGAGAGGGGAGAGGTGCAAGCTGTGTTCCAGTGATAGTGTTTTAATTTCTTCCTCTTCCGTTCCTGGTTTACACTTTAACATAGTTTAATTTTAAAGTCTCCTCTGGTTTTTTTTTTTTTCCTCTCCTTATTTTTTTTTTTTTATTTTGTACAAGGTGAATGTCGAGCAGTAATGTAATGAAAAGTTGACAGGCACAGATCTTTTTTAATAACTCTTATGTTGTGTAGCCTAAATTGGTTTAACCATAGCTGAGCTGAATAATAAGCAGAAGGGAATTCATCTCATGAACCACGGATATTTTGTAAGTCTCCTTTGGAAAGGGTTCAGAGCTCTGGCTCTCATTCCAAAAGAGTGGGATTGTGGTTTGTTGTGTGCTTTTGGTCAGCAGAGAGCGAGGAACGGCAGGGATGGGACCCACCGTCCTCAAGTGGAATTGAGAGAGAAAGCAAATCCATCCCTTGCCAGGGAGAGCACACTCCTCACGTGCTGCACAGCATGGAGCTGCACCAGCTCCATCAGCAGCCTGGAGTGGGATTTTGGGGAGTGCTGAAGACCCAACAGCTTTCCAGCCCTTCTCCCAACACCCATCATGGGAAGCTGTGGTGTAACCCAGCCCGGGAGAGGCTCTGGGATGGCAAAGGGAGAGGAGCATGGAACGTGCAGCCAGGTGGGAATGCAAAGCAGAGCTGCTCAGAGGTGTGTCAGTGAGCAGGGCTGGTGGGGCTGAGGGCCCCCGGAGGTTTTGCAGACCCCCAGGGGTGCTGCAGATCTCGAATGGAGAAGAGGAACTATGGAGTGCTTGGCTGCAAGAAGGCTGCCCCTGCTTTGCCTGGCTATGGGAAAGAGGCTTCCAGAGCACCGGAGGGCTGGAGGTGGAGGGAAAAAACCTGCCAGTCCTTGGGTGAAAGCTGGGAAATGGATTCTGCAGCCAGTGCAGGGCACACAAATCTCCCATCACCCCAGAGTGAAAAGCCAGTTTTACAGAAGCTCTTCCCATCTTCTGTCTCCAGGTGTTCCCTCTTTTCTTTTTCCATGTCCTCACTGCTCATACCATTCATCTTCCTTTCAGTCTTGTTTTTTCAGGGATGACTTTGTTGTTTTTCTCACTTTTAGCCCTCTCTTCCCAATGTTTTGCATTCATTGACTCCATTCTCTCTCTGTCATCGTGACAGCAACAACACAGTGCAGCATCCTCCTGATGTTCCACTGCAAACAAAACAGGCATGAAACAACTTCTTCTGGGGACCAGGAAAGTTGTGCGCGGTCTGTCAGTGGCCTGAAACACTCAAACTCTGCTGCAAGGATGCCCACATGGAGGAAATCCCTGTGGTGCACACTATGCCAGTGACTTCCCAGATTTTCAGGCTGGGATGCAGAAGGGTTCCAGTGAAAAGCAAAAAAAGGAACTCCTGTGATGAAAAGTGTGATAAATTTGACCTATCAAGGACAGGGACTTAAAATCACGGAACCACAGGATTATTAAGGTTGGAAAAGCCCTTCAGGATCATCGAGTCCAGCCTGTGACTGATCCCCACCTTGTCACCAGCCTAGAGTGCTAAGTGCCACATCCAGGTGTTCCTTGGACACCTCCAGGGATGGGGACTCCACCACCTCCCTGGGCAGCCCCTTCCAAGGCCTGCCCACCCTTTCCATGGAGAAATCCCTCCGGATGTCCAACCTGAATCTCCCCTGGCACATCTTGTGGCCGTTTCCCCTTGTCCTATCCCTTGTTCCCTGGGAGCAGAGCTCAACCACCAGCTGCCCCCTCCTATCAGGGAGTCGTGCAGAGCCAGAAGGTCCCCCCTGAGCCTCCTTTTCTCCAGGCTGAGCCCCCCCAGCTCCCTCAGCCGCTCGTGGTGCTCCAGCCCCTTCCCCAGCTCCATTCCCTTCTCTGGACACGCTCCTGCCCATCAAGGTCCTTGTCATGAGAGACCCAAAACTGGGTTTCAACAGCACTCAAGGTGTGGCCTCACCTGCCTGGATTTAGGCAGCTGGGGACAGATCTTTATTTTATCTGCTCTCTGCAGGTGTTTTCTTGCACGCTCTCCAGTAACATGGCCACACATTATTTATTCTGCACCTTGCTCAGTGCTTGCAGTGAGAGGCTTAGAAACCTTCCTTGCACCAACTGCTGTTGTAAAATAAGGCTTGAATTAAAGTGATATTTTTTTCCATGTGAAATTGTATTGATGTCCAAAATACCTTTAATCCTGGCAGCACAGGCCTCTTACCATGACCATCCAGCATTGCTCCCTGGCTGTGGGGTTGATTTTCCTTTGAATTGGAATGAATTTCGCAGTAAGGAGTTTGAAACAAAGAGGGTTGATCTAAAAATGAGATCTTTCACTTGACCCCGCGCAGTTCTCTCATTCAGAAAACAACTCCAGTTCTGTGCCTTTCTCATTCTGTTTGGATAAGAAGATGAAATGGAGAGTTCGTTTCATCCTTCAGCAGCTCCGTCCTCAGGGCAGCTCTGGATTTGGGATGGATTTGGGGATGGATGATCCCTGCACTGTGCAGGATCAGGGCGTGGGTGGTGCAGGGCACAGAGCAGAGGCACCAGGGCCAGGCTGGAGCAGCCTCCTGGAGCAAAGGCGTGGGAAGATGTGAATCTCTATCCATGCATCCTCCGTGAGGCAGGGCAAGGAGCTGAAGGCAGCAGCAGCTGCATCATCGCCTTGGGAATGCAGATCCAGGGCTGATGTGGGGAACTGCAGATAACTCGTCAGAAGTTTACAGGAGGTTTGACTCAGCGCAGTCAGGGCTGAATGATGATAAATGCTCCAGAGTTCGTCAGCCTGGTGACACCTGGAATAGCAAAAAACTGCTCGGTATATTCAGGAGCTTGAGCTTTAATCTTTGAGTCCTCAGCTTCTCATTTTTATATGTGACATTGCTGGGAAATGAATTTATATATAAAGTCTTTTCTATCTGAAATAATTTATACATGATGTGCTGAGAAATGAAATATTTTCAACTACATTGTTCAGAAAAGTTGAGCCAGATTGGAGAGGAAACGAGCAGTTCTCTGTTTGTTGAGGCAGGGTTTGCATGTTGTATACTAAATAATAATTAGGGTGATAAAAGTCTACAGTGAGCAATTATCCATTCCACAAACAAGGCAGGTGTTTGAGGGGGGAAAATAGGAGGCAATTGGGTAATGAGGCTGTAGCACAATGTGTGAGCACAATGCAATTTGCACAGACAATTTAAACCTGGCACGGACCGCTCTCGGAGCACCTGACATGGAAACCTGGATCTGTCCTGGACATGATTTTTGATGTAACACCACATTAACAATTATGAATCTTTCTGTGCAGAATGACTCAGTGCTCCTGGCTGAGCTCAGGCCCTGGAACAACCTGAGCTGTGGGAGAAACAAAACAGAGGAGGTGGATATTTGGTATTTGGCTCCAGTTTGGCCACTGTGTCGTGGCTGCCCTGAGTGAGGGGAGACGTGGCCACTGCACATTTGTTATTCCACCCTTTCCCTTCCGTCCAGCTCACTGAAAATCCAGCCCTGCAAGAGGGAGGATTTGCTGCTTTGCAAACAGCTCACTCCTGCTGCTCAGCCAGGTTAAGGAGCATCCTGCCAGCCCTCCCAGCGATGATGAGGATTTGCTGGTGATCCTGGGATGCTGAGGCCGATTCCCAGCCCTGCCACGGTGCTTGTGGGGTGGAGGGAAGGCAGCAGGAGCCACATCCCTGCTCCCAGCGTGCTGTGCTGGGTTTGTGGGCAGCCTGTCCCCCCTTCCCATGGTTTCCATGTCCCTGCAGCAGGGACCGTGCTGCTCCGGCCCAGCTGCCTCGCCGGGTGAAAATGTTTCATCTCAGACAAACACTTGTCTCATTATCGGCCTGCGCTGGCTTTGCACTATCTGCTCACTGCCTGGCGTGGAGACACCTGTTCTGTGTCCAAGCATTTGAGAGAAAAAACTCTCCACGGCTGTCAACAGCCATGAAAAGGCTCCCTGTTTCCATGGGAACGTGCTCCGCTGAGCCCCGAGGATAATGAACTGCTCCCCGCCTGCGGAAACACTGGCCGCTGCTGCTGGGAGAGCTGGGGGAGCCGTTCCCGGGGCTACTTCGGACATGCAGGTCCCTGAGGTGCTGTCCTGTGGGCACCATTCCCAAAGAGGACGCTGTGCCTTGGCAGTGCCCATGGAGGGGATGGACGTGGGGCCTGTGCTGGAGGAGCTGCGAGCAAACGCCGGCTGCTCCCGCACTCATTCCCTCTGGAGCTCAGCTCCTCCAGCCTCTCGCCAGTGCTCTGTGTCAGGGATGGAAGAGTGCGGGATAAAACAGTGTCATGGGGCTGCTGAAATCAGCCTGGGTGGGAATGTTTAGTCGTGGGATCTACGTCTCTTTTCAGTGGGAAAGTATTGGAAGAGTTCTTGTGCTGTGACTTCAAAGGTGCATCACAGAATCCCAGAATGGTTTGGGCTGGCAGGGACCTTAAAGCCCATCCAGTCCCTCCCCCTGCCAGGGGCAGGGACATCTTCCACTAGCCCAGGGTGCTCCAAGGCCCGTCCAACCTGGCCTTGGACACTGCCAGGGATGGGGCAGCCACAGCTTCTCTGGGCACCCTGTGCCAGGGCCTCACCTCCCTCACAGGGAGGAATTCCTTCCCAATATCCCATCTATCTCTGCCATCTGTCAATTTGATCATGTCTACTCCGAGGCTGCTGTGCCCACCTTTTCCTTCTTACTGTCATGGAATCATTAGGGTTGGAAAAGTCCTCTTAGATCAACGAGTCCAACCATCAACCCAGCACCACCCCCATGTTCACCACTAACCCACGTGGTGCCACATCCACACGTTTTTTTGAACATTTCCAGGGATGGTGACTCCACCACTGCCCTGGGCAACTGTGCCAGTGCTTTACAACCCTTTTCATGAAAAAATTTTCCTAGTATCTAGTCTAAATCTCCTCTGGCATAACTGGTGGAGGTCCAGAGAGTTGGAGACTTGAACTGGAATAACTGGGAGAAAGGACAGGATCAACAAGTGCCTGGATAAGTGGGACAGGATGTCCTTCATAAAGGGCAGGCATCAGGCTCCACAAATCTCTTCAGGAATCTTTGAAGGCATCACAGGGCGTGTAGACAAGGTAAATCCAGTGGACAAAATCCACTTAGATTTCTGGGAGGCTTTTGATCACTTTCCTCAGCGAAGCAGCTTAAGGATGCTAAGCCCCTGTGGGCTAAGAGGAAAGGTCATCCCATGGATAAGCACTTGAAAGGCAGGAAGAGACCCTCGCCAAGGGAGGGAAGGAGGCCAGCAGTGGTGCCCTGCAGGGATCTGTGTGCCTGCAGCTTGTTCCCAGTTCCCTGTGCTTATTAAAGGTCTGGAAGATCAGTCAAGGTGGAATGTAAAGGTAGATGATGCTAAGAAAGGGTGGTCAGGAAGGGAAGCACCTCGTGGGACAGAGTGACCAGGAATAAACTGGAGAATCCAATGCAGAGAAAGGCAGGGATGCACGTGGGGACAGGCATTTGTCACTTCACATGCAAATGATGAGTTCTGAGCTGGGCTCTCACTCCTCAGGGACATTCTAAATTATTCTATGGAAATGGCATGGCACAGCCCTGCAGCTCTCCAAAAGCAGGAGGATTAGTGGGAAAGGATCAGGGACTAGAACAGAGACTACAGCCAGGGCTCTGGGACTCGTCTGCTCAGTGCAGTTCCACACCCCCACCTCATAAAGGACTTTCAGGAGCTGGGAAAGGCACAGAGAGGAGCAGCAAGCAGCAGCAACATGGGGAGAACTTGAATGTGAGGAATCATGGCATGGTTTGGGTCGGGAGGGACCTTAAAGCTCATCCAGTTCCACCCCTTTTGTGGGCAAGGACACCTTCCACTAGACCAGGTTGCTCCAAGCCCCATCCAACAAGAATTAGGGACTTAACAACAGAATTAGCAGAGGGAATATTCAAATGAAGGCAATACTTCACAATTAAACACATAATTGCACATTGCCCCTTGCAAGGTCCCTCAGACTGCGTGTCCAGGTTGACAGACCTCCCATGGGATGTGCTCTAGCCATTCTTCTGGAAATGGAGGGGAAAATGAGATGTTTATTCACGTTGGGAGGTTTCTGTTTCCTACTGTGGCGTCTGATTGCTAACAGAGAAACTGCACACGGCACTTTGTGCTGCTCATTGGGTTTTTGGTTTTTTTTTGGTCTCTGTGTTCATGGCCCTTTAAAAGCTTAAGAAAACAGGTTCTCCTCTCCATGAGGCTTTTGGTTTTCTTAAGGGAGATTAGACAAGGTGCAAAGACATGAGACTTTTCTGCAGAGAAGATAACAGTGAAGTGTCAAGCAGGGAAAGAAGGAAACCCCTCTTGGGAGCACTTGTCACTTCTCTCTGTTATTTCAGGTGTCTCCAGCTCCTGCCATGGCGTTTCAGAGAGGTCTGTTCTGTTTATTTGATGTTCTAGACCAGAGGGAAAGGTCAGCTGAGGAGGTGACCACTTACACTGGATGGCCATGATCCCAGAGGGATGATCCCACCTGCTACTGGGCTCCTAAGACCCATTCCCAGCCCAGAAAAGAGTTGTCAGGGGTGCATGTAGCCCAAAATAAAGCCAGCAGGAGCCAGCAGCCAGCTTAGTGCTCGAGCCTGTAGCTGGAGTGCTGCAGGGATGATTCTCCAGCTTCTCCAGGTTTTCATTAGGAGTCTTTCAGCTCTAATGCCCGGGAGCCACTGCTGAGCACTGCCACTCTCTTATGTTACACGCTGTAGGAGAGTGAAAGCAAATAAGTCTAAAAGTGTGGAATAAGTCATCCTAATGTCAGGGATATGAGGTGTAAGTGCCCTGCTGATGGCAGAGATGTGATTAGCCCCGGGTCAGGAAGGTGTAGGATCACACAGCCAGCACTGCTGTGTGCTTAATGCTGGCAAGGTGCTTCAGCACTGCATCATTTATCCCTGTTCCAACCTCTGCAGCTGCCTGCAAGTGCTGCTGCCTCATCCTGGGCAGCCCCGAGGGCTGGCTGGGACACTGGGAATCTATGCTTCCCAGTGCAGGGCCCTGCTGGGGAGATTTGTTATCTTACCCTGCTCTTTCTCTTTTAACAAGGAAAGAAAAAGAGCTACAGCGACAACAAACCAGGAAATTTAAATACAATAATGAGAAAACAGGTAATAAAAGTTAGTTTGGCAAGAGGCTGCCAGGGTTGGCGGGGTGTTCATTATGTGCTGGATCAGGAAGTCTATGAAATGTCAGTGTGAAGGGAATTCATTTCTCAGTAACAAGCATGACAGAGAAGTGAATCGAGTATGAGGCTGTCTGCAGGCACCAGGGTGCTGAAGCCTCATCAGAATTTCACTTCCAGGGACTTTACTTGAAAAGCGTGTTCACTTGAGCTTTGAAAAGTCCAAATTTTTGCCCGAAGCAAAGACTGGTCCATGCTCCATGCATGGATGTGCTGCCAGGAGGAACACCCCACCTGGGAACACCCCACCTGGGAACACCCCACCTTCCCTGCTTGGCCAGGGATCATCCCTTCCTTTTGTGTCGGGTCTTGCTTCTCCTGGGCTCAGAAATCCCACTGAGGATCTGTGCTCAGCTCCCAAGAACTTTGTGCCCTTTGGTGTGACATGGAAAACCTGTTATGGGCAAATCCATGGTGCTTTGAGGAATTCAACAGTACTGGGGAGAGGAATGTTACTTCAGAGCTGAGGGGTGGGAGGCACAGAGCAGAGAGGGAAGGAGGCAACAAGCTGAACCACAGGGATGTGAGTTCATAGGGAATTGGCAAACAAAGACTAAATCTGGAAGATCGGTCTTGTCCGAAACCTGCTCAGCAGGGTCAGGCTGGAGGTGAGGATTCTGCAGGCTCTGGAGATCAGTCAGTGCAAAAGCAAACACACACAACACACAGGTGGCTTCTCTGGAGGTGGCTGTGCCAAAGTGGAAAGAAAAGTGGGACATGGCTTGTAATCAGGGAATGCTGATCCCAGAGCCCTGTGCCTGCCGATGGGAGCATGAGGACACCATGCCATATTTTGGGAGCCTGGGCTGGCTGCACCAAGCATGAAACTTTCACCAAACCACAGGGTCATAAAGCCCAGACTAAAACTTCCCTTAAGCCCAGGCAGGGTGCAGCAGTTTGTAGTTTTTCCAGCGAGCCTCACAGAGGGATGGTGGAAGGGAATTACCCCTACAGGCACTGTCAGAGCCGTGTTACTGCTGGGAACCCTTCAGATCGCCTGGAAATCCTGCTGGATTTCCTGCTGGAAATCCTGGAATAGTCACTCCCTTTTCCTCAGACCTGCCCTCTCCCATCCCCTGGTGCCATTAAGTGCCACCCAACCTTGCTGTGGCAGAGATTTCCAGGCAGGGGCCCTCCAGAGTTGTGTCTTTCCTGTAGTTTTCTCCATTAAATCTATCCTGGATCCCCATCATCCTGGCTGGACCTTTTTCTCTCCTCCCAATGTCTTGGAAGAGCAAGACCTTCCTGCTGGGCATGAGCCAAAACCTGGATGGATGAAACTCAATGTTCCCAGTCCCACCAAGGCACTGCTGGGTCTGACGTGGCTCATGCAAGGAATTTATAGCTCCGGGATGAATGCTCTGGAAGTGAGACTCATATTAGGCTGGAAAAAAAAAGGAAGAGGAACTAAAAGGCAGGAGTATAAAGATGGAAGTCCTCCAAAAGAGAGACATTTAGTGCTGGGACTTCGCAAGTCAGACTCAGTATATTATATTTTTATTGCTACAAGAGTCTGCTTGGTAATTGGTGCTGCCCTATTATTGCAAGAGAATTAATTGCACAGTGTCTCTCACTGAGCACTGGGGATCTGCACGAGGCAGCCAGGGATGGAGCAGCCGAACATCCGGAGCCTGCGGATCTGGAGCCGGGTGGGACTTCTTGGCCGTGGGGCTCTTTCCCTGACACTGAACAGGAAGATGGAAGAGCTGAGAACGAAAGGCTGAAACAAATGGCACTGTTCAAACCTTGCAATGTGATTTTTAAATGAATATCTGCAGTCCCTCTGGGCTGCCTGCATAGGCGGGACTGGCTGTCTCATTCCCTGCTCCTGCCAAGGGCTGGAGCGCCTTCCCTTGGTTTTTAAGTCCTTTGATCTATCACATGAGGCACATTGATTAAAAAACAGAGGCAAAAAATGAGAAAGAGTGCAGCAGGACCCAGGACTATGGAGGTCAGTGGGTTTGCAGCTGCCTGCAAATGTTTTGCTGCCAACGTGGCCTTTCTCCGTGGCTGGAATGACTCGGGCACGCAAGGTCTTTCTAAGGTGCAGAGCTCAGGTGGCAGGAGGCTTCCCTGCTCCCAAACACAGCTGGAAGCAGAAGCAGGAGTGTGTGAAGCTAGATTTCCTATGGATTTTGGAGAAAACAGACTGTACTCAGCTATTTGGACAGTTACAGGCGGCAGTGAGTTCCCCCTAACCGAGGTGCCTCCTAAGGGGCAGCTCTGGAATACAGTGCTCAGGGAATTTGGTTGAATTTCTCCCAGATCCCCGTGTTTCCAGTGCAGGCAGATCACCAGCTGTGGGGCCGCAGGCGATGAAGTGCCGTCGAGGATGAGGACGGGACAGGAATCCCGGAGCTGTGAGCCTGCCTGGGCGGAGCAGCCTCTCCTGGGCTGTGTGGTGTGTGCCTGTGGCAGGGCTGGCTCAGCTCTGCCTGGACTGATCCAGTTAGGGACATGAGCTGCCTCTCGGCATCTGCTCCGCTTCCAGATCCTCTGGAGCTGGCTCTGGGTCCCCACACCTGTGTCTTCCTGGCCTTTCTTTTTGCTGTTGGACAAACCAAATAGTATAGCAGGAGTTGTGATACGTATTCCAATCCACCCTTTCTCTCAAGGGTGGGCCTCCCCTGTTTTCTCTGTATTTATCCGGGGCTACATGGAATCACAGGTGGATTTGGGTTGCAAGAAACCTGAAAGCTCATCCAGTCTCACCCCCTGCCATGGGCAGGGACACCTTTCACTATCCCAGTTTGCTCCAAGCTCTGTCCACCCTGGCCTGGAACACTTCCAGGGACAGGGCAGCCACAGCCTCAGCAATTGGCAAGACTGGGATAAGGCAGCACCTCTGATTTTCTCCTGAGGCAGAGGATGGAGCGTTTGCCTCCCGGTTTATTTTCCTATTCCACCTCATGAACAACTTTCTGGATGTCTTGACACCTTTTGGGCACTTTATTATTCTTCCATTTCCCTGAAGGAACCCACGTGTAAAGCTGGGGAGTGCTTTTAACCACCGTGGCTTTCTCGGCACCGTGACTTACAAAGGTCTCCCCCAGGCAGCGAGGAGCAGAGTCCTGCCCACGAGTGACACGTGTGTCATGCACAGGGCACACACCCCTCTGTAAACCTCACCCTGGAGGTGCCTGGCAGGGTTCTTTGGGAACGCGAGCTGCCTGCACCCCTTTGCCTGCCCGCACTATAACAGTGCAGGTTTCAGATCAATGCCTGCCTCTGGCACGACTTGCCAGGGAATAATCCTGGCATTAGCCCTGTTCCCACTGGGCTCGGATTTCTATTAATTGTTTCAGCCATCCCAACAGCCCCAGTCTCTCATCAGCCTGTTCTCCCCAGCCCCGCAGCTGTTCCTGAGCCGGGGCTTTTCCCAGGCTCCCTGTGCTTGGAAGCGCTCTGGCTGGACTGAGCCCACCAGGACAAGGGAGACACTGCTCGGAGGAGCCCACCCAGCTCGGACGCGTGACCCCAGCGCTGCCGGAGCTCCTGACATGTGGGGTTTTATGGATTTGTTTCTCTGGCACGGGGGCTGAGCGGCTCTGCAGGGGCCAGCCCGGTCTGGAACAAATCAGGGAGCCCTCAAGTGCTTTGTTGTGTTTCTGGCTGAGGGACTGAGTAAGTTTTGCTGCCTTTGCTGCTCTCCCGTTGCCGGCGAGGAGCCGAAACCTCCCGGCAGGGCTGCGGGAACGAGCACAGAGGCTGTGGGGAGCGTGCTGGGAAGAGGATTCTGCTGGAGGAGGATGAAGGCTGTCACTCCCTTTTACCACAGGCTCCGGTCCAGGCAGGCACTGGAATCTTCCGCTGGCTTTGCCCACCAGCCGCTGGGGCCAGGAATGCTGCGCTCCCGCACTTTTGGCAGGAGAAAACAATTCCTTGCTGGCAAGCCCATACACATGCACAGGATCTTTTCCAGCAAGATTTGTGATGTTTTCGAAGACATAAAGTAATTTGGGTCTAATTAAATCATTGGAATTGCTGGTGATTGATGGTTTGTAAATTCATCTTGCGAAATGCTGGCAGCTGCCTCGGGGATTGGTGGGAGCTCCTTCCAAGGTCTCCCAACCGTGGTCTGGGGGTTGTAACCCCCAAAGCCGCAGCAGGGATGTTGGAAATAACTTCTTCCATAGAAAAGAGCTGTTGTGTTGTCCTTGTTTCCTGTTCCTAAAGGCTGCTGCTCCGAAGGCCCTGTTTTCATCTCTGGAATACTGAGCAAGTCTGGGGTATGTTTGAAATGCAGAGATTAAATTCCAGTTGCTGAAAAAGGAACAAGGACCTGGAGACCATGATATCTGCAGGGTCTTGCTCAGAGCGGGCTGCAAAGGCCTCTGCACTAAAGGGGAACAAATGGAAACCACGATGGTTTCCTCTTCCATTAGAAGAATATTCAAAGGGAAGCTGGATTCTCCCTCTTTTCTATTTGCAGCCTCCTTTAAGTGAGGTGTTTTAGCAATAAGCAGCCAACTTTGGTTGTGCATTAAATATAAATAAAAATATAACCCTGGTACAGAGCCAGTGTCATGGGAAAAGAACATCCCAGACCTGGGGACTTGGACCTTTGGGGCTAACAGGATTTCTTAAGAAGGTGTCAGGCTTTTCTCTCCCTTAAGGGCTCACTCGAGGAGCTCGCCTGCATTTTTACAGCTGTAACATGAAGAGATTAAGAAGCATCTGGAGCTGTTGTACCTCTGCCCCTGAAAAATGCAAATCCCAGACTCCATATTCACAGGATCCTGAAGATCAAAGACATAGCTCCGTGGATGTGGCATGGCTCTGCTGCTCCTGCTGAGATAGTCAGCCCATGGGGACAGCTCTGGGAGCTGATGGCCAAGCTGAGAACAGCCACAGAAGCTGCTCTCACATTCCTATTTCAGCTTTTCCTGCTGCGCTCTCAGGGCTCCATGAGCCTGTCTCCTGAGGGAGCACGTGGGGATCGCCCACTGCCAGCCTGGCATTCCAGGGGTGAGGACTGCACAATTTTCCAGCTGCAGTTTGTAGAGAAAGCAGCTCCTGGAAATACATTGCAAAGCTGATTCTATGGACCAGGAATGCTTTTCCTTAGGGTACTCAGGGAGAAAGGGATTCGTGTTGGATGTAATGAGTTAATACAAACGGCACAGATTGGATGTTTTGCCTCGGGATCAGGCAGAGTCGGTGGCTTTTGTCACAGAGCAGTGCTACATTGGACCTTCACAAGGAATGAGATTTTCCTGAGGGAAAAAATTGCCAGTGTGCAGGAATTAATTTCTGTTGAGACGTGGAGCTCCTGGAGCGGGGCCCACAGAGGCTGCGGAGATGAGGAAGGGCCTGGAGCATCTCCGTGCCCAGGAAAGGCTGAGGGAGCTGGGGCTGTTCAGCCTCGAGAGCAGCCCCAGCTGAGAGGGGCCCTCAGCCCCGGGTGTCCCCGTGTGCAGGGAGGGCTCCGAGCAGGGCCCAGGCTCTGCTCCGGGGGCCCAGCAACGGCGCCAGAGGAACGGGCAGGGACTGATCCCAGGAAGTTCCACCTGGACATGAGGAAGAACTTCCCTGGGCAGTGACCGAGCCCTGAACAGATCCCAGGGAGGGTGTGGAGTCTCCCTCACTGGGGATATTCCAGAGCCATCTGGACACAATCTGTGCCCTGTGCTCTGGGATGGCCCTGCTGGAGCAGGGAGGTGGCACCAGATGGACCCACTGTGGTCCCTTCTAACCTCACCCACTCTGGGATTCTGTGTGACTCTGCTTGGTGGGAGGTTCTTGTACCATAAGGCAACATTTTGCTGAGCAATTGCTGCCCCCGAACATTTGCACATCTCTGTGAAAAATTCAGAACATTTGGGATAAAAATTTCTCACGACTGAAAATGTACTCAAAAATAAAGTGGGAAAAACGTGACTTCACCACAATTCTTACCCCACCACATTATGAAGGATAGGCAATGAGATTTTCCATACCTTACACTGCTGTTCCAAATTTCTTTGTGGAGTTAAACCCAGCTTTACCTAAAGCTATAGGGGCACATACTCTGCAATCACTTTGCACTCAGGAATATGTGTTTGCAAATGGAACACTAATCATTCCCGCTTTCCCAGCCTGCCTCCGAGGAATACGTAATGTAATAAAGCAGACAAAAGTTCCTGTGAATAGGGGAACTTTATCAGGACTGCTCCTGGGGTGCTCATCACCGGCTCATCACGGAGCGACGTGACAGCAATGCCAGGCGGGAACGCTCCGCTGGGAAGGACGGCGCCGGCACCGGGGCCTGTCACATCCTGACAGGATTCATGGGATATCTGCTGGCAGTGCGGTAATTAACTCGCCCCACCAGCGAGCACCGAGGGCTTGGCTTGCACGGGGTGTGTGAGAACGGGGATTAATTTGGGCTATCAGTTATTTGTTTATTTGCTGTGCCTGGGAGCGCCCTCCTGCAAGTGCCACACCACTGGCAGAGGGAAATTCGGCTTGTCCTTAGGACTGGCTGCTTCCCTGGCTCCTGTGCAGGTGGGAACGGGGCTGGCTGGAGTGACAACATCCAAAACAGAGAAGCTGTGGCTGCCCCTGGATTCCTGGATGTGTTCAAGGCCAGGTTGGACGGGGCTTGGAGCAACCTGGGCTAGTGGAAGGTGTCCCTGCCCATGGCAGGGGGTGGAATGAGATGGTGTTTAAAGTCCTTTCCAACCCAAACCATCCTGGGGTTTTGTGAAATGGAGAGATCCCTGCAGGGACTGCAGCAGTGAGCTGGGCCTGGGTCTCCCTGCTTGCCATAGGGTTCCTGGTGGAAAGGCCAAGGGAAAAGACTCAGTGGCATGTTCTGTTTTTCTGATGTGTGTTGAGAGCAGGACACACTGGGAAAAGAGGGATCAGAGGTAGAGGACACGCTCAGAAAGAATTCAAAAGTTGCATTAAGGGAAGTGATCCTATTAATTTGCTTTTCCATATGATTCCATAGTTAAAAATTCCCAAATCTTTCTGCATATAAAACTCCCCCTGCTGCAGTGTTGCATCAATGAGGGTTCATGTTCTGGGCGGAAGAGGCATTTGGGAAGCAGGAGTAGGTTTGGGTTGTTGCTTTCAGAAGTCTTTTGGACACAATTAAGTAAAAACAGTGAACCATCCCAGTTTATCCCAGCTGAGATCCTGACCTCAGGCAGCAGTAAGGAGGACTCTCTGTTTCTTACACAAGTAGGAAGTTAAAGGTGTGATGCATGTGTGACTCCTCTCTCTTCCTCTTGGTGGTTCCTCCGTTGGAGTTATTCCCATGTGGAATAGCTCAGCCCACCTTTCCCAGAGAGCAGGAGGAGCACTTTCCTCAGCATTTCCCCCAACCTCTGTATTTTGGAGTCTGATTTTCTCCTCTTTGCTCCTTTGCATGTTCCTTGCTGCTCCAGCTGATCCCAGAGGAGGAGGAGGAGGGAGAGCCTGCTGCTGGGAAATGTCCTGCTGCCAAGGCAGGCCTTTGCCAGGAAGGGGGATGTGTTTCTTCTGCTCCCTCTCCTCCCAGCACGTGGGAAGCTCCTGGATGAGCAGCTCAGCAGCAGCTCCTGTGCATGGCCCCGTTCCCGGTACATAGTGGGTTCTGCCTGATATCCATTCTCCCTCTTCCTAATGAAGTGGTACCACCTTGGTGGCAGAGCCAGCTGGGAAAATAATAAAGGACTTTGCACTTGGAGGCACGGGAAGGCAGGCCCCGGGGAGTGATCCTCCCCGAGACACAGGAATTACTGCAATTACCCAGCAATTGGAGGGAAAGCAGAATGGAGCTGCAGACTTCCCAGGCACACTTTTCCAGCATTAATATTTTTAATTAAGGTTATTGGCAGTGAGTTATGACTTTGGCAGAGCAGATGGCACAGCCTGAGGGGTGGGCTCTGCCTGTCCCCATGGTGGGGGACAAGATGCAAAGGTGCTTCTGCAAGTGTGCCTTGGGCCTGTGCAACCCCTTCTCTCCTTCTGCTGAGGGGCCACTGTGGGGATAATGCCATTCTCTTGCAGTTCAGGGCCTATTTTATGAATTTTATGAAAATTCCAAGAGGAATGAAGTCTCCTGCTCGCTCCTTGGCTTCTGCTGTTACAGACAGGGATCCAGGAGATGTGGTGAGGCTGCCAGAGGATCAAAGGCATTTCATTTTTTGAAAGC
This sequence comes from Cnemophilus loriae, assembly GCA_013397755.1. NCBI lineage: Eukaryota > Metazoa > Chordata > Aves > Passeriformes > Corvidae > Cnemophilus > Cnemophilus loriae. The sequence continues at coordinate 454,500 of VZTF01005687.1, forward strand.
ATCACATTGATTTTCAAATCAATCTGGTTTAGGTACTTCTGGAGACTCTTCCACCTCCACCCCACCTTGGCCATCTCATAACACTTTTATGAGTTTAAGAATCTCTAATGATCAGTTTAAGAGTCTCTAATTATCAGACTCTAAGTAGTTTCCCCAGGGTCACATGGAAAGTCAGCGTCAGATCGAGGAGCCAAGGCCAGGTCCAATACACCCATGGATCATCCTAAACCCTTAGGCCAAAAAGTTCTGCTGTGAGGGGGCTTTTTGGGTGGTGTTGTGGGTTTTTGGGATGTATTCAACAACCACAAAGGGCCAACAGCCCTGCTTGTCCTCTGAGGTCTTCCCCTTGAAAATGTTATGGTTGTGATGTTCTGCCAAAAACTGAGACCCTGATGTTGCCAGGAGGTTGTTGGCTGGTACAGGGCATTACTTCACCATCTGTGGGAAGGACATAAGTCTGTGTGAGGGTTTGGCTTTGAGGGTGGGAAGGCAGCAGTAGTCAAAAAACCAAGTTTATATTGCTTATATTATATTATATTATATTAATCAGGAATGTTTAGTTTTTGAAGGGTCTGCTGCTCCGTGTCTGCATAGTGAGGAAGGAAGGGCTCCTGGGTGCTTCCAAAATATCCCATTTAGGGTTAGCAACTGGAGTCAGTGGTCATAAGGTCAAGGTTAAGCTTTGGGACAGTGGCTGAGTGACCTCAGCTTTCTGGAATGGGGATATAATGTGTGTCCTCCCACACTGCCTCCTGTCTGGAATTGTTATCCAAAGGTTTCCTTTGCCCTTGATTACCATAGCTGGGCTGTTGGATGGGCAGGGAAAGCAGGTGCTCTGCCACACCTGGAGCAGGGTGCAGGCAAACCTGGAGAAGTCCCTTCCTCAGCACTCCCCTTCAGCATTTTAAATACCTTGGTGCAGCTCCCAGCATCCTGGAAGTGTCCGAGGCCAGGCTGGATGGGGCTTGGAGCACCCTGGTCTGGTTGAATGTGTCCCTGCCCATGGCAGGGGGTGGCACTGGATGGCATTTAAGGTCCCTTCCCACCCAAACCATTCCATGGTTCTATTTACACGAACCTACTCATCCGGACCTTTCCAACCTCGCTGCATTTAAGGCAGCATTTTCTGGAGCTTGAATAAAAGTCAACTCCACACAACGATACTATATTTCAGCATTATCACCTTTTTCTTCCATTTTGGAAAAGCTTCACCTCCATCTCTGTCAAAGCTGACAGGAAAAGTTTGGTCTGGATTTTCCATCTCCTGAGCTCTGTGAGGAGCTGATGTAAACTGCATCACACAGAGACGGTGGAAACCCAGCACCTTGCAAGTCATCCACAGCTCATGTGTCCCAGCCAGTGGATGCTGATATCATAAAGGAATAATATCCATCATAATTCTGTAGGCAGCAGGCAGCTCAACCCATCTCTACTCTTTCACTTTCAACCCAGATGCAATTTATCAACAACCAGTGGTTGTTTATTAGGTTAATTCACAAGCTGTTTGTCAGGCACACACTCACAGGGGTTTATTAACAGTATAAATCCCCTAAGATCTTTTATTTCCCCATGCCTGTGACTGTAGGTGCTAATTTACTAATTTAGACCTCACATAGGACCTGTCCTCAGCCTTTTAAAGTAAAAGTCAAACCTGACAGGAGATTTTTCTCTTTAACTGAAGACCACCTTGGACGGGACTTGGAAAAATCTGGTCTAGTAGAAGGGGCAGGGGATGGAATGGGATGAACATTTAGGTCCTGCCCAACCCAACCCATTCCATGATTCTTAAGCCAGCCTGCAGGATTTGGGGAGAAGGGAGAAGAGCATGGCTCCTGTCCCTGTGCCTCTGGAGCCCAGGGCTGAGCTGCAGTGAGCAGCTCCCCAGAAGTAATTTCCAGGCGAAATTGCTGTAAAGAAAAAATTGACTTTTGACATAGGCTGATAAGCACTGATGTTTGTTTCCAAGGGCTTGTATTTTATGCAATTTAATACCTAACAATGACTGACAACAGTGGTGATGGTGAAAAACATTAAAAAGGAGGGAACTGCAGTCATTTCCAGCTGCAAGCTTCTCTCCTGGTGGGCTTTTTCCTGTGATTTTCAGCTTATAGCCTGGTTGTTGTTATGCCATTGGTTTCGCAAGCTGAGGCTTGCATCCCCAAACACCGAATTTTCAGCTGAAGTAAATCCAAAAGTCTCTACGAGGGATGCAGTGAGTGTTGCCTCATCTTTGAAGGGGAAACATCTTGTCCCTGTCAGATTCTCTTCATGAATGGGGAAAATGCATTGAGGTTATGTCCTCCTAAGAGACACCCCTGAACTGGAGTTCCTGCTGAAAGTCCTGTTTTGAAGGGAAGAAAAGCTCAGTTAAGCTCAGTGTTTTCTCTCATCAATCATTCCCGTTCAGGTCGATACTTCCGTTAGGACAAATATTACATGGAGCTGGAGGCCAGAAAGGAATGAGCAGCAGGAGCCTCTGATTCTTCTTTACTGGTGGTTAATGTGGTGTGGTTTAAAATAAATCCCTTCAGGACACTCAGAGCCTCTTTTAAGTGCCTTGAGCGTGGCAGAGCTTCTGCCCACTCCCTGCTCTGTTGTGAGCCCTGCTCACTCTTCCCACCTGTCCTGGGAATGGTGAGATGGAATAGCATCCCATTCCCAAGCAGAGCTCAGTGGGGACAGAGAACAGGAGTGTGAGTGTGGTTGGAGAGGACAGGGGGGTTGGAATGTCCTTGGAGTGAGTCAGAAGCCTTTCAGATATGGTTTCCTCCAAACCTGGAACTTGCCAGTGTTGGAAATGTGCTGTCCCAGGTGGGTGTTGATCCATCAAAAGAGTGGAGGTAAAGGGGGGCACAGCCTGGATGTGGTGCCCAGGGCTTGGTATAAACAAAACCCTCAGGCATTTCTCCTCACTCTGAGAAAGACATGGAGGGGCTGGAGCGTGTCCAGGGAAGGGAACGGGGCTGGGGAAGGGGCTGGAGCACCACGAGCGGCTGAGGGAGCTGGGGGGGCTCAGCCTGGAGAAAAGGAGGCTCGGGGGGACCCTTCTGGCTCTGCACAACTCCCTGACAGGAGGGGGCAGCCAGGGGCGGGTTCAGGTTCTGCTCCCAGGGAACAAGGGACAGGATGAGAGGAAACAGCCTGAAGTTGTGCCAGGGGAGGTTCAGGTCAGATATTGGGAAGATTTCTTCCTCAAAAGGGTTGTCCAGCTCTGTCACAGCTGCCCAGGGCAGTGGTGGGGTCCCCATTCCTGGAGGAATTTAAAAGCCCTGTGGATGTGGCACTTGGCCACATGGGTCAGTGGTGGCCTTGGCAGTGCTGGGAAACAGTTGGACTCAATGATCTTGGAGGGCTTTTCCAACCTAAATGATTCTGAAGAAGTTTCCTTAGAGGCAGGACTTCGCATTAAAGGTTGGACTGGGTGATCTTGGAGGTCTTTTCCAACCTTGCTGCTTCTGTGCTTCTAGGAAAGTGTCCGGGGGAATGTGGCAGTTGCTGACTCCACTTCCCATCTTTGTTCCAGTACATTCTCGATCATCACCATGGCAGGTGTTGACCCAGTTGCCCAGTTTTTATGGACTGTTGATCCAAGGATCGTGAGTCAAACTCTTCTCTGGTGTCATAGTTGATGAATTCCTGTCTGGATCCAGATATAATCCTGGAACCACCAGGAGCTTGTGGGTGGTTGGGAAGTGCTGAAGTGCTGTGAAGTGAGGTGGGCTCAGCAGAACGAGTCTGTTGACAGCCTGGAGCATGAATACTTCATGCTTCATCCCTCATATAGAGCCCCCTTTGTTTATTCCCATCTTTATTCATCATCATCATCGTTATTTATTAATTAAGTTGCTTTGCCAAGCCAGCAGCATGAGCTCATGTCTGGACTCGAGTGCATCCATAATTAATTGCAACTGTTGTGTTATGTTGTTGTGAGCAAAGGAGTGAAGAGTCTCAACAAAAAGCCTCTGGAAATTCAGAGATTATATCCACGATCCAAGTGCTTCCTAAGCAGGAGGAAGAACTGGAGTCCAACGTGTTGTTTAAGGGATTCATGTTTGCACTACACCTTCAGAAATGACTGATCCTCTATCCCCCTGTCAGGAATCTTCCTGAGCAGCTCCAAGTCTGCTCTAAATCAAATCAAGTTTTTCCTTTTAATACCAACTTCCTTCCCCTGCTGCGCTGACCTTCCAATGAGAGGCAGGGAGGAGAAGATATCACACATAAAACAGAGCGAGAGGAACCCACAAAGAGGGAACTAAATTCCCCTGAAATGTCACCTTGCCAGTTGGCTTTTATTGTTTTGATAGCGAGGCAATTCCACTGACAAATCCGTTATCGGCCACGTGCCGCACAAAAGCAGGAATGTGCCAGGGCATCGGAAAGTCCTTCTGAAATAACACAGCTCCGAGGAGCACTTGTTAGGAACCAGGGATACAAATGCATTCTGAGCATCCAGAGAACACTGCAGAGGGGGTGTAAATCAATCCTGCTTAAGCTGCGCCGTTCCCCGGAAAGTCTCGGCATTTGGATGCACGGCAGCAGAGGAAGCGGGAGCTCCTCTGGGCAAGGGACACAGGGGCAGCAGCCTCCTGTTCTTGCGAAGAGGATTTTATTCCAGCCAGCACTGGGTGCCCTTCCTGCTGAGAAATTTCTGTCAATAACCTGAGATCAGGGAGGAAAGGGGAAGGAGAAAAAAACCCTCAATCCTCCTACCCTTCCTAATTTTATTGCCCTCCTGTGCCTCAAACCCTCTTCCTCATTTAGAAAGAAAGGTGCTTTCTTCCTGCAGGACACAGGCCTTGCAGGAACACCTGCTGGGAATGGGAATTCCTGCTGGGCATGGCAATTTGGGGGCTTGTCTTCCCTCTTGCTTCAAGGCAGCACAAGTGGTGCCAGGGACACCTTCTCCCACCTGCACAGGACAGGAGGAAACAGCCTCAAGGGGAGGGTCAGGTTAATCATCGGGGAATTTCTTCATGGAAAGGGTGGTCAGGCTTTGGGAGGTGGTGAAGTCCCCATCCCTGGAGTAGTTCAAGGAGAGACTGGACGTGGCACTCAGTGCTCTGGGCTGGTGACAGGGTGGGGATCAGCCACAGGTTGGATTTGATCATCTTGGACATCTTTTGCAACCTCAGTGATTCTGGGACTCTGGGATTTTCAGCATGGACATGGGAAGGTTTTCAACAGCTGGGAGAGTAGTTGGACGCAGGTGAGTAGAGTTTGAGTCTGAGCAAGCCAATGTGTCCTGACTCGGCTTTGGAATTCACCTTCCTTTTTACCCTCTCCCACAATAATGATTTATATGCTGATCCTCTCCTTTTCCCATCCTTTCCAAGCTTTCCTCCATGCCAGTACACAGAGCATTCAGGACAGTTACTTGGAAGAAACCCTTTGCCTGAAAGAATTTAAAAATAGGCAGAGTTGAGTGAAAGGTTTTACTCAAAGACTAAGAGTAAAACATGAATTTCAGCAGTTTTATCCCTTTTGCTTTTCTTCCTCCTAGGAGACTCTTTTCAAAAGCTGACATGAAAAAATCTAAATACATGAGGTTAATCACATGTTGTAAATGCACACTAAATAAACGTCTAATTTGAGCTGTGTCTGTGCTGTCAGGGGACTGCACAGGGCATGACCTCCTGCATGTGGAGGATTCCCAGGAACCACATGGATTTATTTTATTTTTCAGTTAACTCTATTCGTAGCTGCTTCACTGAAGTTTTTGTTCAACACATTGGAGATTGATGGGCACACCTGGAGCTGAAGCCAGTGAGCTGTTTAGGAGTCAGGCCCATTCCCACTTGCTCCCAGGCTTAATTTAGTGCACATGCAACCCCAGAACTCCATATTGTTATGTTTGATGCTTTCTTACAAGGCCAGAGTTAGAATCAGAGAATCCCAGAACAGTTCAGGTTGGAAGGGACCTTGAAGCTCATCCACTTCCATGGGCCTTCCACTATTCCAGGTTGCTCCAAGCCCTGTTCAACCTGGCCTTGGACACTTCCAGGGATCGAGAATCAGCCACAGCTTCTCTGGGCGACCTGTGCCAAGGCCTCACCTCCCTCACAGGGAGGAATTCCTTCCCAATATCCCATCTGTCCCTGCCCTCTGGAAGTGAGAAGCTGTTCCTCCTTGTCCTGTCCCTCCATCCCTTGTCCAAAGTCCCTCTCCAGCTCTCTTGGAGCCCTTTAAGGCACTGGAAGGGGCTCTAAGGTCTCCCCTCTCTTTTCCAGGCCTTCTCAGCCTTTCTACCTTAGGACACAGCATGCAAAAGGAAAGGCAGTTTCCCAAATGCTCTCAAGCCCTCCACAAAAGTCTCCATTCCTCCACAGCTTTGGGGCAGGAGCAGAGGAGAATTCCACCCACCCCCCCTGGAATGAGCATCAAAACAGCAGCGCTGAGGATTTGCATGGAGCATCCAGCAGCTCCCGTACGTGGAACTGTGAATGTGTTCATTTTTTAGCTTCAACAAGGTCATTCCCACTGCTAAGCATAATCCTGACACATTAGCAGGAGTGCTGTCCAATTCATTCGCACTCCATTAAGCAGCACGCCGGGAAGGTTTTCCTGTTCTCTCTGAGTTTTTTCCCCCCCAGTCACACACGGGGAGTCATCTCTCAGGAGCTCAGGTGGCCGTGAGGAGAACACATCGTGTCCTGCAGTGCCTGCACCCTGCTTCCCGAGGTGGGTGTGAAACCTGAGGCATTCTGGTGGGACTGGGGATCCCAGTGTGGTGACTGGGCTGTAAACTGGACATCCCTTTCCCTGCAGGGCAGTGCACAGTGACATCCCGTGGCCTCCATACCATGGCTCAGGGATTTTTCTCTGCTCTACTTATTCAGCTTCAGAAAAGTCACCAATGTTTCAAATGTCGCCGTTGTCAACTTTTCGTCATTCCGGAGGAAAGTGGCAGCTGATTTTTCCATTGCTTCCACCTGGGATTTCCATCAAACTCTCTCCAGACCCCTGCTTGCATTTCAGACTTTCTTCCTGGGAAAACTCAGTGCTGGGCTTTCGACAGCAACCTTTCCACCGAGTCAGAAAGATCCTCTGCGGGTTTGTTTCACTGCCCTGATTTTGTGACAAAGCTCGGGGAGAGTCTCCTGCCTCGTCCTGCTTGGATGGGTGTCAGTTCTGCATGAGCTGGGCCAGCTCAGGAGGGTGCACAAGGAAATATTCCCTGTCAATTAAACTGGAGAAAGTGTCAGCAGGAGAGGAGTGAAGCGGCCTCCTCTGAGAGCTCTCCCTGGGAACAGGAGGTCCTTTCCTGTCTGGATTCCATGAGCCACTTGTCCAGCCAGAAGTTCTCACAGCTGGAAACACAGACCAGTGTGCCAGGAGACAAATTCCCAGTTTTCTAGAGCTTTCTCCAGTAGTTGTCCCCAATTCAGACCTTTTCCTAGAGATGCTCCTTCTTTTCCTTACAGTTTTTAGACCAGTAATCAGATCAGTAGCTTGGGATTGAGTAAAGTTCTGGTTTACTTCTGGTTCTTCATCCTACAGAGTTTGTGACTCTAAAGAAGAACCTGAAGACTGCTCTGTGTGCGTGTCTCTTCCCTCTGTCGTGCCTGGTTAGGTCACAGTTCACAGAATCATGGAATAACATGTTGGAAGGGACCTCAAACATCATCTGGTCCAACCTCTCTTAGCAAAAGCACAGTCTAGAGAAGATGACCCATCTCCTTGTCCAGCTAAACCTTAAAAGTGTCCAAAGTTGGGGAATCCACCACTTCCCTGGGGAGATTATTCCAACGGCTGATTGTTCTCACTGTGAAAAATTTCGTCTTGTGTCCTAACGTTTTATGGATGAGGTTTCCTCTGATCCTGCTGGAGTTCTGAGCTGCCCCTGAAGCCATGGGATAGGGAAGATGGTTTGGAAAATCTTGGAGCTGGAATTGTCATCTTGCTTTGGTCTGCTGGGAGCAAGGTGATGCTGGCCCTGTCCTGGGCAGAGCTGGCCCTGTCCTGGGCAGAGCTGGCCCTGCCCAGCCACCTCCCATGAGGTGCCCACGGTGCTCCTTGTCTTGGTCCAAACCCCCAAGTTTAACTGAAGTCTCAGCAGAATAATGTGAGTCCACGGAAATCAATGGAGAAGAGCTGAAAACAATTGATTGGAATCAAAACACGCTGCAATCAAATTTGGAGGGATTGAACTAATGGATCATAAGGTGCCTGGTGAATGGGGCTGATTGAATTGAGCTGAAAGGTCCTGCATCTTCATTACAGCACCTGAAACCAGGACAGATGAGGAATTTTCTAACCATGTTTAGTGTCTATTTTTTACTCCACTGATAACTAGATTGCAAAGCCAGCCCTTGGGAATTAACCCATGTGTACAGTGTTGGGAGGGGAAAAAGATGGAATTTGGATAGGACAAGGGGCAATGACTTCACAGTGGCAAAGGACAGGTTTAGATTGGATATTGGGAAGAGATTCTTGGCCCTGAAGGTGTGGTGAGGCCCTGGCACGGGTTGCCCAGAGAAGCTGTGGCTGCCCCATCCCTGGAAGTGTCCAAGGCCAGGTTGGATGGGCCTTGGAGCATCCCGGGATAGTGGAAGGTGTCCCTGCCCATGGCAGAGGGTGGGACTGGATGAGCTTTTTCCCACCCAAACCATTCTAGGATTCTGGGATTTGCTGGTCACAGGCTGCTCCATGTCTGAGGACAGGCCAGGAACTGGATTTTGGAGCTCTCCTTGCTGCTGACTCCTTTATTTTGTCTCGCTCAGCATTACCAGAATCACTTTTCCATTTCTCTTGCCTTATTACGGCAGAGTTTGGAGACACAGAGGCATTTCCCACCAGAGGCTCTGCATTCACTCCATGTGCTGGCCAACGCCTGGTTATTCCTGCATGTTTTGTCAACAGTGATTTGTAGCATCTCCTTATTCCACCAAATCCTGCAAATTCTTTGGCATTTCCATTATCCTAGTGTAAGGCTGCTCTCTACCACAGGAACAGAAGACATGAATGATTCAGTAGTTTTTCTACATCCCCATTTTTCGGTCAGACTGAAGTTCCCGTGTTACAAGGGATGATTTATTACTGCAGTGATTAAGGGACATTGTTGATATTTCTGAAAATTTCCTTTCGGAGCTGCGGGCTTGCCTGGAGTCAAAAGGCAGGAGAAATATGTGAATAACGGGGTGGGTAATGGAGCATTTGCAGTTTCCCATTAAGAAGAGGCTCGTATTTGTTCCATGCTCCCACGGATGGGTGGCGTGGATCTGGAGTCAGGTTGTCTTACAGCACTTGTTCTGTTGGAGCTCCGATAGGGAAACAGCAAAAAATGTGTTCCCAGGAACTCAGCACCTTGATCCATCTTTTGACAGCCTGAAACTGATAGTCCTGGGGCTTGTTATTGTCTCCTGGTTGGACTCACTGTAGCATCGGGACACACTGCCCAGATTTAAATCCCTTCCCACCCGCTCCTCTCCTCTCCTCCTCCTCTCCTCT
>VZTF01005687.1:463985-524814 GCA_013397755.1 Cnemophilus loriae
CCTCTCCCTCTCCCTCTCCCTCTCCTTCTCCCTCTCCCTCTCCTTCTCCCAGTGTCCATCCCTTGGCCACCTCCCATGTCACCTGGGCATCACAAGACCTGTCACCAGCTGATCCATGCTGGGACACTTCACTCCCTGAAAGGCTTTTTTGACTCATCCTTGGCGTTTGGCAGAGTTTGGGATGACTTTTCTGGATGCTTCCATAGCAGATCAGCCTCTCAGTGCTTTATTCCACAAAAAGGAAGATGAGAAGCTCTTTGGGAAGCTGTTGGTGCTCCTGCCTTTCCCCAGCAGAACTGGGAACCCAGCCCTGCTGTATCACATTCTGAGGAGCTCCTTGGCGATGCCTGTCAGGTAGCAGCAGGTAACTGATTTATTTTCCCAGCTTGTTTATCAGCCCTAATAGAAAATGAAGTCTCTCCGGGCTGATGAGCAATGTGAATTCTTGCTGTCTCTCTCTTCGCCTCCCCACCCCAAAGATGCACTTAATAACCATTGATTGTTCGGGAGGAGGAGTGTGGCTGTAAATGTCCCTTCCCACCCTTACAAGGTGCCTGATTAAAGAGGGGAGGCAGGAGTGGATCGATGGAAGTTGTAGGCACAGGACTGATCCGGTGGGTCCTGGTGGGTCTCATGGATATCCTTCTCAGGCACCCCAAATATTTTTTGCTGTTGAGTTTGCAGACAGCTCAAGGCATGGCTGTGTTTGTGCAGCTCAGTGAAGGTCCCTGGGGGCTGAAGGGAGCACTTGAGACAGCAGGGACAGTAGGAGACATCATGGAATCCCGGGATCATTGAGGCTGGAAAAGCCCTCCAAGATCACCGAATCCAGCCTGTGCCTGATCCCCACCTTGTCACCCAGCCCAGAGCTCCGAGTGCCACATCCAGGCGTTCCTTGGACACCTCCAGGGGTGGGGACTCCACCACCTCCCTGCACGGCACGTTCCAGTGGACCAGCACACCCAGGGCCTTTCCCAGATTTCCAGCCACCCTGCCTGAAGCCTGGAGGCTGTTGTGACAGTGAATCGGCACTCTGGGGTTTCAGACTGAGTGAGGAGAGTTACAGAGAGTGAGATGCTTCCATGTCCATGGCCAGTGCCCTCCATATACCTTCAACCCAAAGCCCACCTGCTTCCAGCGGTGTCACCAAAGAAGGATGTTTAAGAAAAATCATCTTCCGAGCAGCTCATTCCACAGCCATCAGAAATTGCTCTGGGGTCTTCCAGGGACCAACACGTTTGGGTGTCACCAGCTGGAGCTGCCCCCAGGAGTCCAACTGCTCCAGTGCTTCCTTCAGTTTCTCCTTGGCTGTAGCTAAATAAAATCCTTCCCTGTGAGGGAGGTGAGGCCCTGGCACAGGTTGCCCAGAGAAGCTGTGGCTGCCCCATCCCTGGAAGTGTCCAAGGCCAGGTTGGACGGGGCTTGGAGCAACCTGGGATAGTGGAAGGTGTCCCTGCCCATGACAGGAGGTGGCACCGGATGATCTTTAAGCTCCTTTCCCACCCAAACCATCCTGGAAACCTAATCTGTAATGCTTTGGTTTCCATTCAACTCAAAAGTTTGGCTTAAATTAAAAGGTTCCTCCTGAATATGAGCAAAGTTCTTCATTCCAGACCAAAGGTGTTCTCTTGGCTCCAAAGCAGCTCTGGGCAGGTAGAAGTGGCAAAGTAGTTCAGGAATATCTCCCAAAATTTAAAACTTATTTTTAATGTCATTGTGCAGTCAGGTGGCTGTCGAGGACACCAGAACATAACATTTTGGTGTTACTCAGGTGTTTCTCCATGAGTTACAAGGACAGTCCAGGCCCCACAGCTCCCTAATCTCTAGGCATGAGCTGTTCCGAGTTTCTCCTTTACAGCGCCCTTCTCCCAGCTCAGCCTAAGGATGCATCCTTAGGGATTCATTTGGACTTCAGTCAACGCTTTGTTGGTGGTGTTGCACTCTGTAACAAACCCATGTTTGTGGAAAAGCCAGATTTGACTTTAAAGGTGGCACTTGGAGCCTTTAAGTTGCTCTGATACCTTTGAAAATTGTCTCTATCAACAGAGGGTGACAGATCCTTGCAAAGGAATGTGTGAGGTGAGAACACAGAAAGCAAGAGACGTTTCTGTTGCCTGGCACTGACAAAGATCCATCCTCAGGGTTTGTCACATTATTTGCTCTATTTGAGGATGTTTGAGGCCATAAGAGTTCAGCTCACCTGGACTTACTAAATGAAAAGGAGGAAAAATCCCTGGAGAAAAGGGCCGCTATCACAACCGGGGAGAATCTGTCGGGAATAGAGTAGCAAAGTGTATTTGCATAACAATTCCAATCACTATCAATCACCTCCCAGAGCGGGCTGTCAGCGCCTCGTAAACACGTCCCGGGTAGCAGATGAGCTGGGCTGGGCAGGAGAGCTCTGCGGTCCTGGAATGTCAGCACCGGCTCCAGGACAGCGCATCCTTCAGACGGCACCGAGCAGAGAACCCCCAGTGCCCCGGGATCACTTCCCAGGGCGCGGGGGTTGGCCAAAGAGCTGGATGAGGATTGCTGATTTCCTTTCATCCTTTTGATCCGGAGTTCTTTTCCTTGTGCTCTTTCTGTTTTTGAGAGCCTGGGGGAGATTTTCTCCATCAGCTCTAAATCCAACACCAAACCAGGTCCAGTTTACTTTGCAGGTTGCAAATCCAAAATGAAAACTGCAGCTGATCCAGCTCAAGCCCTCTCCAGTAAGTGATATCACTGGAGCAGATACTATCCCACATGATCCTGCCATGGAGAGAGCTCTCCTCCCTGCTCACAAATTGTGCCAGTGATTATCCCAGTGAACACCACACTGGGAGTCTGGGCACAGGCTTGGGCCTCACGAGGCCCAGCCTGGGTGGGAGAAGGGGCTCAGCTGTTGCAAACATCTCTGAGAAATAAGATTTTAGTACCAGGCAGAAGGCCAGTGGTGCTGGTGTCCAGGAGGGCTTTGAAATGGTCTAAACTTGTGGAGAGAGCATCATGTTGGACCCACCCCAGGGTCAGCCCCACACAGGGCAGGGTGTTTGTTAGATCTGCCCTGAGACCGAATCAGAGAATCCCAGGATGGTTTGGGTTGGAAGAGACCTCAAAGTCCATCAAGTCCCACTCCCTGCCATGGCCAGGGACACCTTCCACTGTCCCAGGTTGCTCCAAGGCCCGTCCAACCCAGCCTCGGACACTTCCAGGGATCCAGGGGCAGCCACAGCTTCTCTGGGCAACCTGTGCCAGGGCCTCACCACTCTCACAAGAAGGATTTCTTCCTAATCTCTAATCCTGACATCCCCTCTCAGTTTAAAGCCATTGCTCCTTGTCCTGACACTCCATGTCCTTGTCACAAGTCTCTCTCCAGCTCTCCTGGAGCCCCTTTAGGCACGGACACACAGATACACAGGGACAATACAACACAGGAAACCAAACAACAACTGATTTTGGGGATCCCATTCAGTGGCAAGAACAGAGCCAGAGTTGTCATAGGTGGTTAAGGACTTTTGCCCATGAATAAAAATACATCTGAGGTGCCCTTTCACAGCTTCTAAATCATGGATTTGGCTGCAAGGCTGGATCTATATCACCTAACTCGGAAAGGGACTGGATGCATCTGGAAGTGCAGGTTTCCCATCACTGATTATTACAGATGCCTGACTTCCAGGGAGATGTGTAAATTCAGTGAGTTCTGCCCTCAGTGTCTTAACACATTCCTGCTGATTTGGGTACATTTTACGACTTCTTTCACAGGCTTTACAGGCGGCCCAGTAACAATTGGTAATTCATATACAAATCACTTCTTTATATTATTTCCGAGTATATTATCCTTAAACAAGGAAATGTGCCCTGGGCTGATCTCTAGCGTGGGCAGCAGGGAAGGGGGAATCCTGCCCCTCTGCCCTGCTCAGGTGAGACCCCACCTGCAGAGCTGCCCCAGCCCTGGGGCCCAGCACAGGAAGGATGTGGAGCTGCTGGAGAGAGTGCAGAGGAGGCACCAGGATGATCAGAGGGATGGAGCAGCTCTGCTGGGAGGAAAGGCTGGGAGAGTTGGGATTGTTCAGCCTGGAGAAGAGAAGCTTTGGGGTGACCAAATTGTGGCCTTCCAGTGCCTGAAGGAGCCGACAAGGAAGCTGGAGAGGGACTTTGGACAAGGGCCTGGAGTGCCAGGACAAGGAGAAATGGCTTCCCAGTGCCAGGGGCAGGGATAGATGGGATATTGGGAAGGAATTCCTCCCTGTGAGGGAGGTGAGGCCCTGGCACAGGTTGCCCAGAGCAGCTGTAGCTGCCCCTGGATCCCTGGAAGTGTCCAAGGCTGTGTTGGATGGGGCTTGGAGCAGCCTGGGACAGTGGAAGGTGTGTGGCAATCCTGGGGCCATGGGGCAATCCCAGACACGATTCCCTCTGTTAACAAGGACTCCTACACTCAGCCCAAGGCTTTGGTGCCTTCTTGCAGAGATTCCCTTTGTGGCTGTGTCCCTCTGTTCCCCCCAGCGGAGCCGTGTCACGTTCTGCCAGCGGAGCGTGCAGAGGGCAGCGCTGAAACCTCAGCTTCTCCCAGCTCATCCCTAACTACATTCCTGCCTGGGAGAGGACGGGGAGCCTTGCATTTGGCAGGAATGACTGAAAGGTGAACCCGAGGATCCCTGGTTTTGTGCACATCCGTCCTCCCTCTGCCTGGCTCTGCAGCTCTGCTGGGGGCAGAGAGAAGGATCGGGATCCACGCGGGGAAATTCGGCACAGAATAAACCCAACATTCCCTGCATTGTTCAGGAAGCCCACGGGAGTTTCACCCTTAGAATGGGTTTGATTTTTTTCCTAGGAAGTCCCCAAGGAATATAGCATTGGAGAAAAGTTTCTCCAAGCATCCTATTAATTTTTTTCCTTTGGTTTGAGGTGAGTTGATACCTTGTGCTTTTGTGGCAGGAAAAATGGGAGCTGCAGCGCAGTGTTCAGGGCAATCCTGCTGCCTGTGGAGTCCTTGAAATGGATCTGCTTATTCATCCCTTTGGAATCCAGGAGGAGGCCCTTTCTCCAGGGTGAAATATGTTCAGTTTTGTTGATCTAGACAGAAAAAGGAAAAAAAAGTCTTAAAGCACAGTTGATACATTTCTTTGTATACTCCTTTTCCTTGTATATTCCTTTTGCTTTTGAATAGCAATAGACTGAACAGCCCATAGACTCACTCACCTTCTAAGCTGACACTTGAATTGAGTGATATGAGCACCAAGAAATTCTTATTACTTTGATCAGATGCCTGAATTCTACGTTTTGATTATTTTAATACAAACATTTTAGAAATAGCCAGGGAACTTGTTCTGGAGAAAACAAAAGTGTTAATATTCATCGAATACTCTGAGCTGGAAGGGGCCCACAGGGATCATCAATCCAGCCCCTGGCCCTGCACAGACACCCCAACAATCCCACCCTGTGCATCCCTGAGAGCGTTGTCCAAACGCTCCTGGAGCTCTGGCAGCCTCAGGGATGGGCCCATTCCCTGGGGAGCCTGGTCAGTGCCCGACACCCTCAGGGGGAAGAACCTTTCCCTGATATCCAACCTAAACCTCCCCTGACACAGCTCCAGCCATTCCTTGGGGTCCTCCTGTCCCTGGTCCCAGAGAGCAGAAATTGGAGCTGCCCTTTGGGTGGAAGTTGTGGATGGGGATGAGCTCTGCCCTCAGTCTTCTGTTCTCCAGCTGAACAGACCAAGTGCCCTCAGCTGCTCCTTGCTGTGGCCCCTCCAGACCCTTCCCCATCTTTGTATCCCTCCTCTGGATGCTTTTAGATCCTTTTCATATCGTGGTGCCCCAAAACTGCCCCAAGACTGTTACAAGAGGTTGTTTCATTTTGGTTCAGAACAAGATTTCCTCCCCTTTCAGCCAGCACTCAGATAGGAATTCTATTAAAAATCTATAACCATTGACCAAAATAACCATTATGCTTAAATCAGTAATCTCAGAATATCTCACCCGGCAGATCTTTATTATATCACACGCTTAACCTGACTTAATGTATTATATAGCACCCATTAGTGGAATAGATTAACTTCAGATGTTCCCTTTTCCACATTAATAATGCAATCAGGAATTTATGCCAGACATTTTCTGCTCTAAACTGCACAAGGAAGATCTGAAGAAATATGAAAAAAACCTCGTGTGCATCTATTGAAAGAGAAATGCTTGATTTTGTAGCATTTTGTGGGAATCAAAGGGCTGGAAAACAAACTGTTTGAGTTGTGGAACAACTGCCATGAAGGCAGAGCAGAGCGGCTGGTCAAGGTTAAGACTCTTTTATCGTAATGAAAGATCTGTTCCTGTGAGCTTGCCATGGGCAATGTGTTTGTTCATTATGTGGGAAGCCGAGGAAGGCCGGGATCGTTTCATTTGCTGCCTTTTAACTGCTGGTGCTTTTGCAAATGAGCTGATAGGTAATTATAATACACTCACCACTTAGGCATCTTTATTAGCCTTTGGCAGCACGGCCTTTGTGTGACTGGGGAGGCTTTGAGTGCGGTGGCCTCAGCAAATCCTTTAGAGTTCAGACAGGAACTATTTGGCAGCCACTCGCTGCTGCTTCCCTGGCTGTCGCTTCTAGGTGGGCTTGTTTTGCCGTGAAAGGAGAGAAAGGAAGGCAATGAGAACAACTCACAATCATCTGGATGCAAATACCCAGCACTGACAGGAGATCTCTTCTCAAAATCAGCTCACACGGTGAAAAACAGTGAAAAACAAACGCTCAAAATCACCGGCCCAGCCGAGGTGTGGAATCACTTCCAGCACAAAGAAACTACAATTAGTCCATGTGTGTTCCAGGAGCAGAGAGAAAAGGCTGGATTTGTCATGAAAATAATTTCTTGGGAATTATTCCCTGTATTTTACTCGGGGTACTGGCAAGGCAGGAAGTTTCCCCTGGAAATCAATAATCAAATGTGGGAATTAGGGAAAGCTATGCTTACCTGATACCTCAGAAATACAACAGTTTATTTGAGAACAAGTAAAATGCAGCAGTATCACCCAAGGACTGGGCGGGAAGTCTGCTGCCTTCAGCTTGATGCATCCTTGGTTATCCATATTTTTCTCTTATGTTGAAATCATGATATTCCTGTTTTCCCCCCTCTGTGTGTCAGTTGGGAAGGGGTGAGTCTTGCCCATTTCCAAAGGGAATCATAGAATTACAGAATACCGAGAGCTGGAAGGGACCCACGAGGATTGTGGAGTCCAACTCCTTGCCAGGACACCCCACCAATCCCACACAATCCCGCAGCTCTTGGGAGCTCTCTTGGGATGGACCTGCGGGATTTTGCCCAGGACTTTGGCCTTGTTTTGGTTCTCCAGGCACCTCCCTGAAATAAATAAATGGCAATCAAGGAGTAATGGGAGTGCTGAGCTGGCAGCCCCGCAGTCATTAGAGGTGCACAGCTGGCACCGATGCATCAGGGCTGCCGTGCTCCAGGCATTTGCATATCCACATTAACAGGCTCCAGAAGCAACAGTTACTGGAGGAGCTCTTGGTTCTGCCTCTCAGGCCCATCCTGGTGGACTGTGGACTCCCACAGCGGCCCCGCTGCCTCTCCACAGAGCCTGTGGGACATTGAACAAACCTGATGAATCCACTGGAGGTGGGTAAAGAAAATGCAGGGATTATCCTTGCCAAGGCCAAGATCCCTGAGACTGAAGATCCAAAGAGTGCCTCCACATCTGTGCTTTTAAATTGGATTTCTCATCATCCCTTCTGGTCGCAAGAATGGAATAACAGCAAGCAGGGCGGGTTTCACACAGTGTGGGTCCCTCCTACGTGCTGGTGAGTGACCTTCCTTCTCATGAGCTCTTCTCAGAGCTCCAGCCTCTGCCTCCTCAGCCCTTGGAGCTGGCCTGGACCTCCACTTCCCTCTCACCATCACCCTGAGCTGGAAGCAGTAAGAAAAGGAGGATTGCTCTGGCAGGGAAAAATCCCTGCCCCATTCTCCAGAACCAGTCCTCAGAGAGGACTGCAGGAGCTTGAGGGGATGCTGTGCTCCCTGATGGAGCAGACTGGGCCTGGAGCTGTGGGAGCTGCTGCCAGTCGGTGTGTGATGAGCTGCAGAGAGCTCCCTGTCAGAGCTGTGCCTGCAGAGAGAGCTCTGACCTCCTTTCCCTGCCTTCCTCGCCCCGCTGGGCAGCACTGGGATGCAGGTGAGGATGGTGGGTGGTGTCCGTGGTGGTGGGAGTCCCTGCGGCACCGCCAGGAGAATCCAGGCATCCAGAGCTGGCACGGCCATATCCCGTGTCCCTGTGTCAGAGCCCGTGTGGTGGCACTGGGGATGGGCTCAGAGGTTCTGCTCTGCTTCTCGTACCCACCCAGCACGTGGCAAACAGCTGGAGAACAACCCTGGGATGGGAGTCAGTACCAGATCCCTGGCAGTGCTGATCCAGCAGGAAGGGAAGCTGAGGACTTGTCCTGTGGGCTGGAAGTGGCCTCCCATCCCCTCCAGCTACGCCCAGCCCCAGGCAGGGAGGGCGTGGGGAGACTCAGGGGTCTGTGCTCACTTTTCTAAGCAGAAATAAAAAAGGAGGAAAGAAACGTGGAGCCAAATCCCTCCCCTGTTGCATTTCGAGCTCAGTGCAGCCCACAAACATCTGCCTGTTAATGGGATGGCTGGAGTCACTGACTGCTCCCGACACCTCCTGGCAGCTCTACCCCCACCACAGCTCTGTTTTTATTTCCAGGCCCCACCAGATATAACCTCTCCAGCAGCACAGGAGAGGCTTAAAAAATAATTGGACCAAGTGGGAAATGCAGCCGTTGCCTTCCTAAATCTGCCAGGGTCTCATGGGAGCAGGGAGCAGGCAGGAGCCCCAGCTGGGAGATCTGGAACCGCCACCAGCAGCGGGGCAGGAACCCTGGGCCCGTGTCAGCCACGGAGCATCGGGAGAACGGCAGCTACTGCACAACATCAGCTCCCTGACCTCAATTTTCTCCGTGGAGAAAAGAGCAGGTCAAGTGGAAAGTGCTTAAGGAGGAAATTTGTTTCCTTCCAGCCAGGGAGTCGGGAAGATAGGCGGCTATCGCGTGTGCTGGAATAAACCAAATTAATTTTGTGCTGTGCGCTGGCTCGAGGAGCTGAGGGCAAGGCGGGGAAGATAATGGACTTTGATGTTTTACATGAACTCAACAAAACACCTGGCAAGAAGCAGGGACTTGCTACAACGGCAGCTCCAAACGCTCCTAACCCAGGCAACTGCTTCCTTTTGTTTTCTTTCTTTCCAATCTAATCCCGAGCATTAACCGGGCTGGTTCATATTTCCAGCGGAATAAAAGGTACATTGTGAAAGGGAGAGGGAAACAAGAGGCTTTAACAACTTCCTTTGCTTCCCCCAACAGCCTTGTGCCATCCATCTCTCGCACCAGGTGAGACCCCCGTGGTGAGGGGAGGGCTGAGAGGTGGCACTGGGTGTCAGGAGGATGGGGACATCCCAGAGTGGGGTTAGAGTCGTGTCTTTCTGACGGACTTCTTCCAAACTGCTTCATCTTCCTGCTGCTGCAACAGGGGCGGGAAGGTCCCTGAATCCTGATATCCTGTTAAAAATGTCACTGTCAATATCAGCTTCCTCTGCTGCCTCATTTTCTGCCTCTCTGTCATCCCTGCCAGCTCTGCATCAGACCCCAATTCCATGAACCACCCTCAGCATGGATTTCTTTTATTTTGGGGGGTCTAGAGACACCACCAAGCCTCTCCTTGCTCTTCTTTCCCAGTTTTGGGACAGGAACAGGCACAAACTCTTTCAAGTCTTCCCATAAACGCAACTTTCAAGTCAGGCAGGAACAAAAGTGACAGCGCTCTCCTAATGCCAGCTGCTAAAAATACGTTCCGTGCTTGATAATTGAATGTGAGATGAAAAGTGAGTTTTAAGCAGAAGTAAGAGCTGCCTATTTCTGGCAAATTCCCAACTCCCCCAGCCCCCTGTGGAATGTCAGTGCATATCAATATCGTCTGCCTGGAAAATTTACATTTTGGGGAACTGGCAGGTGCTGCTGAGTAGGGTTTTGGATTTAACTCGAAGCGATTTTGGGCTGCCAGGTACAAAACACCTTCCCTGTGGAAGGTGGGGGTACTCTGGCCCCAGAGGCCCTCCCTGCTCCTGCTTGTATCTGCTGCAGCCAAAGGCAGAACCCCCCGTGCTGCTTTCCATGGATATGGGAGAAGCTCCCTGCTCGGGATACTAAACGCAGCACACCACAGGGACAGCTTTCTGTTCCCCTAAAGCAGGAGGAGGGAGGAGAATCACAGGATTGGGGTTGGAAGGACCTTAAAGCTCATCTCATTCCAACCCTCTGCTGTGGACAGGGACACCTTCCACTAGACCAGTTGCCCAGAGCTCTTTTCCCTCCTTGGCATGGATTTGTCCCTTATCCCCACGCATGAGCCCCAGGCAGGAAGCTCCTGGGGCGGGATGTTAGTTTGGGATGTATTCCTTCGGAATGGACTGCCCAAGGAGGTGGTGGAGTCCTCATCCCTGGAGGTGTCCAAGGAACGCCTGGATGTGGCACTCAGTGCTCTGGGCTGGGTGACAAGGTGGGGATCAAGCACAAATTGGGTTTGATGGTGTTGGAGGTCTTTCCCAACCTAAATGATTCTATTCCATGGGTAATTACCAAATTCCTGAGCAAGGACGTGCTCCCATTTTTGATTGCCAAACCTAAGCACTCCGGGACATTCATATAAATTGGTGGCTTTATAAGAAGGGCTTTCAGGATACTTTGAGGATGACTTCCAGGATGACTTTCTGGAAAATTTCCCATCATTATTTACACATCTGCAGATCAGTAAAATGTGTTATTCTGGTAAAACTTTTATTAACACCAACCTGGTTTTGCCCAGTTCACTACCTCATTCCAATGCATGGATACACCTGTGTGGTTGGAACTGGGAAGGGGGAGCTCATTGTCTTTATCTTTCTTCCCACATCAGGGTTTTGCAGCCGACCAATGAAATGCAGCCCCACAAATGCTCTGGATTAGGTAATGCTTTAAATTTGCATTTTATTTGCTAAAAATAGGGGATTTTCTTCCCTTTCCCTCACGTTACTGGTTGGTATGTGATGAAATGCCAAAGGAGCTGGTCCTGAGACGTGTCCTCACCAAAGCAAGCAGAGTTGGGTGTCCCAGGAGCCCCACATGGGGTGAGTGGCAGGAAAGGTGACAGGTTTCCCCCCCATGAACCTCCTGGGGACAGTTCCCTTCACTTTTTGATGCCTGCAGGGTCTGTGTAGGTGTTGGGAGGACAGGATCTCACCTGTGACTCAGGCAAAGACCTTTTTCTCCCTGTCTTGTATTATGGAATTTTTGGGGTCTAGAGAGCAAGAGAGGGATTTCTGTACTGATCCCAACCCTGTGCTGGGCTGATCCCCAGCATGGGCAGCAGGGAAGGGGGAATTCTGCCCCTCAGCCCCGCTCAGGTGAGACCCCACCTGCAGAGCTGCCCCAGCCCTGGGGCCCAGCACAGGAAGGACGTGGAGCTGCTGGAGAGAGTGCAGAGGAGGCACCAGGATGATCAGAGGGATGGAGCAGCTCTGCTGGGAGGAAAGGCTGGGAGAGTTGGGATTGTTCAGTCTGGAGAAGAGAAGGCTCCAGGGAGACTTTATAGAGGACTTTCAATATATATAAAAGGCTTTCAAGAATGATGAAGAGACTTTTTACCAAGACTTGTAGCGCCAGGATAAGGGGGAATGGCTTCCCACTGCCAGAGAGCAGGATTAGATGGGATATTCGGAAGAAATCCTTTCCCGTGAGGGAGGTGAGGCCCTGGCACAGGTTGCCCAGAGAAGCTGTGGCTGCCCCTGGATCCCTGGAAGTGTCCAAGGCCAGGCTGGACAGGACTTGGAGCAACCTGGGATAGTGAAAGGTGGCAGGGGCTGGGACTGGATGGGCTTTAAGGTCCCTTCCAACCCAAATCCTTCTGTGACTCTAAGTCTGTAATTAATGAGATATCAAGGTCTGATTTAAAGGTGATGGCACTCACTCTCCTAAGTCACTTTTGCCCATGGGCATGTCCAGAGCGAGCCGTGAGAGATGAGCCTGCTTTGGATGTTGCCCAGCCCTCACCCAGGCTGGAGTCCCTTCCCCTTGTCTGTGTGACTGCAGCAATGATTTCGGAAGCTGCTGTAGCTCTGCCTTCCACACCATAAATCCTTGGAGCAGTTCATCCAGCTGAACCTTAAAGCTGACTGCTTCTCTTTATGGAGATCTCTCACATTTTTCATTGCCTTTGCACCAGACCTCATCAGTCCCACTCTCCTGCCAGAATACGAAGTGCCGGGAAAAATCCGATCTCTTTGGAGCTGACTTTAAATTATGGTAAATAAATGTGTCACTTCAAGACAGTGTCAGTGTCCCCTGTTCCAGAGCACTGGACAGAAGTACTGTCTGAAAAAGGAACTGCTTGTCTGATCTCCACTATTATCCTTAAGCTTTTTGGAATAAAAGTAAATCTGCCTTTCTCTGGGGATTTCTATTTCTTTCACACAAAGGTTTGTTTGATTTGATTTTACCTTAGTGCATATCATGGAGTCCTAGGATGGTTTGGGTTGGAAGGGACTTTAAAGTTCATCCAGTTCCACCCCCTGCCGTGGGCAGGGACACCTTCCACTATCCCAGGTTGCTCCAAGCCCCGTCCAACCCGGCCTTGGACACTTCCAGGGATCCAGGGGCAGCCACAGCTTCTCTGGGCAGCCTGTGCCAGGGCCTCACCACCCTCACAGTAAAGATATGCCTGAATCCAAATCCATGCATTACAAAATTTCCAGCACAACCCTAGAGCCTCCCTGATAAGGGCCAGAGGACATTAGATAATGTGCTGGAGCTAGAAGCAGAGTGAAGGTGTCTTCCCAGGCTCTCACCACAGGACCACACATTCCTGGTGGCAGCAATGGCATCAGGAGGTCACCCATCCTTTTTATCTCCTCATTTTCTGGATCAGTTTCTATCCCGTAAGTTTTTATCCTGTGCAATCCTCCAAGGACTCCCAATCTGTTCTCCTGTTAGGAGTGTGCAGTATTGTGCTTGTAAACACCCACCTGTGGCCTTTCCCAAACAGCAGCTTGGGCATGCTGGAAGCAGGAGTGGGGGTCTGCTTGTGGATGCAGAGCCCAGTGTCTACACAGAACCAG
This sequence comes from Cnemophilus loriae, assembly GCA_013397755.1. NCBI lineage: Eukaryota > Metazoa > Chordata > Aves > Passeriformes > Corvidae > Cnemophilus > Cnemophilus loriae. The sequence goes on from VZTF01005687.1 coordinate 477,122, forward strand.
GTAATGAGAAAGGAAATGGATCTTTCCCTCTGGAAAGAAATGCCTTGAAAATCCTCTCTGCAGCTGCCTGCACGAGGTGTTGGTGTGCATTATTTCCAGAGTTTCTATCCATGGTGGAGGCAACACAGCAGCCTCCGGCTGATCACACGGGGCACAGGGGAGATTTGTTCAGGGAGTCTGAAGGTTCAGTAATTATTTAATAAAGAAGATGAGACTCAGTGCTGGCAGCTCAGGCTCTGAGCTGGGAATCCTGAGCAGAAAGAGAAATTGTCTGAGCTAAAAAATTCTTCCCTGTGAGAGTGGGGAGGCCCTGGCACAGGTTGCCCAGAGAAGCTGTGGCTGCCCCATCCCTGGAAGTGTCCAAGGCCAGGTTGGACGGGGCTTGGAACAATCTGGGACAGTGCAAGGTGTCCCTGCCTATGTCAGGGGGTGGGACTGGATGGGTTTTAAGCTCCTTTCCAACCCAAACGATTCTGGGATTCCATGACTCTAAATATGAAGCAGCATCACACCTCTCCAAGCTGTTGGAACTGAACCATCAACCAATCTACTGAAATCTGAGTTTGTGCTTCCTGTATGGTGAGCAAAAGTGGCTTTGGGAGTCACAGTGGAGTGAATTTCATTGGTTTGGTGATGCTTGAGAGGCAGATCAGCAATCAGGCAGACAAGTTCTACTGAGAGATGGGAGCATCAGTCCCTGTGTGACTGCAGCAGATAACAGTGGGAAAGAGCGGAGTGTGATGGTGGCATTTCATCCTTGGTTAACGATGCATTTCCCTGCCTCTGGGCCTCACACACGAGCACATTGTAACCAGATCTCCCATCTCCCCAAAGCTGCTGGGTGAGGCTGCTTGGCTCCTGTGTCACAGCCAGGCTGGCGAAAGGCCTCGCGTGTGTCACAATACTCAGCTCAGCACCCCGGGGCCACTTCTGGGAATGGATCTCAGCGCTGGTGCAGGAAATTCTGCGCTCGGGATTTAGGGGTAATAGCTGGGATGCTCAGCACTGGAACTCCAAAGAAAAGGAGGCTCAGGGGGAACCTTCTCACTCTCCATAACTCCCTGACAGGAGGGGGCAGCCGGGGGTGTCGGGCTCTGCTCCCAGGGAACAGGGACAGGATGAGAGGAAACGGCCACAAGATGTGCCAGGGGACGGTCAGGTTGAATATCACGGAAAACTTCTTCCCTAAAAGAGCGGTCAGATATTCTGCCCAGGGCAGTGGTGGAGGCAAGCATGGAGCTAATAACACCAAGGCTGTGGGTTTGATCCCAGAAAAGGCCATTCCCTGAAGGGTTGGACTCAGCGATCCTGGTGGGTTCCTTCCCACTCAGAATATTCTGCGAAATCTGTGACTGTGGATTCTGTGAAGTGTTCAGCAAACTCGCAACTGTGGCAATTGGGGCCATGGTTCAGTGATGAACACCGAAGTGCCGGGCTCACAGATCTTGGAGGTCTTCCCCAACATTTCTATAAAACTTCCTGAACGCTCTCTCCCACCTTAACCAGCAGCTCTGGGACTTGGTATGGACACACCAAGGAGTCTTTCCCTCCTTGGGAGAAGGGCATATCAGCTGTGGTGATTCCCGACTACTTCCTGATCCCAGCCCTCGGGACAGGCCTTCCTATCACAGAGGAATGGTTGGAACCAAGCCTTGTCCGGCTGTGTGACTCCTTTGCAGTGGGTGTGACCTCCCCTGGGAGGTGCAGTTTTCCCGGGAGGCACAGCACACATTCCCTGTGTTCCAGCCCTCTGGGCGCAGTTCCCTGTGGGGATCGATGCCTCTTGTGGTGCCATTGCATAGAGATGTGCTGCTATTGATCCTCTGGGCCTGCCTTTCTCTTACAACCCCCAAATATCTCCTTTTCCTCAGGCTCCCCCCGAGCCAATCCCCTGAGCCCACAGAATGGGAATTGTTCTGAGGAATCTCACTGCATTTCCTTCACTGGAAGGAAATCCGTGCAGGTTGTCTGTTTGCTTCCTGCCGTGCTTAGAGTCAAAATCCAAGAATTCTGCTCTAAAAAATAATTTCCCTCCTTTGTCAGCATCCTCCCCAACTAAACACGTGAGCAAATGGAATGTGTCTGGGAGCATATTGGAATTTGCTGGGATTTGCTGAGCATTACGCTTCTGCTGGCAATTAGCATAATCTGCCTCCTATCTCCTGCACAGGAATGATTACTAAGAAATGTGTCTTCTCAAGATTTTTTTAATCCTAAAAAGCCAGTGGAGTGCTGGCATATTTATGGCTCCCGCTGAGTTCCTCACTGTTTTGGTTAGGATAAAGACTATTTCCCTATTGGAGTGGTGTGTGCAAGTCCCGTGCAGGAATCTGGGCTCTGTGCCAGCTCTCTGGAATGACCTGGAGGGGAGGAAGAGCAGATTTTCAGGAGCAGCAATCATTGGTTTATGCAAGATCCCACCAATGGCAGAGGTAAAACCCCACTCCCAGTGCTCCCAAGGCTGTGTCTTTCACTGGGAGCTGTGCATGTGGCATCACAAAAGCCATACTCCTTGGGGACAACTCCTTGGAGAAGGAAGGAGCTCCTGCCCACCCCACAACCAGGAATCTCCTTTCGGTGCAAATCCCACCTATACTCCTTGAGAAAGCCATCACTGCCTGCCTGGAGATTAGAGCTGAACAAAACCAGCTCTTTTTTGGCCGTTGTTCCCTTTCCCACCCCACATCTGTCCCATCCACTTAGGCTGTAAATTCACTAGAGCCAGTGCTCCTCCTAGGAGGACACAGCCCCTTCCACCACGGTGCTCCGTGTTATTTGCTGCCTCCCGGTGTGCCAACACAAGGAATAAATAATAGAGCTTGTTAGGTTTGTTATTCCCCCCCCAAATCACCTGTGAGAGCGCTAGGGAATTGTCACTCTGGTGTGTGGAGCAGCTGGAAAGTCGAACGCTGAGGAAAGGCTGAGCACAGGCACTGCCAGTGCCAACAGGGGAATACTCCAGGTGCTCTGGGTGACCTCACCCTGCTTTTAAAATCCCAGAATGGTTTGGATTGGAACGGATCTTAAAAATCATCTCGTTCCACCCCCTGCCATGGGCAGAGACACCTTCCACTATCCCAGGGTGCTCCAAGCCCTGTCCAACCTGGCCTTGGACACTTCCAGGGATGGGGCAGCCACAGCTGCTCTGAGCAGCCTGTACCAGGGCCTCAGTACCCTTACAGCCAAGAATTCCTTCCCAGTATCTCATCTAGCCCTGCTCTCTGGCAATTTGAAGCCATTCCATTTGTTCTGTTCCTCCAGAGCCTTGTCTGAAATCCCCCTCCAGCTCTCTTGGAGCCCCTTCAGGCACTGGAAGGGGCTCTGAGGTCTCCCCAGAGCTTTTTCTTCTCCAGGCTGAAACCTTCTCTGGTAGGACAGAAAAGCGGCTGGACATAAACACCCAGCAGAGCTGGGAGAATCCAGGGGGTCCTGTTTTTCCCTCATGGATCCAAAGGGCTGTGGAAGAGCCTTGGCCGTGGATGCTGCTGCCTGGTCTCTCTTGGAGCTGTCATTCTCCCGACGTTTGTTATCCAAGCTGGCGGTTATTGCAGGGAGCAGAGCCGGGAATGCTCTCTTTGTTCCCGGAGCTGGGTGAGTGACGCGCTCCAGTCATTCCCGGTGCGTGTCAGATGTGTTTCACCAGCAGGGAAGAAAGGGCCGTGCTGCAGCCACACACGTCGGGTGCCCTAAGCAGCCGCCTCGCTTGTGACTGGCAACACGACACAAGTCCCCTTCCCCGCAGACAGGTGGGACATTAATGGGAAGATAAGGTGGCCAGGCAGGCGCCAGCCGTGCCTCTGATTTGCAGCTCCAGCTGGAAACCCCTACAGAGCGTGGGCCAGGCTTTATAAAATAAAAGCTAATAAGAATCATAACAATTTTGCTTTCTCTCCATAGCCTGCAGCAAGCCAGGCAGAACATGGGAATTGAGGAATAAAGGCCATCAACTTCCCGTGGCTCCCCTCCTACCACCTTCCTCCTCTTGCTCCAAATTGTTTTGAAAACATTGCTTTTCCCTTGCCTATTTCATTTCTGCAATGAAGTCATCAAACAAGATGACAGGGACTTTCCGAGACTCCAATCAATCAGCAAGTTTCTCTTTTGCTTTTTCTACTCAGGCAGGAAATAGGGGAATAAATTTTCCAAGAGTCCGAGGGAAAGGAAGGGAAGGGGGCAATGCATGGGTTGGCTCCAGCATGAGGAGGTGTAGGAGAACAGATGGAGCTTCTGGACCTCATCCAGCCCATCAAAAATAAATAACCCCCTACCATGTGTTTGTTCTGCTGTGAGGAGTTCCAGCAGGTCCTGAGGGTTTTCCGCTGTCCACTGGAAAATGAAAGAGACATTCCAAGTGTGACCCATCCCCTGCCCTGGTTTGGCTTGGAAGGTAGTTGTGGTTTCTCCAGAGAAGTGGTTTCTCCTCCCCGCCCCTCCCCAGATGGATATTCCACTTTCAGCACTAAAAATTGTGTTCAAATCATGCCAGGTTCAAGCTCAAATCATGGAATCACAGAATCATGGAATTTCCTGAGCTGGAAGGGACCCACAGGGATCATCAATCCAGCCCTTGGCCCTGCACAGACACCCCAACAATCCCACCCTGTGCATTCCTGAGAGTATTGTCCAAATGCTCCTGGAGCTCTGGCAGCCTTGAGGCTGTGTCCATTCCCTGGGGAGCCTGGGCAGTGCCCCAGCACCCTCGGGGGGAAGAACCTTTCCCTGATATCCAACCTAAACTGCCCTGACACAGCTCCAGCCATTCCCTGGGTTCCCGTCCCTCGTCCCAGAGAGCAGAGATGGGAGCTGCCCCTCCACTGCCCCTCAGGAGGAAGCTGCAGACAGTGAAAAGCTCTTCCTGCAGTCTCCTCATGTATTTTATGGAGATGACTGAAGGTAATGGAAAAAGCTCATCCAGTGGGATCACCTCCTGCAATTTCTTCTGGGTTTAGGCAGAATAAAACTAATCATAGGGGTTGTCTCAGCTCAGGCCAGGGCTGCTCTAGGAATAGATTGGCACTTCAGATTTACTAGGATATGATGGAATAATGGCTGGGTAGTGGAATTTTCAGCACACAGGGGCAGGAGCAGCCATTGTCATTTTTTTATGATGATTTTTATGCTGGTGCCTTCACTATTCCTCTCCTCTGTTCGGTGGGGACAGGCCCTCCATGGGAAGCACAGACTCTGTGACTGCATCCCATTCCTCCAAAGGCATCGGAATGTGGGCAGAGAACAGTCGTTTGCTTGTACATTATGCAAGGAAAGTGCTGACCCAGTAGCACAAAAAAAAAATCCCTGTCAGGAGCCAACAGGTTTTACCGGAAAACCGTTGGGTTTCAACAGGAAGATTTAGGGTTTGGAATGAAACTTTGAGAGTTTGCCCAAAAATTACTTCTTTGTTTTACAGCATTCTCTCAGTTGAAATGTGTGTGTTCTCTTCCAGAAAAAGCAAGGGAATGAAAGGAAAAATGACGACACTGACCAAGCTCCATCAGTGCATTCCTAGTGGCAACTTATTTTAGGGAAGAATTATCTCAGCTTTACTTTAATGAGTATCAATCAGGCTGGTAACTAACACAGCTTTTCTTGTGAGGCTTTAAGTCCTTTAAAGATGAGGGTGTTTATTAGGGAGCCTTCACCAAGGTTTTATGTCTTGCCTGTAAAGAGGCACAGCTGTGGCCAAAACATTATCTCAAGTAGAACCAAATGTTGGCTCCATTTCTTGGTATTTATAATGGATTCCCACATAGGCAGAGACCTTAATTTGGTCTTTTTTTGGGTTGGAGATGTGAGGAGGGCAGTCATGGAATGCCTGGCTGGTCCCAAAAGCCTCCCTGAGCAATGCAGAATCTTTCAGGACAGGGCCTGGCGAGTGGCAGAGGGTTTGCAGATGGCTAGGACCCTCTGGAAGGTGCCATGGAGAATCCGTGACAGGGATTACAAGGGGGGACGGTATTTGTGAAGAGGGAGGCTTTGAGGGCTCAGAGGCACCAGGAGCACAATTCCAGGGCACATAGGGTTAGGGATTTGCCTTTTACCCTGGGAGTGCAGCCAGCACGGATCCTTAGGTTTAAGTTTAGTGCCGAACTTTTGGGATTGCTCTGAGATTTGAGCTTGGAGAGCGAGAGCCTCGCTGCTCTTTGTCTGTCCCATGGGTAGGCTGAGAAGGCCCTCAAGGTCATGAGCTCGCCCTGGGTCACAACCATGTGTCACTGCCCCTTGGGTGCAGACTTTTTCCACGGATGAGCTGCGAGAGTGCCCTGGGACAGGAACAGCTTGGGACGTTCACTCCCCCAGCGCCGCAGAGCAGCTCCGGCATGGGGACAAATCCCGGTGGGACGAGGACACAGCGCTGGCTGCGCTCAGTCCCTGGTGACAGCCACCAGCTCCAGACAGCATCAGGACATGCTGATCCCTTTTCTGTGCAGCAGCGCCAGCCCCGAGTCCAGGTTTGGTGTTAATATGGAAATATGGATAAGAGCTTGTGCTGTGACAATGATTTACTGCCTTGGTAACTGCACCTGATAACACAAATTTATCTTGGTTTCTCCATTTCAATTATATTTTTTCTAATGTGTGTTTTGAAATACAGATTCCCTCGGTCACGGGAATTTATGGGAACAGCTGTGTGGCCAGGAGAATTCAAATCAATACAGGAACCATCCTTTGCCTCATGCTCCAGTGTCTCCTTATGTGTGTTACACCTGCTGTATAAAGCATGTTTTCATGAACCCTGTTCAAAATATGGAAAAAGAGGAGGCAGGAACAGGCAGCATCACTGGGAGATGGTGGGCATCATTCCCAAATGACCTGCTGGAGTTTGGCCACAGCAGTTGGCTATCTCAAGGTTTGCATTTTGGGTGGGGATATTTGCTCATGGCCTGATGGGGTTGAATTTTCAGAAGGTGCTGAGGTGCCAGGGCTCTGCTTCCCACTCTGCCAGAGGGGCTGGAAGCTGGCAGCCACTCAGAGAGCAAGACTTATCCCTCTTCCCTTTGAGACAGCTTGGAAAAGACTCAGCAAGTGAGCGTGCATCCATGGAAAATACACATTGTGCAAGGGTTCTCCCTGTGTTACCAGCGCTGCTCCTGGGAGGAAGCACTAACAGGTTGTTCCCTTACGGAGGAGGAAGCAGCAGGAAGCTGAGTAGCAGCACTTTGCCTTCCCAGAAGGGTTTGTCCCCTGTTTTGGGGACAAACCCCCCATGGGCTCTTGGTGCCTTCCTCCTGCTGTCACCAGGCCGGTCCCAAGCACTGTGATAAGCAGCACTTAACCTTTAATCAATGTTCTGGGCAGGAACCCACCCCAGGCAGCTGCAGCGGCCACAGATCCGCTCCTGCCACCAGCAGGGACCGAGGAACTTCTCAGCTTCCCTGGAATCCCAGCTCCTGCCAGTGGTCGGGATGCTGGACACAAGAGAGCAGATCTGACCCTGGAGTTAGAGCAAATGCCAGCACTGCATTTGCCATTTGCATTGGTCCACAAATAAAAAAATGTTGGAATTTCGCTAGGACATGTCATTAGTCCAGCTGCTCGCACTTAGCAGCTGATAGCTGCCATCACTCTTAGTCACCTTCCAAATTCCACCAAGAGAAATGGGGCCATTATTGCTCTGAGGCTGCTGCTGCTCTCACAGTCCTGCTGCTGCTCTTTTCCCTGGCTGGGAAGAGGAGCAGCTCTTCCCAATGCTCCGGGAACGGCAGGTACGTGGGAGCAGATGTCAGGAACTGGCAGGGCTGGTTGTCTGGAACAAAATATCCCACCACAGCTTCGTGCTGAGGGGTGGACAGGTGTCTTCCAGCAGATGGAAGGCAGATCTTCCCTTCTCCAAACCCAAATGCATTCCATCACTCATGTGTGGATCCCACATCTTTTATCTGGCACCGTGGCCTGATGGTGTTAAATAAAGACATTGCTGGGCTTCTGTGATTCCTGGGATTTCTTTCTCCTGGGAGCTGGGCTGTCTCCTGGATGTGGCCACTGGAAATCCTGGCAGAGGTGCTCAGAGACTCAGCAGCAAGGACTGGGAGACTCCTGGCCAGCTTTCATCAGTGGTGAGGCACAGGTCATCCTAAGGCGAGGGGCATCTTTTGGACTCTTGAGCCTTCCAAGAATGGCAGTGCAGAAAATGGGAAGCAGATTCCCGCAGCCTTTCTCACGTTGTCCTGTGTGGGTGTGGAGATGGTTTCTCTCCCTGAAGAGAAAGTGGCTGACAGTACCCCAGCTTCGAGACCAAACTCCGCACAACACCTCAAAATCCAGTGTTGTTCCAGCAGTTCATTCCTGGAGCCAGGATGTGGGGAGGTGGACACCGGAGTGTTGGGATCTCCTGCAGTTCATGAGCCTCACATCCTCAGATCTTCTGAAGTGTTCAAAAATGAGATAACGTGGCACTTGCTGATATGGTTTTGTGGGCATGGGGATATTCAGCTGCAGGTTGGATTTGATGATCTTGGAGATCTTTCCCAACTTCACTGATTCCCTGATTCTGTGATTCCCTGCCTTCCAAGGGCTGCCAGAGCAGGCAGCATTTAGAGAAATCTGGATTTATGAAAGGCCACAGGTTTTTTTCCTTTGAAAATTTCTCAACAAGCAGAGCTGAGGAGGGATCACCTCTTTCTACACAGGTCTCATATGTCCCTGGAATGCCAGATATTCTTCCAGGTACCGCAGATTAAAAAGGCAGTGCTCTCCAGGCAATGCAATATTCCAGATTCTGTTCAGGAGACCTCTGATGGACATCACAAAAGAACTGGAGGTATCATTTCCTTGTCTGTAAAACCCAGAGTAAATGGGCTGGAACCCTGGAGCAGAGGGAAAGTGGAGAGCCACAAAAACTGTTCGTTTTTTTCCCCCTCAGGCCAAGAGAAAAGGGGTCATTATTGAAAAATACTGTGTTCCTGCTTAAAAATCCTACCTTTCCTTTATCTGTACCTGTCATACCTCTGATAGTTACCTGCAGTGGTGGGAGTGATCCCTGTGCAGACTAAGATCTGTTCACTGCCTAGGAATATCTGGATGCATGGAATTACACAAAATGAAGACATCACCATCACCATCATCATCATCATCACTCGCGTTCTTGCTTCTGGCAGTTCCATCATTCTGTAAAAATAACCCCCTCTCCAAGTGTGAGTGAGGAGCCCCAGGTGTAAATTCCCAGTGTTTTCAGGAGCTGCTGAGTTGTGTCAGTGCTCAGCGAGCCCCGGTTCCACCCAGCGGAGCAGTGGCAATAAAGGAACCACAACCGGCTGCTCTTTCCATGCAGGATTCATTCCAAGCGCGTCCGTGCAAATATTTATTATTTGCACAAAGGTACAGAGAGGAACTTTTGTTCTTTGAGGATCGAGAGTCTGGGAAGGCTCTCTGTGCACAGACCCAGCCCTGGGTACTCTCTGTCCTCTGCTGCCTGGAGGGACTGAGGTGAAGGATCTGCTGGGAGACGAGAGATCCTGGGCTGTAATTCCCACTCCAGGGATATTTGCTTTGTTTTATTCCATGGATTTTGTGAAATGCTTGTTATCCAGTTTAGAAACACTCGGATTTTTTTTCTTCTGAGCTCTCCTAAGCCATGGAGTCACAATGGAGAAACTTTTCCTTCTCCCTCCTCTAATTATGGTGACTTTGTCGCTCCATGCTCGCCTGCCTTGAGCCTGGAGTCTGAGCCGTGATTCTTGTCTTTCCCAGCAGCTTCCTCCAAAATTCACCCATGTTTGGGCATCCTCAGGGAGGCAGAAGACACAGCTCAGTCTGAGGGAGGCACTAAATCTGCATCTCCCCTTCCCCAGTGAAGACAGACAGGAGCTGTGGGTGCTCTTCCTCTTCACTCAGTTTGGATAGAAAATTCCTCTGAGGGAGATGAAGGGATACAGGCAGGAAGTGACCGCAGAGTTGGACAGCCCCAAAATCCTTGTGGACATTCCTGGGGTGCTCCTGGTCCCTAAATTCCACTTGAGTTCCCCTGAGGGTGTTTGTATCCTGTGGGCATGTGGAGAAAGAGGAAAGAGTCCCCAGTGAGTCCAGGTCAGCTTCACTGGAATGTGAGACCCAGAGCTGCACGTGGGAATGGCCCTTCCCAAAGCTCCAGAGGCTGATGGGATAATTTGGAGGAAAACCCCATTCTGTGATTCAGGTCTGAGGTCACAGGGAGAGGGTTTGTGGTGCTCCCCCATCACACGTGAGGGTGGTAGCAGAAAAACGCAGGATCTCAGCTTGCCTGCAATAGGAATTGTGGGGACACCAGAGGGAGAAAAAGCAATTTGAATATAAATCTCACCTGACAGCCAATAAATCCAGACTGTGTTCTTTCTTTCCCCTTTCAGTCAGGAAAAAAGTGTTGAAACTGGTCTAACAAAATACAAGAGTCCTTATAGTAGGAAAAAAAAAAAGATGGAAAAGGTTTAGGGTGAGATTTCGGGCAGATTTGGGAAAAAATGCAGCTTTAAATTATGAAAAAATCCCTTTAGCTGATTTTAAACAGGTCAGAGTTTCCAGCTATAATGAGATTGGAAGCTTAGTGTCCTCCCAGCTCCGGGCCCTGGTTTTGGGGGGCTCTTCCAGGGGATGACAGCGGGTGGGAGACACGACTTCCTCAGGAACAGGTACAGCGCTGACAATTCCATTCTCAAGTGTTGTGCTCTACTTCGTCTTTCCTTCTATCCCATAATGATACTGGGATGGGAAGGAAGAGAGGGATTTGTTTGTGTCTAAATTCCATCCTCCAGGAATGGGAGCAAGGCTCCACTTACCCTGCAGTGCAGCGATGGTGGAATAGAATTCCTGGTTAATAGACCAGGTTCAATTATTCTCTGTGAAGAACCACTCCTAGTATCCACCTGGTGCAACAATCCCTGTGGGAACGGGCTGTGGATGGTCATCAAAGCCCACCTTAACTCCATAAACACCACAAAATTTCTTTAAATCACTCATTCAGGCTTTTCTACTGGATGCCACTGCCCTCAGGATCCGTCCCTGCTCCGATGGATCCCTGTGTCTCTCTGGGTATGAACACAGGGTGGGTTAGGATTAGGAGAGGTGGCTGTGAGCTATGGGAAGCTGCCAGAGATATTTTGCAGCATCAGGAGGCTCAGGAAGGACCTTCTGGCTCTCCACAACTCCCTGACAGGAGGGAGCAGCCCGGAAGGTAGGGGTGGGGTTGGGCTCTGCTCCCAGGGAACAAGGGACAGGACAAGGGGAAACGGCCCCAAGACGTGTCAGGGGAGGGTCAGGTTGGACATCAGGAGGAATTTCTTCATGGAAAGGGTGGGCAGGCATGGGAAGAGGCTGCCCAGGGAGGTGGTGGAGTCTCCATCTCTGGAGGTGTCCAAGGAACAAGTGGATGTGTCTGGGTGACAAGCTGGGCATTGGTCATGGGTTGGACTCAATGATCCTGGAGGTCTTCTCCAAACTTAACCATTCCACGATGCCATGATCAGCAGAAAAGCTTCATTTACTCCCTTTCATGCCTCCTTTTTACCCTTCCTGGGGTAAAAGGCTGCCTTTTCTTCTCCCTGTTGAAAGCACTTTGTCTTTTCCCAGCAAACAGAAGTAGCTGGAGTTTCTGTTTTCATGGCAGCAGGAGTTGTGCTGCTAAACAAACACGGAGAAAGCCAAAACTTCCTGCCACTTCACATGTTTGTGTTTTGAAAACCAAGCTATTTATTTAGACAAACTGGAAAATATAACCACAAATAACCCCTAAAGTGTGCTGCTTACTCGCAGCGAGTTAACTGAAACCAGAAGAGGGAGAATTTGTTTATCCACAGATTTTCCTTCCCTCTCCAGGAAAATTCTTTCCCCTTTCTAGCCCCTTGGGTTTGTCCCATTGTAGCACCCAGTGCTGCTCCAAGAGCTGGGAGGAGCTGCAGGAGGGGGAGCACAGGAATTCAGGGACTTGCATGGATCAAAGATCTATGGAAATACCATCCCCTGGAGTGGGTGCTCCAGCTTTGTGCACCCGGAGAAGGCACCAAATGAAATCTCAGCCCCAAAACTCCATGTTTGACCTTGGAAAGCGAAGGCATCAATTCACAGCTCCGTGTGCTCCGTCCTGCTCCTAATCCTCTGGCTGCTGAAGGACAACATTATCACGCTGGCAAAGTCGCTGGGAATGGCTCAGGACAGGCTCCTTCCCTGCGGCTCCGTTGGAGGAACTTTATCTCCAGATTGTGCTCCGCCAGCGGAACGGGAGGGGGAAGGAAAAGGCTCCTACCTGACACGAGAGACAATGACCTGCTCCAGGGGAATATTAAAGAGCTCAGGGAATGCAAAGGCTCCGTTTCCAACCCCTGCTCCCGGGTTTGGAAGGCAGCCTGGAAAGGTGTGTGCACCCCTGGGCTGGTACCCGCACTGTTGCCATGGCAACAAGCAGAGGGATGGAGCTGCTGCCATCATTCTCCTGTGCACTTCCCCCTCCGTCCCAAAAGTCACCTCCCCTGGAATAAGAAATGACACCCCTCCATCCCCTGGGAGTGCCTTTCCTTCTCGAGCGGCACCTCTGCCTTTGGTTCAGAGAGGGAAATGTGTGAGTGGGAGACTGGGAGGTAATGGAGAGCGGAAAACTGGGCTGTGTTCAGGGCCCAGACTGGACCGAGAGGTTTTCCTTCATCCCATGTGCTGCTGAATTAATCTTGGACTAATTTAGGCTGGTGTGGCTGCTCTGGGGCACAGAGCTGCTCGGAGCTGCTGTGCAGCAGCAGTCCACGGATGAGGGCAGCTCATGGCACAGCTCAGGGGATGCTGAGGATCAGTCTGGGTTATCTTGGAGGTTGGACTGGGTGAGGAACAGGATTTGGGGGTTGCAAAACACCTCATGGCTTTGGCATTTCCTCTGTGTTGGAGTAGCAGGGCTTGCAAAAGCTTTCACATAAAACAGGAGGTGGAAAAGCACCTCGGGGAAAGCCCCTGCCTGGAGAAGCTGTGTGGAGGCTCCAGTTGATTGTTTAACTTGGAACCAGGCTCGAGTGTGAAGGATCCCACATCAGTGCCTTCCATCCCATCTCCAGGGTCAGGAGCTTTCCTCATCCTCCTCCCCCTGTCCCCCCATGTTTAATTGTGTGGAGAAGGCAGATGAGGCTGAGAGAAGTGACTGCATCTTCCCATGCCTCAGGCTGGGATTCAGCAGGGGCTGGAGTCTGGCTTTCCCATTATCCCTCCAGCATTCCCCAGTCTGCCTCTCCCTCATCTTTGTCACATGGGCTTTGGGAAACCTGCATATTGAAATGAGGAGTTTCTGTAGCAAACCTACATTTTCAGGCCAAAGTTAAGAAATTCCCTGTCTCTGGACCCTGAAGTATCCACAACCCCCCCATCCCCCTGAGCATCCCCAGGAAACCTCTCACTGCTCCAGGAAGGGTCTCCATGATGGTTTCCACAGCTCTCCTGCACACCAGCACAAAGCCTCCTCCTGCTGTATCCAGGGATTTCGGGGCCAAGTGAAGGGTCTCAGCTGGACCTTAGGGCTCTTACTCCCCACACGAGGGATTGGGATGGATTTTCCTTCAGCTTGGTGCTCAACCACATGGTTAATTCAAAGCATGTGCTGTGCTCATACCAGGGCTGGTGCTGGAAGTGAGCTCCACGTGCTGGAAGTGAACTCCATGTGCTGGAAGTTAACTGGGACTTTACGAGGCTGCAGACCCAGGAATGTCCCTGCTCTTGGATGTCCTCACGTTTGCCAAGAACATTGGTTTGTGTAGATGATTACAGGAACACCCCAGTGCAGATGAGCCCGACTGTTTTCCTTCCAGCAAATGTTCTCCCAGAGTTATCATAGAACCATGGAATGAAGTGGAAGAGACCTTAAAAATCACCTTATTCCCCCCCCTGCCATGGGCAGGAACACCCTGCCTTATCCCAGATTGCTCCAAGCCCTGTCCAACCTGGGCTTGGACACTTCCAGGGATGGGGCAGCTTCTCTGTGCCAGGGCCTCATCACCCTCACAGGGAAGGATTTCTTCCCAATATCCATTTAAATGTACTGTCTTTCAGTTCCCCCTCGCAGCCATTCCCCCTTGTCCCGTCACTACAACTCCTTGTAAGCCACTCCTCTCCAGAGGCCCCTTTCTGGCACTGAATCCCCACAGCGTTTTTCCCACTTATCTAATCTTTTCCCCTGGGTACTGTGTGGTCCGTGAGCCCCACAGATCATTGCTCTTCTTCCATCACCAGCATTTTCCTTCTTTAAATACCACTCCAGTAGGAATCGGCCCCTCCCCTGGCTCATGGCAGAGCACCCAGGCTGCAGGGAGCCGGTGGGGCGGGCAGAGCATGGCTCCATCTGCTCCGAGCTCTCCATCCAAAGGCTTCAGAGGCTGTCACTACCAGCAGTGCTCCTCTGTTTCCTCTGTCCATACAGAGCAGGAAGTGAAGGGGAAGATCCGAAGTTTCCCTGCTTGGTTGGGCAGCGTGTAACAGACATTAAAGGAGCTCTGGGAGAGAAAACCAACAGCTGGGGGTTGATATCCTCGGAATTTTTGGGGCTTGCTTGGTCAAACAGCTCAATGAAAGGAGTAAAAAGATCTTCCTTGTCTCCCTCCATCTTCTTCCCTGTTTAAATCAATCCCCTGCCCTTCCCACATGTACAGCACAAGGACCCTGCCTTTCACGTTTCCCAGGAACCACAATCACTCTCCTGTGATTTTCCCTCCAGCCTCTGGGCTATTCCATGCTCTTGCCTGACCTTCAGCAGGATTAGCAAGGGGAAAGTGCCCGTACCTCCAGGGCAGGCCAGAGGAACTGGAACAGCAGAAACATGGAGCTGGAAAAGCCGTTTGCACCTCCCCCTCCCCCAGGGATGATAGTAGCCATTACAGGGCTGGATTGGCTCTAATTGCAATCCCAACAAAGTGATATGGAAATAATGCCACAAACCACTGGGAAAGGGCCAGAAATAATCACAGTGCACTGCAAGGCTGTGCTGGGTGGAGGGGAACCTGTGGAGAAACAGGGTGTGGGGTGGGGGAGTGTAGTGGTTTGACACAAACCGGGCAGAAACACCAATTAAAGTGTAGTAATTTAAATTTGGGTCCATTATTCAGGATATTTCTCTCTGTGAGATAAGGGTTAGGAGAAGCAAAGCAGGCTCAAACTTTAAAGAATATAAAGAAAGTTTTATTAACAGAACTAAAAGGAAAAAAAAAAAGAAATAAAGAGAACCAAATAATAAAAATTAGATTAAACCTTCAGAAAACCTCTCCTCCCCCCTCCAAAACTTCTCTTTCAGATATTTCCCCACTGCCAATGCAAAGACACAACATCTGATATTTCTCAGTCAGTTTGCCACCTCTAGAATAACCTTTCTTCAGTTCACTTAGAGAGCGGAGTTTCTCTTAGCCACGCTACGGAGGTTCTCCACAAGAAAACAGTTCTCTCGTGGCTTCAGCATCACAGTGAATCAGCCGCCCGGTTACAGCATCTGACCCCTGTGAAAGTCCTTCCCACACCTTGCAGCCTTCCCACAGCTGCTTTCGTGGGCCACGTCAGTTTATGGGGTATAGTTTTAAGGATGAGCTGTTCTAATACAAAAGAAAAGTTCTCTCATCTCTCCAAAGTCATCTTCATCTTCATCTCTGAAAGCAAAGGTCATCTTCTCTATCCACCCCCGGGGCAAGGGGTCCTCATTTCTCTCTCTCCCCCTTTAAGCTTCTCTTCAATTGCAGCCCACCTCTGCATCTGCTGGCTTCTCAAGCCTGAACACCTTTGCCCATAACTGCTATGAATCTCAACCCCCAAAGCTGGGGCATCTTTAGAACGCTCCAAGTCCCCCCATAAAATGTCATGAGTTACAGGAAACAGTCTGATGGGTCAATCACCCATCCTCCATAGCTTCACAAGAGAATTTCAGCCCCAGAGCTAGGGCATCTCCTCATCCTCCTCTTTCTTTAGTTCAGTCCTCTTGCTTCACTGACTTCAGTGTCTCGGTGTAGCTTCCTTCACATGCTTTCACCCCTTTCTCTGACTCGGGAGAGAATCGGTGACTGAAAGGTTAATCTTGTCCTAGGCCGGTGGATGGTCATGTTATCTCGGCCCGGGCAGCGGCCGGAGGAGCCGGGGGAGGGACAGGAGGAGGAGGGTGAGGGAGAAGGCCATTCTCTGCACGCTGTGCCAGCTCCACAAGGATCTTAGGAGTAGCAGCAAACCGGGGGGGCCTCCCCCACTCGGCCCGGCCGAGCGAGGGGGGCTGCCGGAGGTGGCCAGAGGTGGGGGCCTGACCCAGCCCGGTGGATGGTAAAAGGGAGCCAGGCCCCGGCCCTCATGGGGGGAAGGCAGGGGAGGGGAAAGGCTCGGCCCGGCAGATGGTAAAAGGGGGCCAGGCCCGGCCCTCGGGGAGCCGGAGGAGGGGGGGGGAGGGGGCCAGCCAGGCAGGCCCAAAGGCCTACCCTGGCAAAAACCCCCTCCCCGGTCCCCTGTTACCTGTTGGAACGCCGGAAGCCAAAGAGGAAGTTCCCAGTGTCCAGCTCCTTAAATACTGTATCTCGCAGAGGGCGTACCTTAAATGTCATTGGCCCACGACACCCTGCCACTCCACAGGACCTGGCAGGGTGAAATTCACCTAGAAACCTGTCAACCCACGACAGGGAGGAACCGAGGCATTATGTGGGCTTTTGAAGCTTTGTGGAAAATGATTCCTTGATTTTTCATAGTCTCCCTCCTTCCATGGCACTTCCCTCCCTTGCATTCAGCTCCAGGACTTGCCCCCAGCACCCGGAGCAAAACAAAGCCAACCCTTCACCTCAGAGTCTTCATCAGGGTACTCCACAGATATTTTTGTGCAGTCCCTCTTGGCTGGAGTTTAACAGGTTATTCTGCCATGAGTTTTGATGCTCTTTGGACGTCCAACCATGTTTCTGCTGGACTGCATCCAATGTCATCACCTTTGCTGGCTGCTTGGACTGCAAGGCAGGGTGAGTTCAGGGATGAAAGAGCCTTTCCTGGGGAAGAAGAGCCTGCCCTTGGGGCTTGGCCAGGGGAAAGAGGCAGTGTGGGGGTCGTTCAGACCCTCAGGGGCTTAGGAACTGGGTGTGACTGCTGTGACAGCAATGCTTTGGAAGGGTTCTATCGAGTCTTTAGAGAGGACAGAAAGCAGGAAAATGGCTGGAAAGAGAACAGGGAAATGCAGATTTGGACACCGTATGGTTCAGTCCAGAATCAGGATGGGTTTTTTCATTTATTGTCTCCTCAGCAAGGCAGGCTGAGGCAGCCCTGAGAGAGAACTTGAGCTATTTTGGACTTTACAGGGTGTGATGGGAGACAGACTTGGCTCCGTTTCCAAGACCCAGCCGCCCTCCAACCAGCCCCAGTGAGACCAGTACCTCCCAGTGATGAGCCTCCAAAAGTCACACACTCATCACTGGTCTCTTCTCTCAATCCAAGTATTAACTTTCTGAGGGGCAGGAATCCTCTGTTGGTCCTCCCAGTGCTGAGCTTCAGAAAGTCCCATACTCAGCATTGTCTTGATGCAAATCAGAACTTTTGGGAGGCAGGAACCCCCTCCTGATCCTTCCAGCTGCTTTTAAGCAAAGCCCAGCCTCTGAGTGGCAGAAACACCTTTCTCCTGTGCATTTGGCTGGGATTCCTGTCACTCCCAGACACCCATTTATGAACAACAGCCCAGAGAAAAGAGGGAAATCATCCGCGATCCGTTGGAAGGTAAATACCGCTCCCTCCATTGCCCCTGACAGCCCACGCCACAGCTGAGTTCCCCCCAGGAGCTCCCTGCCATTAATCACCTTCAGAAGGGATCGTTCCACCTCACAGTGTTTGCTGTGGCAGAAGGTTAGGCTGGAAAACTGCTGCCAGTCCCACACGCTCCTCGTTCGGGAGAGCACGACGCTGGAGCGGGGCCAGCGCTCCCTTCTCTGCCTTGCTTCCAGCTGCTGGGAACAGCGAAATGGGGTTGTTTTGCTGTGGTTTTCATTCCTCCTTCACCTCCTTTCATTTCCCCCCTTTTTTCCATTCTTTTAAGGCCTCTGAGAAGGGGTGAGGAGGAATCCCTTATCCCCGGCAGCACCACTTGTGGGGCCCCCCAGCTCGGGGATTATAAACTCTGCACATGGCTAATCGGGAAAGGCGGAGAGAAGATTAGGATTTTTTTTCCTTTGGAAAGGGATATGGATTATGTGGGCCAATAACCATGGCTGTGGCATGCCTGTTTTCTCACCACGGATTCGCAGGGAACGCTGGAGTCTCCAGGTGCAGTTTGTGAGAACCTGCTGCAGGCCGTGGGAGGTCCTGCCCTCCCTTCCTTTGCTGACTTGTTGTCCCCTCTCAATTTATTATTGATCCTGAGGAGCTTCTTTATGAATTTGCCTTTACTGAAAGCTGAGTTTTCCCTCCTGCCTCATTCCCTCTCTGTACCTCCCCCCAGGAATGTGCCCAGTGTTCCCACTGCCCCACTCCTGTGTTTGCTTTTCTAGTCAGGGTTCTGCCTTGCCTTTCTTCCCAGAGCTGCCAGGAGAAGCTCGAAGGGAGGTCCTGAAGGTCATGTAGACCCTGCTAGCACTTCCCTTTAGTTAAAAACAGGTCATTTGCATTAGTGTTGGAAGGGGCCTTAAAGCTCATTCTGTTCGATCCATGGGCAGGGACTCCTTCCACTATCCCAGGTTGCTCCAAGCCCTGTCCAACATGGCCTTGGACACTTCCAGGGATCCAGGGGCAGCCACAGCTTTTTTGGGCAACCTGTGCCAGAGCCTCCCCAACTCACTGTAAAAAATCCTTTCTTATATCGTCCTTGATGTGGAGCTGGGAATGGACACACGGAAAGAGGATGGAGCTGCATTCCCGGGGCCTTGCTCTGGTCTCCCACAGGAGATTTGAAAAAGAAGGGTTTCACACTGCTGGACTCTGACTTGGATTTCGAGCGAGCTTTGGGCACCCAGCTCTGGGATCTGCCCAAAATTCCTCTGACACCATGGGCTGTGGGGGGCCAAACTCCTTTGGAAGTGCCAGCCCTGCTAAGCAGGTGGGAACAAGGTTCCAGGAGAGGGAGGACCGTGTTAACAGCAGAGGTTTGCCTGTGGAAGCAGTTAATCACCAGGAATACAATTAGCACTTAAATGCCTCTGGACACCCTGTGCTGGCCTTCCCTTGTCCTACACCAGTGTCTTGCTGGCTCATTACCTGCGACACCTCATTTTCAGTGCTGCTAAATCCAGCTGCCTCCGGAGGCTCCTGGTGCTCCAGAGGGGATCCCTGCCTTCTCCAGCAAGGAGCATCCCTGCTTAGCGCTGCTATCCCGAGGCGTGTGACACCTCCGGACAGGAAGCAGCCGGCGCTAATGGACACAGCCACTCCCTTTCCTCCCCCGTTTCCCCCCATTACACTCTCCCAAGCTCCCCGCAGCTCTTTAAAACACTGTTCCTCCCCTCAAAGTGCTTTTAATTGCTGCGCCTCACCCAGCAGGCTCACAAAAGCAGATGGAAGGCTCCAAGGTCTCCTTTGCCAGAAAGTCAGGATTTTTTCAAACGTGGAAGACCTCAATTAATAAAATATTCCTCGTTTTTCCGAGGTCAGTTTTAGCAGCCGAGTCCCGTGATCGAATGAGAGCCTTTTCCTCGGGATGTCTGCTCGCTGGAACCTCATTAATGCTCACTTGTGCAACGTTTAGTAGCCACTAAATGGGACAAAAAGTGGCTGTTTCCATTTTCCTCCCCCATGGATCTGGTGGGAGGCAGGAGGACCTCACACCGCTGTGTTTTACCCTCTTTACCCCTCTAATCACACCCCTTCTTTCACTCAGCGCCAACCCAGCCTTCAGATCCTTGCAAATCTCTGCTGGTTTGGGTGGAATTCAGGGCAAAACGGTGTCTGGCAAGTAGATGAGGAGTCTGTGCTTGTGGCAGTGTGGATTTTCACAGCTCTGCAGTTGGAATCGCTCTCGCCCTGTGTGAATGAGGCCAGGGAGTGACCCTGGATTTCCATCTTGTTTAGCTGGAAGCAGAGTGCAGCTCTTGCTTTCTAAATTCATCAGTCACCGCCAGAACATCCATTTTAATGGAGTTCAGGCTATGAAGCCTTGAAGGGAATTGTTCTGCGATAACGAGCTCATGTGTAAGAGTTATGCCCCAAGGGAAAGCTTCTCCTCCCAGTGGGATCTGAGTCCTCACCGAGGGGCACTTCTGGATGACTCACTATTATTATTTATTATTTCTCTGGCACCATAAATGTGCAGGGCACTCTGGAACGGGCACAGGACAACGTCCCTGCCTTGATGAGGTTACAACATCCCTGCCCTCACTCCAGCCAAACTTGTGGTGTGCTACAGATGAATAACTGGAATGTGGGGAAGGAAGAAGGAGCAGCCTCAGTCCCCACTGGGATGGCATTAACTCAAATCCAAACTGGCAATTACCAAGGAGGCACAACTAAGAGAATAAACCTGGGGAATCCACATCCACACATTATCTCCAAGACCAGGATAGAAGACATGGAAGGAAGGAATGGTACATGTCCCTCTCTCCTCCAGCCGTGGTGCTCAACATTGCACTCCAAGGAGCTGATCTCTGTATTTCCCACATGGAATCTCTGCCCCAAGTGTCCCACTGGCCCCAGGCAATGCCAGCACCATCACATGCTGTTAAAAGTTGGTATATCCAAGATGGAAGTGCAGCCCAGCCTGGAGTGTCTGCAGCATCCTCTCTGCTGTGGTCTGAGCCCTGAAGGAATTTCATCCAGAGGGTTTTTTTCATGGAAATGTGAGCATCTTCTACCTCTGCTCCCCATCCATGTCCTTCCCTGAGGTCTGTCTGTGCCTCTCCCATGGAATGTGTTCATGTCCTTCCACCAATGTGTTCCTGTGAAAAGAGCATATTCCTGAGGTAAGAAACGGACACCAAATTCCTGGCTTGACCACCTGATAAAGGTGGTGCATTCCCAGTACTGCAGTATCCCAGAGCAGAATCTGGGAGCTTTTATTTATCATTGCACCAGGTTAACACCAGCACACAGCTCGGGGTTGGAGCCCAGATCTTGAATCCAGGTGTTTCTCCCAACAACAGCCTTTCTCAGGCACCACCCCCATCCACCTTCCTGCCAGGCTTCCTAAATCCCCAAATCCCCAGGCAGGCTCTGCTCAGCCCCGTTTTTCCAGCAGAGCAGTGGCTCCAGCAGCCACGGGCACACCTGGGGATGTGCTGGATGCGAAGCTGCCACAGGAGGCTTTGCCATGCCCTGGATGCCGGTTCTCCATCCCGGTGCAGCCCTTCCCAGCTCTGCTGCATTGCCACAGGCACACTCCTCCAGCATTTTCCGCAGCAGCTGAGCCGAGCAGAGCAACACTGTTCTGACACAAACACTTTTGCCAGGGATTTCACAATTGGCTGCCCTCCCTCACCTCCGAACCGGGACTCCTTGCCAAGAATGTGTTTCCCAGCACTGCACTTCCAGCCCTGTCACCTGCAAACACAATTACTCCTTGCTTTGGATTTGCTTCGTTAGCGATGGGGCTGGAGAAGGGCTGAAATGGAGCGTGCTGCCCGCTCCGGGGGGGACGTGTTGTTAGCAGGCACAGGGAAGGAGCTTCTGCCAAAACTGCTCCGGCAAACCCTGTGCAGCTGCTTCAGGAGAAGCTCTCACTCGCTGATCCGGGGCAGCGAGGCATGAAGAGGAGTTCTGCAGATGGGGAGGGACCCGGTGGTACTGGAATATTGAGCATACAGAGGATGCAGCTGGAAGAGATCCACAGGTTGGCTCGGCCTGGGAATCAACACCTTCCCTTCTGCTGATCACGGTGGCTGCTCAGGGGCTTGATAAGGGAGGGTTTGATCCTTTTTTCACGGTCTTTGACATTGGAACTTTTTTTTTCAATAGGAAAATCAGTCTGGAAGAAGCAGCATGGTCATTTAGTGTATCTTTGATTGTAGGAGAGATCATGAAATCAGATACTCCTGGAATGCTTTGGGTTGGAAGGGACCTTAAGAATCATCCAGTTCCACCCCCTGCCATGGGCAGAGACACCTTCCACTATCGCAGGTTGCTCCAAGCCCTGTTCAGCCTGGCCTTGGACACTTCCAGGGATGGGAGGTTTTCTTGCCCATCATCACTTTGGGAATTTTGCTTTCTTTTCTGAGCGTATTTCCTGGATTGAGGAGTTCTCAAGTTGTCAGTTCCCATGACTTTCCCTGCTCCCTGCCTGCTTAGGATGGTGGCTTTACCACCGTGGCTGTTTGGGTTGGAAGGGAAATTCAACATCAACTATTTCCAAACCCCCTGCAAGGGACACCTTCCACTAGACCAGGCTGCTCCAAGCCCCATCCAAAATCCTCTTCTGTTCCACCATTTCCATGACAGGAATTTTGAACCCATAGCTGAAGGTGCAGCAACAGAAGAACTTTCCTGCTAAAACCAACTCCAATGTGGAGAGCCTGGTACCTCCACACCAGCAGTTTGAAGTTCCAAAGGACCATGGTGGATGTGGTGGGATAGTCCCTTCTAGTGCCCAGTGCTGTGGGTTTGGCAAGCTGGTTTTACATTTTGGGGGTTGGTAATTCCTGTGCTCCCATGGCAAGGATTGGAGCTGCTCTGGAGGAGGTGCACAGTGGGAGCTCAGCCCAGGATCTGCAGCTTGGCTCACAGTGGTTTCCTGGGTGTCTCTTGGGCTCTCATGGCCTCGAGGGCTATAGAGATCTGCCACAGTTCATGGAAACTCCCATCACTTATGGAAAAACCAAAAATGCAGGCACCTTCACAAACACCACTGCATGGAAGCAGCAATAAAAAGTACACGTATTTTAATCCGATCTGAATTGGATTTTGTGAGAACAGCAAATTTCATCACGGAGAACTAAATTTCGGTTGATTTTCAAGTACAGAGCACAAAAAGCCTCATGTTCTTCCAACACAGGGAATGTTTTCCTGGCATCCACTGGAAATGCTGTGTCACCACTTTTGTTAATATGATCAGCAACAAGCCGAGCCCAAAGCAGGCGGCAGGAACGGATGGTTTTTTCAGGAGTCATCCCAGCTTGGCAGGCTGGGGACAAACAGAGGGATGATCCATGCCAGAACAGTGGAGCCTCCTGGAACCACTGGCAGTTCGCTTTCAGCAAAGAGCGCGTTGTGCTGTTGGGTGGAGTCGGAGCAGGAGCACAGGAAGGGGCTGAAGAGGAAGTGATGGGCACAGGGATCATTTCTTTGGGCAGCCTCGAAACACGTTCGGTGACCCTATTCTCCAAGATATTCGTTTGGAGGTGGCTGGCAAAACACACTTCGTGGAATCATGGAATGGCTTGGCTTGGAAGGGATCTTTAAGCCCATCCAGTCCCTCCCCCTGCCATGGGCAGGAACACCTTCCACTATCCCAGGTTGCTCTAAGCTCCAGCTAACCTCACCTTGGACACTTCCAGGAATGGGGCAGCCACAGCTTCCCTGGGCAGCCTGTGCCAGCACCTCACCACCCTCACAGGGAACAATTCCTTCCCAATATCCCATCTAAACCTCCCCTCCTTCAGCTTAAGGACATTCCCCTTGTCCTGTCACTCCAGGCTCCTATGAAAAGTCGCTTCTTATTGGCGCTCCTTAGATCCTTCCCACCTTTGTGGATGGAAGCGTGGAAGGATGATGAGCTGCATGCAAAGGAAGGAAGAGGAAGGAAGAGGTGGAGTATGTCACACTGTCCTTTCTGTCCTTTGTTGTCCTCCTCTCTTCCTCCCTGACATTTTACTTCTGCTCAAAACTTCCTCTGAAGGGAAGCACAGACCATCCAGCTGGATGCTGACCTTCTACCTGGAGCTGGGCACAGGACAACCAGCTGTGAGCTCCTGGTTCACATCCTCCAGAGCTTTGGGCAAGCCAGGCTGCTTCCAGGCAGGGATTTCCCCCACGGATCTTGAGTGCTGGCAGAATGCAGGATTTTGCTATGTTTCGTTATCCAATTGGCTCCAGGTGTTCCCAACACCTTTATCTGAACACCTCCTGGTAGCGCCTTGAGCAATCCAACTGGTGCCTGCTTTGTGTGGCCTGTGTTCCCAACCCGTTCCTCAGGAGAAGAGGAGGCAGGAGAGCTGAAGTGGGAGAAGATTGTAGGTTTGTTTTCCATTTATTTATTCATAGTATCTACACAGGTTTGTGTTCATGTTACAAAAATCACACCGAGGAAATATTCCTCGCGTTTGGAACTGGCCTTCCTGGGGCGGTTCTTTCCCTGGATTCTGTTTTGTGGCACAGACAGGCTTTCATCCACCTGCAGAACCCACCACAGTGCCACAGAACAAGGCTGCCCACACTGCCCTCACTGGGGGGAAAGAAGAGCAAGATCTTGTCCTAATTTATTGTAGGGAATAAATACCGGAAGGGAGGGTGTCCAGAGGTTGGATCCAAGCTCTTCTTGGTGGTGCTCAGCAATGGGACAAGAGAAAGAGGCAGGAACTGATGCCCAGGAAGTTCCACCTGAACATGAGGAAGAACTTTCCTGTGCAGTGACCGAGCCCTGAACAGATCCCAGAGAGGGTATGGAATCTCCTCACTGGGGATATTCCAGAACCATCTGGATGCAATCCATGTGCTCTGGGGTGACCCTGCTGGAGCAGGGTGACCCACTGTGGCCCCTTCCAACCTTAACCATTCTGTGATCCATGATTCTGCGAGTTGATCTAAAGAGGGTGGTCATGGCTCCTCATGTTCCCGAGGGATTGTGCTTGAGCAGCTCCAGTGTGACTGTAGCTCTTCCCAGCCTTTCCCTCTGCCAGCAAAGCTTGGCTTGGCTCGCCCTCGTGCAGATGCTGCTCTTGGCCAAGGCCTGGCCCATGTTGACAGCAGCCGTGCGGGGAGGCAGGAAGCTCTTGGAGACAGCTGGCACTTGGATCCGGCTTCTCTGCCCAGTTTGCCTTGGAGCTGTGCTGGTGATGGAGCAGGTCTGGAGAGAGCCGGTCTTTGTGGGAATGGCGTGTGGGAAGCGCAGGTTCCTGCCGCGGTTTGGGTGTATCCCACCAGGAAGGGCTCCAAGCTTTCCTCACATCTGCTGGATCCGTGCCACCCTGCAGGACAGCACAGCCGTTCATTAGCAGCACGGATGCCGCATCCTGCTTCCATGAGCTTTATTTTTAGGCTCTGCCTCCTTCTCTCCCATCTGCTCCTCTGCGGGCTGGCCAGCATCAGCCAGGAGCAAGTGGCCAGAGCTGGAGGAGAGACATCTCTGCTGATCCCACTAAGAGGCCTGGGAGAGGCCGGCTTTGTGGAGTAATTGTTGCCAGGTTTATTTCTGAGCCTTTGGTGTTTGGGGAAGCGGGCCCTCTCTGAAACTTCGCCATCCTTCACACATTCCCATCTTCCTGCTGTGTCCCAAGAGGTGTTTGCTGGAAGGAACCAGCTGGGATAGCTGTCCACAAACAGGAGCTCACTGCTCCGGAGCCATCCTGGCTTGGTACAAACCACAGGGACAGCAGGGCCCCTTCATAAGTCTCATCCCAAACAGCAGAGCTCTTCCCATTGAACCTTCTGGTCCAGGGGAAGGTGTCCCTGCCCATGGCAGAGGGTTGGAACTAGGTGATCTTTAAGGTCCCTTCCAATCCAAACCATTCCATGAATTTTGTGATGTCAGGGACTGGCCCGTGAGGCTCCTCGAGTCACCTTCTGCTGCAGTAGTGCGGACACAGTGAGCAGGTTGGTTCTCATTACAGCCAGAATGACTCTTTTAACCCTTATTCTCTTTGTGGTATTCCTGAATCCATCACATCCTCCATGTGCACAGCCAGCCCTTTCCATTCACATACATATTGGCTTCTTCCTCCACAGCCTCCAGTCCCCACTGCTCCGAGCTTGCTCTGTGGAGAAAGGACTTTTCAGAGGTTACACTGAAAGGTCAGCAGCTCCTGGGATTTCTATCCGTCCCAGGTCTAGAAGATCAGGCTGTAGAAGATTCCTCCAAAGGTCCTGTGAGGAGCCACTCGGGAAGCTGAACCTTCAGCACTTCACCTCACTTGAATCCTCCTTTATAGTTCCCAGTGGATCTGATTAGGCTGCCAAGGAAATTGAGCTGCCAAAGCACTTGCTAAGAGCAGAAACAGGGCAAAATGAGGCTGAAGAGGGTGGAGTGAACAGTGTTTCTTTGCAGAGGTTTCAAAAAAACCTGATAAACAGAAGTTGTGGAGAAACAGGCGGAAGTCCCAGCAGTTACCTGCTGACATTTCATTCATTTTAATTCCTGAACAGCAGCAAAACTGTTCCAATCCAAATAATTTCCTGGAGACTGGACTAAATGAGCTCTAGGAGGTCAAAGGTTCAAGGGAAAGTGTATGATCCATTGGGGAGTGGACTTCCAAAAGAGTCTTTGTGTCACAAGGAAATCTCCTAAGTATTGTGACCAAATGGATATGGTCACATGGTCAAGCTGATCCCCTCTGCTCCGAGTCCTCCTGTCCTTGCAGTGATCCCTGTACAAGTCACAGAGTCGGTGTGGTGCCATATGAGCAGCAGATATTTAATGACACTTGCAGGCTGTGGTGGCCCACAGCAGAGGAATGTCACTTGTCAGGCACGTAGCAGCTTTGTGAGGTCTCAGGGAGGCCCCACAGCTCTGCAGAGTATCAGGGATGTGTTCCCAGGATTTCATCCAAAGCAGCAGCTTTCATTTCTGCTCTCAGCTGTAGACACTTCTCTACAGAAATGGAACATAAGCAGGGGCTGTGGGCTCAGGCGTTAATTCAGGCCTGGGGGAGCAGATGAAACACTGAGTAAACAACGAGTAGCACAACGGGATGGATGCAGGGAGCCACCTGTCTCCTCCTGGCCTCTCTCCCTGCTGGTATTTTGTTGGGAAGGGTTATTCTTAGAGCTCACTGAGTAAATGAGCAGTTTAAATATCCCCTGACTCAAACGGCAAATGCTACTCAGGGAGTGTCAGCACGAAACACAGCCTGTGCCACATCCCCGAGGAAATCACTGCAAGAGCTGCCTGACCTTTACAGAACTGTTCCAGGTGCTTGGAGCAGCCTAGGATAGTGGAAGGTGTCCCTGTCCCTGGAATGAGATGGTCTGTAAGCCCCTTCCAACCCAAACAAGTCTGGGATTCTATGAAGATGGATCCACCTCACCTACCTTTTCCCCTAAAGTTAGACTGCCAGGCAAACCTGTTTTTCTGTGCTCCTGTATTTGGAGATAGACAGCTCCAGAAGGTGGTCTAGTTCTTCCACAGAGGAATCCTGAGCCAGGCTCTCTCCACTGACTCCAGAGCTGACAGCTCTCTCTTTAAGGACTGTGGCCACAAGGACTGTACAGCACAGACTGCTTCCCATTCCCTCTTCCTTGTCCGTTCTTGGTCACCAGGATCCACTATTTGACTTAAATACCTCCTAATGGCTGACCAGGGAGGTAGGCCTGTGGTGAGGGTCATAACCAGCTCCCATGTGGAACACGTCAGGATAGGGGTTGTGTTCTATCTTTGCTACTGCCAAAATGGAATTAAACTAATCCAATGTGTGAAAAGCCTGGAAGAAAGTCCCCCGTGACACAGCAGAGATCTTGCAGGGTTGTTTTGGCTGAGCTAGCAGCAAGATGAAGCTGGAGAGGTCTCTGCTTCCTGTCTGGAAGGACCTTGAATCCATGGCTGAATGCATTCCTTGGAGTGTGCTGAGCCAGCCTGAGTAGGTCTTATTGTGGAATAGAAAATACACAACAAACCCGTGATGTTTATGTGGTGTCTGGTTTTCACCCCTTCCTGTTTCACAGCCTAAGGAGCTCCTCCTCCTCGTCATTCTCCTTCTCCTCCTCTTCCTCCTCCCCACAGCTGAGTTCCTGCTCCACCAAAGGACATGCTGCTCTCTCTACTCTGGGTTTTGCTGATAAAACTGTGGCATCTCTGTGCTGCTGCTTGGCCTGGACCAGAGGAATGAGAAGAGCAACAAGTTGGGCAAGTGATGGATTGATCTTGGGACTTGGATTCCCAACAGAAAGCTCAGCTCTGAGTACTGGGAAATCAGAAGGATCCTTCCATGCAGCACAGCCTGGAAACACACAGCTGAGCATCCATGCTCAGCCAACCCCAGTGACCCTCGTGGGCCCATGTGTCCCCACAGCCCAGAGGAGACATGGGACAGCTCCAGCCAGCTCTGCCATCCATCCTTGTGAGCACCTATGGAGGGAGCACGTTCTCCACCCACCTACACCAGCTGCATCCAACACAGAGCCCTCTCCCCGAGCCGTGCCAGCCCCTGGGCTCTAGAGGAGGAGGAGGAGGAGGCTGCAGGTGTTTCAATGCCATTATCAGCACTGAATCAGTCATTTTCCACCTCCAACACAGCTTTTATTCACTGTGTGCCTCCCTGCTTGCTCTGAAAAGCCTTGTTTCTCCTTGTCTCCTGCTGCTCCTGCCTCTGCTCCCTTCTCATCCATCACCAGAGTCCAGCTTGGGTGTGGCTCTGGCACAGACACCCTTTGGAGGTGCTTGCAGGGGGTGGAGGGGCTGGGTCCTGGGCTGGCTGCCATTCCCAGGACGTGACAAAGGGGTCCTTGGCTCAGAGCAGTGGCTGCACAGCCCACAGATCCTACATGCAGGTGTGACACAGCACAGTGACTGATCTGGCTGGTGGCCACTCGCAGATCAGTCCCACAGCTCCAACACCCACCTGGAAGCTGTGAGGAGCGAGCCAAGCCTGCGGATCACAGCACTCATCAGTGTCCTGCCAGCACCAGGGCAGCGTGACTCAGGAAGGAGGAGGAGAGTGGAGTGTGGAGATGAATAAATGAGCCACCAAGTGCTGTTGGAGCAATGCCTTGGGCCACATCTCCACTGGGAAAAGCCTCTGGAGCCACACCTGGCTTGGGCAGCATGTGAGCAGGTGCTGAGTTCGCTCACACAGTGATCCAGGAAGCAGTTCCCTGTCCCAAGGATTCCTTAGGCTCTGTAATGCACAGCTCCTCACACACCGCTGCCTCATCCATCTGCTCCACTCCAAATGCTCATCCCTAATGTGAAGCCTGCTCTTTCCCCCGCTGTTCAGGGCTCCATGGCTGGTAATTTCCCTGGCATGTAAAAGCTTTGGAAAATTATTGTAGAGCACAGGTTCACACCTTGTCACGAAGAGGCGAAGTTTAATAAACCGTGGAGCCAAACTGTTGGCTCCCTGCATTAATGCAGGTGAGCAGCTGGAAACAGCTCCACAGAAGGAATTCTCAGCAGGATGCCAGAGGCAGAGCACCCAGAACTTCTCCAGCAGCTGTTTTGCTCAGCTGCTCCAGCTCTGGCCTCTGAGAGCAAGGGCTGTTCTGAACCAGAGCAGAGGAACAGTGCCCCAGGCCAGAAGGGATAAAAGTAACTGTACAATCTTACAGATGTCTCGAAAACATTTTCACTCCCCTTGCTCACACCTCCTGCACCTGCAGAGTTTCTAAAGATGAGCCCAAGGTGTCTCTGGAGTACCCAGAAGTTTTCTACATCCCTGCTGGTCTTCTTTACGCAGGCTTCTTCCCTTTCCTTGGGTGGCATCTCAGGGCTTGTGCCTCCTGCTTCAAGCAGCAGCTGTGGAAACAGGGATTGAAGCAGAGATTGTGTGAGGCAGCCTCTTGGTTTTCACCAGGGGATGGAGGGATAGACCAGAACACCCAAATCCCTTCTCCACACATGTCCATGGGAATATTTGCTGAAAGAGAAAAAAGATGCTTTTTACCACTGAAGCTTTCCTGTGCCTCTTGGAGCAACTGGATCACTTTGTCCTTTCCCAAAAATCAGAGTGCTCCACTCGGGCCTGCTGGGAAGCATCTTCAGGTGCTGGTAGTCGGTAGAACCAAAGCTGACCAAGCTGTGGCAGCACAGGGAGCTCTCCCCGAGTTCATCCTGGGGTTTGCAGCAGGAGAACGTGGCGTGGGCTCGCCCCGGTGCCACAGGGATGATCCTCTGGGAAAGGGGGGCAGATCCACGGCATTCAGCCCCCACGCCCGCCCCTGGGCTGCACAGCCTCGGTTCTCATTCCCACAATAGGATCCACCCACTGCCGTTAATGATTCACATCACTCACTTGGATCGCTTAACCCCTTCTTAGAGCCTGTGCCTAAAGCTTGCCCAAGCTGCTATCCAATCACATTTCCAAGGCTTCCTTTTTACTAGTGCTCTGGCTGTGAAGGGAAATGCTTCAGGAGCAGGAACTAGGGCACGTGGTGGGATTCTCAGGGTTGTCTTGTGCCAGGCCAGGAGCTGCAGTTGATCCTTGTGTGTCCCTTCCAACTCAGGATATTATTCCATGATTCTGTGATTCCATGAACTCTATAGGGAGAGTTGTGCACTCCACTGAGCGTTTCGGCTGGTGGAATGGCAACAAATTCATGGACACTGCTTCCATGTCCTAAAATTCCTGTGGTGCCCTGGCAAAGGATATTGGCACCGTCATCTCTCCAGCTCCTCTTCCTTCTCTGGCTCTGTTTGGGCTCTCCCAAGCCGTGTGCTCTAAGTGTGATCACTGCACACCCACCCATGAAACTCAAGGCTTTGTGGAGAAAAGGAGACTCAGGGGGACCTTCTGGCTCTCCACAACTCCCTGACAGGAGGGGGCAGCCAGGGGAGGGTTGTGCTCTGCTCCCAGGGAACAAGGGACAGGATGAGAGGAAATGGCCTCAAGCTGTGCCAGGGGAGGTTTAGGTTGGATATCAGGGAGAATTCCTTCCTGGAAACGGTGGTCAGGAATTAGAACAGGCTGCTCAGGGAGGTGGTGGAGTCCCCATCCCTGGAGGGATTTAAAAGCTGTGGGGATGTGGCACTTGGGGACACAGGTCAGTGGAGGCTTTGGCAGTGCTGGGGAACAGTGGGACTTGAGGGCTTTTCCAACCTAAGCAATTCCACAATTCTCTGTATTTGTGAAGGGTTTGGCTACCTATGGTTCTGGAGTCTTTTCTACAGTCAGTCTGGATGCTCTGGCACCAGAAAACAAACAAGAGGAGCTCAGACTAGATGGCTGGGGTTTTTTTAAATCACATTTTTTAAGCTCATTTTGTACAAGCTTGGCATCTGAATTGTGGTGTTTTGCTGCCTGCCTTCAGCAATTAGGGAAATATCTAAAATTTCGGCTGCATAGGGATGTAAATCTTCCAGGGGAAATCTCCTAGGATTAGAGTTGCTCTTGGTTTCAGTGGTATCTCCACACTCCCCACGGTCCAAGGAGTGCAAAATGAGCCTGGGGCTGAGCTGAACCAGCCCCTGTGAAGATAAGCTCCTGTGGAGGGATGAGGAAGAGCCAGGATTAGTTACAACAGCCTAACTGAGCTGGGTTAGGCTGGGTTTAGGACTGATTATCACACCCAGCGTGGGGCTTGCTGTGGGAGCTCCCTCACTCCTCTCTTCCCAGCCCTCCTGGGCAGGTCCTGCTGAAGCCACCACCTGCCTTGTTGGCTGTTTTGTCACACTTCCCAAGCACAGGCAGCAAATCCCAATTGCTCCAGAGGATTTGGAGCACCAGGGAAGGTGCCTGGGTTTGACGGTGGCCGTGACCCAGGGAGAAGCAGTGGGACAGGACATGGGCACACTGGTGATGAGCCTTGGCTGGGTGTGGGACATCCATCCCACGGCCCTGCTGGAAAACCGGGCCGTTGGAATCCTTCAGGATGCCAGGAATGCAGAGGGAAGCTGGAGGAGAAACTTTTCTGGGTTCTGGGATGCATTATTTGGCTTTGTGGGTTGTTTCTCTTCCCGCAGGCTCCTGCATTTTTTGTAGGCATGAGTTTTCCCGCTAAGAGCCATGAAAAAAGCTGCCCTCCACCACTGGCTTGCAATTGGAATAAAAAACATGAGACAGGGTAAAAAAGTATCGAAGGTTTGCAATTCTGAGTAGACATTGAGAAGCTGGAAGAGGCAGAATAAATTAACAGGGTGATTTTAAACAGGGAGCCCGAAAAAAGGAGACAATTAAACCAGTCCTTCTTAGTCAGGCACACAACATCTGGACCAGGTGCAGGTGGAAGAGATCTGTCTTCTTAAAGGTAGGGAAAAAAAGAAAGCAAACCCAGTGGCATTATTGTTCCAAACCCTCTTCTGTGTTTGATGTGTACGAGATGCTGGAGTAAAAAAAGGGAGGCAAACCCCCATTCCCCAAATTTCTGCCAAGACTGAGCACACGCGTGCCTTTGGAAAGTCTGCAAAGAGTTTTTGCCCAGGGATTTTCATCCCTGGAAGTGTGCAAAGCCAGGGTGGATAGGGCTTGGAGCAACCCAGGATAGTGGAAGGTGTCCCTGCCCATGGCAGGGTGTGGAACTGGATGAGTTTTAAAGCCCCTTCCAACCCAAACCAATCCACGATTCCATGATCTCCCTGCCAGGTGACATTTTGCCTGGCTTCAGCACTGCTCTGAGGAGGAGCCTTTCTGGCAGGTGACACAAAGACACCCTCAAGCCCTTTCCAAGAGGACAAGAGCCAACCTGCCATGTTATCCAGGATCGTGGGCTGTCTGCTCCAGGAAGAAGGGGAGCGATGCCTTTGCAGTGCCTGGCACAGGGCTGG
Organism: Cnemophilus loriae; assembly: GCA_013397755.1. Taxonomy (NCBI): domain Eukaryota; kingdom Metazoa; phylum Chordata; class Aves; order Passeriformes; family Corvidae; genus Cnemophilus; species Cnemophilus loriae. The sequence continues at coordinate 509,535 of VZTF01005687.1, forward strand.
AAGCTCTGGCAGTGGGAATTCCAGTGCAGCAGTGGGGTATGAAATCCCGGAGCAGCCTCCTCACTGCATCCATGGGATTTCTTTGTAAGTGTGCACTTAGAGGTGGCCTGGCTGTGGTCGCACCTGTCCTTCACCAGGCAGTGGGCACAGAGTCTGGGATCTTATATAGGATGGAATATTTGGGGAGGGAGGGAGGGAGGGAGGAAGGAAAGGAAGGAAGGAAGGAAGGAAGGAAGGAAGGAAGGAATCTGTGCAGTGAGAAGGGGCTGTGAAACAGAGAAATGAATTTTATACTGGGCTTTTTTTTCCTGTCCTCATGAAAAGCAAATGCCCCCTCTCTTCCTCCCCTTCCATCTCCCAGAACCAATATACAATTCTGACAAATCAGCCCTGAATGCAAATCCAATAAACTTAGCATAATTGTCTTTGTTATGAGGAGCTGGAACAGGCTGCTCTGCATGAAAATCCAAATCATAAACCACTCAAACATAATGCAATTGGGGGAGTGTAAACCTGGCCATGTCCTCACCAAGGTGTGGGTGCAGGATGGGGGCAGCCGGGCAAGGGGAGCTCCCTGGGCAGCTCCCAGGGCCTATTTGAAGCTTGCTGGTGGTTTTTATAAGAAAACAAGCAGTGGAGGGAGGGGCAGATTATTTTCATGTATCAATGTTTAGCAGATGAAAAGGGAAAACTGAAGCGTTTCCTGACAACTACAAGATCTCGCTCCTTTTTGTGTTAATTGTTTCTGGTTTAAAAGCTCACACAAAGCAAATAAACCAAAGCAGAAAGCTCAAAATATTTTGCTTAGAAAACATTGACACAAAAAAGGTTGTTTATTTTTTTTTCACCCTTTTCAAGGAACTGTTCCAGAAAAGCCAATTCCGTTGATGTGAATCTGAACGAGGTGATGTGAGTGAGTGTTAACAAAGGTTTAGCTAATGAGAGCATTCCCTGCTTGTTCCTAAGCCCCGACTCCAGGAGTCCTGAGAATGCAGAATTGGATCTTTGGTTAAAAACCATACAAACACAAAAGCTGTGGTTTTCCTGATGATGGAAATCCAGGTAATGGAATAATCCTGCTGCAAGAGCTGAGCTCTCACCCCGGCAGTGGCTTCGTGTCCTTGGGGTGCTGGGGGTCTCCTCCTTTCTCCCTCCCCAGCTCCAGTCCCCTTCCCTCCCTCTGCAAGGAATCCTGATTGCATCCACCTTGGGAGCACATTCATCAACTGCTCTGTAAATAATTGCTTTGAGCGGCTTTCCCCTTCACCTTGGGGCCAGGAGGGGGATGTGACCCGGGAATAATTCCTGCCCTCCCTCCTGCCTTTGCTCAGCTGGCAGCAGGAGCAGCCCAAGCCTCCACCTGGCTCCCCAGGGAGCAGCATCCAACCTGGGACAAACACCTTCGTGAAGATTGCCTTTAACACAGGCCCAGCTCCAGAAACTTCGGGAGAGGGAGAGCAGGACTGGGGCTCTGGAGGAGCCCGGGAAGAGCAGTTTGTTTCCTTGGGAGGAATTGATCTTCAAAGCTCTTGCTGTTCCGTTTGAAATACATCCCGCTGTTCCCAGCATCCCGATTACCTTTCCCTCCCGCACCCGCCTTTGTTGTTCCGACATCAAAGGAATGCTGCCCTGCTCTGCCGAGCCATCACCTCACCCCTGCTCTCCAGGGTATTTCCAGCCCCACACTCCACCCAGGAGGGCTGGGATACACTTCGGCTCCTGGGGGGGGTGCGGTGGAACAGCCTTGGGGTGAAGCTGGGAGTTGGGTCTGTAGGAGGGGACATCGAGATGTCATGGGGTGGTGGGACATGACAGTGAATGGACTGAGGGGGCTGGGGGTTGTGTTGTTCCCCTCCTTACACCCTTGCTGGATGTTTCTGTCGGTTCATTGACCTCCTGCGGCCTGTTCTCCCATCTCCCGGCTCTCACGTGCGGCTTTGGGTGGAATCCCGTGGCCCCTGGAGCCCACTGGAGCAGCCTCTGCTCAGGACAAGGACACGCAGCAACACCGCCCTGATTCTCGCAGCAAACTCATCTCTCTCCTCCTCAGCAGAAGCTCTCAGGGGGGGTTGGCAGGCAAATCACGTCTGGCAGTGACAGTATCAGCTTCTTGGCTTGACGTGGCTTCTTTTCCCTCCCCCCAAGTCTCCGGCTTCAACCTGTGCTCTTGAAGAGGCTTTAAAGCTCATCTGTGCTATTGTGCTCAGGAAACCCTGAAAAGGTTAAACCGATCCAAATTGCTGAGTCTTTGAAATAAAAGCAGAGCCTCTCCTAGCAGGAGCCTTGCTGAACAAAAGGGCTTCAGCAGGCAGCTTGATTTCAGCAGCTATTCCCAGGGGATTCAGAGGGGTGACCCCGCATCCAAATTCCTGCAGGAAGCAAGATGAAACCCCTGTGAGAAGAAGTGAGGATCCATGGAGTGTCTCTCTCTCCCTGCAGTCAGAATCCCACCTTCTGCTGGGATGAGGTGACCGGAGAGCCCCAGGGCTGGACCCCCTTCATTTGGCTTTCATCCATTGAACTGACAGGGGCCATGGGAAGCCCTGGCTCTTTCTGGGACATTTCCCCTCTGGAGATGCCATTCCATCAGCATGAGCTGCAAAACAGGAGCCGAAACCTCCACCTCGGGGGTCTGACTTGGTGCTTTTGCCTCCGCGCTGCCAACAGGTCCCATGCTCGCAGTGCTCCCTGCTCTGGGTGGGAAATGTGCCCCCTGACAGATTCTTCTCTCTGCTATTTGCATAATTAAGAGAAATTACAGAGCATTTGGCCTGCTTGGAGTGTTTACATCATAAGCCTTGTGGTATTTGGGTTTTTTAAGTCTTCCCAGAGTGGCCCAGCCATCCCCCTCCCAAGCCAGCCAGTTCCATTTGCCAGCTTTTCCAGCAAATGCCAAGGTCCAAAGAGTGAGCACAGGCATTCTTCCCCTCTGTGTGGATAATTGTGCATCCTCTGGGGCACAAAGGGTAGAAAGTGAGGTAGAACACGGCATTCCTGGGGCTGGGAAGACCTACAGGAGACCTTGGCCTCTTGCTGCGCATCACTGAGAGCTGGGGGAATGTGCAGGACAATAATCCCCTGCGTGAATCAATCCCTGAGCTGTCTGGGACAAGGACAGCGTGGGGACCTTGATCACAGCCACAGGACCTGGCAGTGCTTCTGCCATCAAAAAAAAAAAAAAAATATGGCTTTTAATCCTCTTAATTGGTTGCATTACTGATCTTCTCTGGTGCTGGCTGGGGAATGAGAAAATCTATAAACGGGTCTGGTTTGTCCAGCCCAGCCTGTGCCTGAGCCTGAGTTGTCATTCAGAGCAGGGACAGGAGAAAACACCTCAACACTCACCAAAAACACATCCCCAGCCCTCCCCACCAGCCCTGCACTGGGAAACTGCTCCCACTGGACCAGTTGCAATTTGTAGCACCCAGCAACCATTTACAGTGAAATACATCAAGGGTTTAATGAGGGAGGATGGACTTTTTTTTAGCTTTGCTTTTGGAAGAGCCTAATTTTCTTCCCTAAACCTTTGCCAATGACAGACACTCTCATAAAGCATTTTTATTGGATTTTCGAACAATTTAATTAGCGTCTCTGGCCGTGATGGCTGCAGAATTGGTGTCTCTGGGGACAGTAAAACAGAAGTGCCAGCAGTGCTCCGTGCACGGGGTGGAGGGGGAGGACAGGTAAAAGGGAGAGAGCAGAAGGACTGGGAGAGAAACAGGGCTTGTCCATATCTCTTCTGAGAGCTGGGAAGAAGCCAGGTGTGTCCATGTGTGCACCTGACTCCTTCCTGCTTCCTGGAGGGGCTTGGCAGGGTGGGTGCAGCCCTGAAATCTCCAGTCCTGCTTGGGCTCACTCCTGGTTCCCAGTGCGGACTTTGTCTTTGGAGCAAACCAGGAGCAAACCAATCTCTTTGTCTTTGGAGCAAACCAATCTCCCTGTCAGAGATGCTTGGCCTTGGGGGCAGCAGGAGTGTGTCCAAAAGACCAAGGAGTCCACCACAAGTCCAGCTTTGTTCCCTCCTCACCCCTTGCCTTGGCAAAGTGCCCTTGAACCACTCTGGGCCAGACTTCGATGAGAATGAAGTTTGTTCATGCAGGCATCAAGCAGGACCCACCCCACCTCCACCTCCACCTCCACATGTGAAGGGCACAGCTCCAGCTTCTCAAGCCCTGTCTGGGTGCTCTGAGGACAAGTTTGAGCCAGCCCACGTGTCCAAGGGCACCCCCAAGGGCATCCTGGCTTGTGCCAGCCACAGTGGGACCAGCAGGACCCAACAGATTGTCCCCCTGAGCTGGCACTGATGAGGCAACTCCAGCCCTGGGGTCAGTTCTGGGCCCCACACCACAAGAAGGAGATTGAGGGGCTGGAGTGTGTCCAGGGAAGGGAACGGAGCTGGGGAAGGGGCTGGAGCACCAGGAGTGGCTGAGGGAGCTGGGGGAGCTCAGCCTGGAGAAGAGGAGGCTCAGGGGGGACCTTGTGGCTCTGCACAACTCCCTGACAGGAGGGGGCAGCCAGGTGAGGGTCGGGTTCTGCTTCCAGGGAACAAGGGACAGGATGAGAGGAAATGGCCCCAAGTTGTGCCAGGGGAGGTTCAGGTTGGATATCAGGGAAAATTCCTTCATGAGAAGGATTGTCAAGCATTGGAAGGGGCTGCCCAGGGCAGTAGTGGAGTCCCCATCGCTGCAGGGCTTTAAAAGCCCTGTGGATTTGGCTCTTGGGGACACAGGTCAGTGGTGGCCTTGGCAGTGCTGGGGAATGGTTGGATTGGTGATCCTGGAGGTCCTCTCCATCCTAACGGACGCTGTGATTCTGCACTGTGGGCCCCACCTGCAGAGTCCAGCCCCTCTCAGCCCGCACACCATCCCACTTCTTCCCTCCCACCCACAGCAGCGCGGCCGCGCCGGGCCTGGGTGGGCCAGGGGAGGCAGGAACGTGCTGCCTTGGGCCTCACAGCTCATTTTTAATTCAACTGGAGTTATTCACAGGAGCAGGGGTACCCCTGCAACCGGGATAACTGCACCATGCAGAGGCAATGTGTTCCTGGGCCTGGATTCCAGTGAATACCCGGGGGCTGTCTGGTTTCTATCACAGCACGGCCCTGGCCTTCCCTTGTTCTTTTATAGGGATAAAGCACGTGCTGGATGATTCCTGCAGGGCCCTCGGAGCCACACGGGCTCCTGTGTCCCAGCAGCCACATCTGGCTGGCGTCCTGCCCTGTGGGCTGTGCCGAATTTGGGGGCTCAGTGCCCCCCATGCCGAGCCACAGCCGTGCCAGAGCCGGCTGATCCCCAACCCCAAAAGGCAGGAGATGAGAAGCAGGACAGGAAAGAAGAGGAGAAAACACGAGGGTGAAGTCATGTATCAGGGAAGGGCTGGTGGAGAGCAGCCAAGCTGACTGCTTCCAGCCAGCTTCCTGACTCAAGATTTGGAGGAATTCTGCAGTTTCACGGTGCCCTGCACCCCGAATCTTCCAATCCTCCTGGGGATGGGCCTGGCAAATCACCTTTCCCTGGAACAAAGCCTGGTTTTCAGCCAGACTTTGCTATAAAAACAGGTTTTCAACAAGCAAAAGCAGAAGATATTGCAGTAGGTCAGGAGCAAGAGAGGGAATGCTTTGTCTATGGCAGAGGTATATTTAATTTTATCCAGTTTATTAATATAGCTGCTATTCCAGGCATATAGACAGGCCCAGGACCATTTGCACAGACCTGCTCCAATCCTGCATGGGCAAATTTTCCATCCTGGCTTTCAGGGAGTTCCAGAGAACCCCTGAAAACCTTTATTCCAAGCTCAAGTGAGTGTAACCAGGCTCCCAGCTGGACCTGCTGCTGAGGTTTGTGATGCTTTTCATGCTCCATCACACCTAAATCCCCATGGCACCGCTCAGGGCAGGTTTTCCTTGGATTCAGTCCTGTTTCTCTTTGGGAAGGAGCTTTCTGGGAGGAAGCTCACCCCCCTGTGCCTGGCTCTGTGACACCAGCACAGACTGCAAACCCATCAGTGGGCAGCTGGGTAGCTTGGACCCAGCTGGAGGACTCTGGGCTACCTTTGGGCTAAACTGGGCTTTAAGCCTTGTCAGCAGATTTGGGAGGCAGATTCCTCCTTCTTCCTTTCCACCAGCTCTCTGCCAGGGCTAATGGATTGCAGACCTGTTCTCCCCATGCTGCTCTTTGCATCAGGAGGAGATTTTTTTAGGGAGCACAGAAAGGTAATTTCCTCCTGTACAGTGGGTTCGTGCTAAAGGAAGGGGGGAGAAGCACCAAACACTCTCATTTTTCTTGTAAAAAGTGGTGGAAATTATTCCATGGCAGCAAATCTGTCCCTGTGGGTATCCTCTTTGATGTGCAAAGGATAGGAGTGTTTTAGCTGATCTCAATATTTTTAATTCTCTTGCTGATTTCAAAGCCTTCTTTAGCATGAGCTACCAAAGGCTCGGAGATTACCCTGCAAAAGCAGTTTTGTTATTGTCTCTCTTAACCCCAGCTCGCCTGCAATTTCCTGCCATCATTTTTATTATGTCTTCTTTCAGCTTGGAATGAACAAGCAGGTTCATTAGGAGAAAAGGGGAGAAATACAGGAGGAAAAGCCCCTCTGGATGAGGCCAGAGGCAGAGCCTGGCCAGGTACACGATGCTGTGTGAGCACAGCACCGGGATCCTCCCAGACCCACTGGTGCTCTCCCATCTGGAAGGAGCTGCAGGGTCTCTCCACCAGCACAACTTTTATAGAATCATAGAACTGGGTTGAAAGGGACCTCAAAGATCATCCCTTTCCACCCCCTGCCATGGGCAGGGACACCTTCCACTAGCCCAGATTGCTCCAAGCCTGCTCCAACTTGGCCTTGGACACTTCCAGGGATCCAGGGGCAGCCACAGCTTCTCTGGGCGATTTCCTAATGCAGCAGATCTGATCAAAAGTGCTTTTTTGGCCCCTCCCATTAGGATGGATTATATTCGTTCATAAGAAACAGAAGAAACTGAAAGGGGAAGGTGTCCAAGGCCAGGTTGGACGGAGCTTGGAGCAACCTGGGATAGTGGAAGGTGTCCCTGCCCATGGCACGGGGTGGAATGAGATGAGCTTTAAGTTCCATTTCAATACAAATCATTCCATAATCTTATGATTCTATGGAATTTCCTAATAAATGAGCCCCCTACTGCTTTATTCCTACATTTTCCAGAAATATAATGAAATCTCTTTTGTTAAGAATAAATTCAGGCCCTTAAAGCCTCCTCTTACTCCCCCCCAGTTGTTAAACTCTGTTGTGCTGCTTCTGCATTTCCCGCACAAAGCTCCGACATTATAAGAATATTTGTGACACCAGGACCGGGCAAATGCCTCTCTGCAGTTTCAGAACACTAAAGATTTGATTTTCGAGTGGAAGTAGTTAGCAAGGTTTACAATTAAGCAACCAAATTTCAGCAGACATTTGCTCCTGACATTCAATATATTGTTCACACGCCGATTTTATGGAGTAAAGTAAAGAATCTTTATTCCTCTCATTGAAGATTTCCCTGGCTTTCCTCTGCAAGGCTAAGCCTTTATTTGCACCAGGCTTGACTCTTGCTGATGCAGCCTGCTTACCCCATGGATGGCTGTTCAGATAATTGTTCTGTTGCCATTAACACGAGTTCAAACATTGTTTAATTGTGGGAATATGCGGAATTGTTGCCGATCAGGGTCATTCGGGAGCCGAGCTGAATGCTGATTTCAGGGGCTGTAAAGGCAGCACAGAGCCTCGCTTTTTCTCTTCACATTTGATTTTTCATATCATTTGAAGAGCTTAAAATAGTTCCTGTCTAGGTAGGCTGAGCTTTGCAGAGGAAGATCGACTGGCAGATATCACCCCGTGCAAAGCCTCCGCTGTAAGCAAGCAGAGGTTTGCAGGTAATAATAAAAGAGAAAACTACTGAGTCTCAAGATAAAGGATGTTCTCCAGGCTGTGGGTGTTCAAACAGAACACAACAACATTTCTATTCAGCACTCTTTAATTCTCAGTTAAAAGAGATGCTGGATAATTGTAGCTTAATCCTGCTTGAAATGACAATTTTCATTTCAACCCCGAGTTTTATCGGAGAAATGTTTTCACTTGCTGAGCTGCTCTTCTTCAACATTTGGTTTGCTAAAATCAGCCAGCAACAATAACAAAAAAAAACCCCTCTCAACCGCTGTAAAATGCATCTGGAACCTGACAAACAGGCTGGGGGTTGAGTCGAGAAGAAATCAGCAGCTTCCACCAGGTTTTTGTTTGCTTGAGGGCTTTGGCGGGAGGTGGCAGGTTTAATACAACAATTCCAAGCTGCTGTTTGCAGGGTTTGCTTTTCCAACATGTAAGTCAACACCGTCCCCTGAGATCTGGAGCAAAGACAAAATAAATCTACTTTCATTTAAATTTTCAGCAGGATAACACTGCCTTTCCCTGGCTGTTTCCCCTCTGAACACATGGGCTGGTTCCACCTGAAGGAAACCACCCCTCAATACAGCACAGTCACCACCAGATTGGCTTCCAACACCAGGAAAGTATCTGTGGCATTTTCCTGGCCTGGCTCATAATGAGACGGGCCGGTGGAGATGATTTTCATTCTCCTTTCATTTATCTTCTCCTGCTTCTGAGTTTCTCACCCAAACTCCTGGAGAGGCCCTTTTTGCTGTGGAGAAGTATCCCAAGCAAAACCAGGAAGGTGCTGTCATCTCCTGGATTCATCTCAAGAGTGTGTAGAGTTACCATGAGGTGAAACGAAAACTCTTTTGGGACAGAGTCCAGAAAATCTGTATCTCATTTCCCAGGCTTGATCTGCCAACCTAAACTAGGGCTAACTTAAGACTGGAAACCTCCAAACCATTGTGGAAATAAACTGGATTGGATATTAGGAAAAATTCCTTCATGGAAAGGGTGGTCAGGCATTGGAAAGGGCTGCCCAGGGCAGTGGTGGAGTCCCTGCCCCTGGAGGGAGGGATTTAAAAGCTGTGTGGATGTGGCACCTGGGGACGTGGGTTAGTGGTGGCCTTGGCAGTGCTGGGGGAATGGCTGGATTTCATGGTCATGGAGGTCTTTTCCAAGCTTAATTATTTTCTGGCTCCAGCCTGGCCCAGATGGCATTTGTTTAGCTGGTGAAGACTTTGCTCCATGAAACTCTCAGAAGTTTTTCCCTGTTGGGAAAATCCAGCTGGGGTTAGGGCCAAACCCATGTGCTTACAACTGAGTCTGGCCATGTTGGGAAGTTTGTGTCTGGGTCCAGCATCCCTTTAAAGGTTTGGAGGAAGGAGGGAAGGAGGTGCCTGTCCCTGAGCAGGCTGTATTTGCATGGCCCAGCTGTGTCAGTGCTCTGCCATGGTGGGGGCTGGCCTTGTCCCCTTGTGAGTGGCTCAGGACCACACTTCTTCCCATACTTCCATACCCTGAAGCCCTCAGGGAAAATGCTGCTTCATTCCTCCTGAAAATGCAGATTACCATCTTCAGAGCATAAAGAGCCTGCTTTGCAGGCTGCCGCTTCCCTGGAATTGCCTCTCCTCCCTCCGTGCTGCACAAGGACATCAGCAGCTCTTTAATTGTTCAGCTCCTGCGCTGCCACATCTCTGCGGAGATGAAGGGCTTTAGAAGGAGCCATCCGCCCTGAATAACCCTTCCTGCAGAGGAAGCCTGGTGCAGCACAGCCCCAAATCCCTGATCCTGACAGACTGAGCTCCCTTCTGTGCTCTTTGCTGACCCTTTGGAGTTCTGTGGTTCACAGGGCTGTGGGAGGACCAGGAGTGCTCCATGCTATGGAGTGGCAGCAGCGGGGCCAGCACAGCCCCAGGCTCCAATCAATGCTCATTCCCGGCTCTCTCCACAGTCACTGGCCCATGGCTGTGCAATGATTTGGAGGCTGTAATTGGCTGAATGCTTGGCTTACCCCTTCACTATCACTAAATGGCACAACAGCAGCTGCTTTCCAGAAAAAACCCTCTGCACACGCGGAAAACTCTGCTGGAGTTGTGGCTGTGCGCTGCTCACAGGGCCGTTCCCCATCTAGTCAGAGGCTTGGAGCTGCACCTTTGGGCATCCCATTGTCTATCCTGACTCCAGAGGGACATGGTGAAAGGGGGGAGGCACTGGAGAAAAGAAACTCCACCTCACTTTCCATATCCCTGAAAGGTCCATGCAATATGTTGGTGCCTCAGCAGCAGAAGCATTGGGATTATGGGAGGCAGCTTGGGACCTTCATGCTCAGCTGGGGTCTCTTCCCATATATGTGCCCAGCAGCTGAGCTAGGACAAGCCAAAGGACAAGAGGAAACAGCCTCAAGTTATGCCTAAAAGGGAGGTTTAGGTTGGATGTTGGGAAAATTTCTTCACTGTTGTTAAGCCCTGGCACAGCTGCCTAAGGCAGCAGAGTCCCCATCCCTGGAGGGATTTAAAAGCTGTGTGCATGTGGCACTTGGGGACATGGTTAAATGGTGGCCTTGGCAGTGCTGGGAGGTAAATTTGACTCAACAACCTTCAAGGGCTTTTCCAACCTAAAGGATTCTGTGATTCTGTGACTGCCACCGTGCCTGGGGATGGTGTCACCATGGGGCTGCCAGTCAAGCTGGAGGCTGCAGCAGCAGCTCATGCTGGTCTTGGAATTCCAAGTGCTGGTAAAAGATTGCAGGTCCCGGCCGGGGGAGGAGGGAATCTGTCAGCTCCTGCTGTAGGAGAGGGTAAACAAGCCAGAACCCCAGTGGATTGGGGAGTGCTGATTGGGTTTATCTGCACGAGGAAGGCAGGAACTTATTTCACAGTGCTAAGTGATACAGGTAATATTTCCAAAACAAAATCTCCCGTTTGAGATCCAATTAGGGTTGCTAAGAAACAACATAGTTAACCAGCCAATATTTGCTAAATCCAGACTTCTGCAAGTAAGGAAACAGCTTCGCCAAATTGCACTAACAATACATAAATACATTCATATTAAACCAAACAACTGCAATCCTGTTAACACTGGCTGTGAGGATTTTCCTTGTTATCTGGGGGATTTCAGGAGCTGCTGTAGTGCTTCCCATTTCCCTGGCTGGGGGGTCTGTCCAGAAACTGCAGTGTTGGTGGGACGGGGAAGGAATCTGTGTGTTTACTTTATTGATGAACATGCATCTTATGTGCCTGAGTGGAGGGTCTGAAAAGTAATTTGGGTGAAAAATAGTTGCTGGAGAATGCTCTTTAATTGTCAACTGCTCCAGTATAACTGATTCCTCCCCAAAAGTTCCTGCAAGTTTTACTCAAGCAGGTTGTTTTTCACGCCTGTTCTCGTCAGACAGAATCATTGATCTCCAAATTCCCTGTTTGGCTCTGCTCAGAACAGCTCCCTGAGCCTCCTCTCCAAGGAGCTTCAAGGACTGTCCTCCCTGCCCATCCCCCTGCAGCACCAGGTGTTCCGGGCTTGCCTGGGACATCTGCACATCCCAGCAGGGGGTTCCCCAGTGGGACCAGTGCTCTTGCTCCACAGCACCATGGGTGAAGCTGCAGTGTTGAACTCCAAGCCACCACCTGAGTCTTGATGTCCCTGTGGCTGCACCGGCACAAGGCACAAGCCTGGGCTGAGCTTCTGGGGTTTCATTTGGGCTCTAATTTTACATTTTAATCACTTTGTGGTCTTCCCTGTTTGGCAGGACTCCAGGCTGGCCCAAAGGTTTAGGTAGGACTCCTCAAAGGGTCTTCTCAGTTTCTGTCCTGATGAAAAGCCAGATTTCTCCAGAGCTGATCTGGAGCAGAGACCCGTCTACGATGAGGAGCCTTTCTTCTCTCCTCCGGTGGGTTTAGAGCTTCAACTCTTCTCTTCTCAGTGTTGGGGGAAAATTCTGCACCGTGGGCTGCACCACTGCTCCACACCCCTCTAGGAGACTCAGCCAGGTGTCCAGTGCAACCGTCCCACATCCCATTCCCATGAAAGGGAAATGCTGAGTGTGATGGGCAGCTCAGCTCTCCCAGCACTGCTTCAGGGAGAGCAGGGTTTTCCTGGAATAAGCTCTCCATTCACAGCTTGTGTGGATACTTCAATGCCTGAGCCATGCTTACAGCAGTCAAAGATCCTTGTCCAAGCTCTCTTTGCTCCCTGCTTTGCTCTTTCCTGGCTGCTGCTTTGCCCTGACTCCATAGACACGCAATCCTTGTGCCTTCCTGAGTCTCCTCTGGCTCCCCACAGGAGTGGGAATCCAAGGCAGTGGCCTTTGGCTGATGTGGAGAGCATGATAATGTGCCTGCTCCTTCAGTTCTGTGAATGTTCATCCCAGCAAATTGCTCTGTCTCTGCTCAAGGATCCTTGTAAATATATGGACTAGAAGTGGCAGGAGCTGCAGACTGCCAGATTTTTTTTTTCTCCCAAGGAAAGATTAGATTTCAAAATTTCCTCCTTTGTATTGAAGGAGAGCAGAAAATCTTTCTTACATCAACCTGTCTGGAAGTCGAGGTCCAACTCTGTAACCAGTTTTCTCCTGATTTGTGCAGTGCTGTGTGTTTGTTCTCTCCAGCAGCTTCCCAGCTGGAGGCAGGGCTTCTTGATTCCCTTTTGGAAAGGAATTGTCAGCTCCAGCACTGACCCACTGGAAAATGACCCCTTGGATAAGCAGAGCCCAAGACCGTGCTGTACCTCCGAGGGGAGGCTCCTGGTTTGGCTTGTCCCACTGCCATGATTCCTTTGTGGTGCTGAGCAGCCCAGGGACTGCCTGCCCAAGCTTTATCCCCAGGAAAAGGGCTAGGGAAAGATGGGAGCAGCTGCTTAAATGCACGGGGAGAAACTGCTGAAAAATACCTCCATTTCCAGCTCTCCGCCAGCATCCCTTTGATGGGGAGTGTTGGGAAGAGAACCTCAACTTTATGACAGGGGCCAAGCATCATAAAATCATGGAATGGTTTGGGCTGGAAGGGATGATCTTGTTCTACCCACCTGCCACAGGCAGGGACACCTTCCAGGTTGTTGCAAGCCGTGTCCAGCCTGGCCTTGGACACTTCCGAGGAGGGGGCAGCCACAGCTTCTCTGAGTAGAAGAGAAGACATTGCTGCTGGTGCAAGTAACTCCTCTGAAGTTTTCCAGTCACTTCAGGAAGCTGGGCAGATAAGCCACTGGAATAGCTCTGAGCCCAGGAACTCCAGGCTAACCAGGGATACTCCAGCTCCTCTAGCTCATTCCTGTAGCCAGAGAGTGCTTTCCAGAATATGAAACCTCTGCCCTTGGACTACTTACAGGTTCTATCAGGTTCTACTTCTAGGTACTACTGTCACAGTTCTATAAACTTTCAGAAGCTGAACTGACTCCTGGAAACTTCTCTGGTGGCATACTCACTGTCCACATCCCTCTGGCTCCATCCTTCAGTGAATTAAAACATTTCCATACCAGGGAATGGGAATGGGTGGAACAGCCCTGAGTGGGCCCAGCCTCACCAGCACAAGTGTGGTCAGCTGTGGTGGAGGCGCCGTGTCCCAGCACATCCCTGGGATTTGCACAGGCAAAAGGCAGTGCCTGGGGGTCACTGTGCTGTGACACTCCCAGAGCCGGGATCCCAGGGATGGAGCACCAGGCTCTGGCCCGAGTCAGCAACACTCCAAAGCTCCAAGCCAGCCGGCGGAGCCTGGATGTGACGGAAGTAATGAGCAGTGCGGCTCCAAATTAAAATCAAGCTAATGCAAAGGGCAGGGACCTCACCTGTCACTCTGCTGCGTCTCCGCAGAGCTGCTCGGACTCTGCTGAGCTCACAACTCTGGGTTCCCTGACCCTGGGGGGCCGAGGCTGCTGTGCCATTCTAATGATGCTCCCAAGGGGAGCAGGGTGAAGGGCTCGAGGAAGGAGGGCTCAAGGGCAGCCACCTTTATTTAATGCACCGTGACAGTGCATAACTAACGCTCTTTATCTCCCCGCATTTTGCTGAGAGGTGGCAGTTCCAGCGCGGGGCTGATGAAGTCTGTCCCAGTCTTCCCAATGACAATGCTTAACTTTTCTCTCCTTCCTGACTCTTCCTCGTTGCTACTTTCATCTGGAGGTGAGTATTTGTCCTTAAATAAGGGACTGAGCTGAGAGACCTTGCTAATACTGGTTCTTTCCTCCTCCTTGACAAGGACGAGGAAATCTCTCCCACCCCTGAGGTATCCTGCCCCTCCACATATCCACCTCTCCAAAAGTTAGGAGATTTTCATTATGGGAGAGGGAACACAAATAGAAACTTCCTTTTGCTTCCCTTGAAGGTCTTCTCCAAGCAGAGCAGGAAAGTGGGGCAGGAGGACAGTCTTGTGTCCAGGTCACCTCTCACAGCTGGAGCTTTGATTTGAAAATGCACTTGGAAAGCTGGGGGAGGACTGTTTGTCAGGAGAGTGCTTTGGAGGTGAAGAGCTTGGTGTCTTGGAAGCCATAAAACCACTTCTGGGAGCTTTGTCTCACTCCTTAAGAGTTTTTGTGCCTAGCTGAGGATTCAGCGAAGGCTCTTGCATGTTGAGAAAACAGAGCTTGGACCAACTGCGTGTGTAGGGGGATGACCGGTGTGCAAAGAAATCCATTAAGGACCTTGTCATGGGTTGACAGGTTTCTAGGTGAATTTCACCCTGCCAGGTCCTTTGGATGTGGCAGGGTGTCGTGGGCACATTTAAGGTATGCCCTCTGCGAGATACAGTATTTAGGGAGCTGGACACTGGGAACTTCCTCTTTGGCTTCCAGCGTTTCAACAGGTAACAGGGGACGGGAGAGGGGGGTTTTTGCCAGGCTAGGCCTTAGGGCCAGCCTGGCTGGCCCTCTCCCCTCTCTCCTGGCTCCCGTTTACCATCCACCAGGCTGGGTTGGGCCCCCCACCTCTGGCCACCTCCAGCAGCCCCCCTCGCTCGGCGTGGCCGAGTGGGGGAGGCCCCCCCGGTTCGCTGCAACTCCTAAGATCCTGATGCAGGCAGCACAGTGTGGGGAGAACAGCCTTCTCCCTCACCCTCCTCCTCCTTTCCCTCCCCCGGCTCCGGCCGCTACCCGGGCTGAGATCACATGACCATCCACCGGCCCAGGACAAGATTAACCTTTCAGACACCGATTCTCTCCCGAGTCAGAGAAAGGGGTGAAAGCATGTGAAGAAAGCTACACCGAGACACTGAAGTCAGTGAAGCAAGAGAACTGAACTAAAGAAAGAGGAGGATGAGGTGATGCCCTAGCTCTGGGGCTGAAATTCTCTTGTGAAGCTATGGAGGATGGGTGATTGATCCATCAGACTGTTTCCTGTAACTCATGACAGTTTCTGGGGGGACTTGGAGTGTTCTAACAGTAAGATGCCCTAGCTCTGGGGCTGAAATTCTAACAGTAG
>VZTF01005687.1:524997-732435 GCA_013397755.1 Cnemophilus loriae
AAACTGACTGAGAAACATCAGATTTTGTATCTTTGCATTGTCAGTGGGAAAATATCTGAAAGAGAAGTTTGGGGGGAGGAGAGGTTTTCTGAAAATTTAATATAATTTTTATTATTTAGTTTTTTTCTTTTTTTCCTTTTAGTTCTGTTAATAAAACTTTCTTTACAGTCTTTAAAGTTTGAGCCTGCTTTGCTTCTCCTAATCCTTATCTCACAAAGAGAAATGTCCTAAATGATAGGCCTGAGTTTAAACTACTGCACTTAATTTGAATTAGTAAACTCAAACCACTACAGACCCCAAGTGTGAAAACTGCTGGGATGTGACCCCAGGTATTTTCCTCCTTAGGAATACCTGCCATGGTGCTGTCTCCTCTCCAAAGAGAAGAGGGGAAAGTGCTAATAGCCCTTACTATTTGTTCAAATGGTTAAATGCCAGTAATCCCTGTTAGGTTCTCCAGGCAGTCACTGGTGGGGAGCTCACTGGCTCTCCTGGGCTTGCTGGGCACCTTCCCCTTCCAGAGTGGAGTAAGGATGCAGCAAAGATGAGCTCTCATCTCACTGAAATGCTTCACCCTGAGCCTCCCTCTTGGCATGGAGAAGTAGGAAGACCTTAACTCCACTTCCTGCATTTCCTACATGCATTTCCCATTGCATGTGGCGTGGGGACACAATGCTGAGGGTGGAATCACTGCCAGGCTGGACTGGGACTTGCTGGGGGAGCTGTGGGGTGGAGGGGCAGAGCTCCTGCCCCAGCTTGAAAGGGGAATCCACTCAATCCCAACAGGTGGGCAGAGCAGGAGGGCAGGTGCTGTGGTGCCAAAATTAGTGGCTCCTAAGGAATGCAGAGCTCAGGAATGCTGTCCTGACACTCCTTCCAGCCGTTCTCCCAGCCCAGCAGCCCTTGCAGGGCTCAGCTGCTGCCCCTATCCCTCGCTGTCCCTCTGGGCTTTGCCCTCCCCTTCCCACACCTTGCTGAGACAGGAGGGGAACTGGAACTCAGGGATCTGGCAAATGGCACCTCGGAGGCCTCGGCATCAATCGATCCTGTCAGGAACCTGAGCACAGGGCATCTGCTGACTGGGGGAAACAGCCTGGTGATAAATTGGATCAGAAAAACCACGGGATATTGGCACTTGGGGATGCAGGAGAGCAGGGACTGTGCTAAGGGAGAAGGGGCATAATAAATGGCTCCTTCTCGGAGGCCTGGGAATGCTGCCTCTGCAGTACGTGCTGTCCAGGTTGGACAGGGAGATGGGAAGTGTCTCTGGGTCCTGTCCTGAGGCTGGGGCTGTGGTCTCTGGCCAGGCTCTGCAGGGTGCCTGCACCTGGTGCCACTTCCAGGGATGCTGCTGGTAAATGGGGCTGGTTCCTGCAGAGGACGAGGTGGAGAGTGACGTGACTGATATGGGATTGGGAAATGCCAGGAAACTGAGCTGTGTCAAATGATTGCTCCCCCTTGCCTGGAGGAGGAAGGGAGGGAAAAGGCTTCTGAAACCAACTTTCTTCCATGGAATCATAGAATAGGCTGAGCTGGAAGGAACCCACAGGATCATCAAGTCCAACTTCTGGCCTTGCCCAGGACACCCCAACAATCCCACCCTGTGCATCCCTGAGAGTGTTGTCCAAATGCTCCTGGAGCTCTGGCAGCCTCGGGTTGTGACCATTCACTGGGGAGCCTGTTCAGTGCCCCAGCACCGTCTGGGGGAAGAACCTTTTCCTAAAATCCAGCCTAACCTCCTGGAACAGCTCCAGCTGTTCCCTGGTCCTAACTCTGTGCTCTTTGCCTCAAAGGACCTGCAGCGCTGTAGGACATACTGAGAGACCTTGCTAGAGGTCAGGGCCAGGCTCAGGCGTCTCCTCTGAGAGGGGAGAGCTGAGGGGGAGGATCGAGTCATGCAACAGTGCCTAAGCTGCTTCCCAAGTCCTTAAAGCACAGCTTAAGGCAGTGAAGCAATCCCAGCAGCATGAGGAGGAATTACTGACAAACAGGGAAGCTGGCAGGGGATCCAGGAGCTGGGGGCATGGCAAGGGGAGCACCTGGAGCCAGGTGAGCTGCCAGGAAAGAGGGATGGGGATGTGGGTGGGTGGGGAAGTCAGAAAGGATTAATGCATGTCCTGCTGTGGGAATGAGCCACGCACATGTTGCTGCCTCCGCACAGTGATCCAGAGGAGCCGAGGATGGGATGTTCATCAGGAGAATCGATGGAGCTTAAATACCTCCCGCACATGCAGTAGCTGCAGGGACACTCTGCGTCTGCCACTCTCTGCCAGGCAGGGATTTCCATGCCAGGTCCTGCTCCTCTGGAGACCGTGTCATTCCCTTCCAGTGTGGGAGAGGGCAGGGAAAGAGCTGCTGTTGGGACTCGTGTGCCCCTGGGATGTGCTTTCAGAGGAGGATGGAGACAAATGGCATCACTAACAGCTTGTGTGACAGAGCAGCCAGAAAACCCAGGAACAGCTGGTGCTGCAGAACGCCTTTGGAAGGTCTGGATCTATGGAGCTGTGTGGAAATAAACTACCAAGCTGTCAACAGTTCCCGCACCCTTCCCAAAGCACGGGAGAGGAGGAAATGGGTTCAACTCCTGCTCCTCCCAGAGGTGGGAAATGGATTCTGAGCCGGGGCTGGGGACGGTGGGCTCCTGCAGCACTGATCACTTGGCACATCTCAATTATCATGGCTGGTTTGAAAGGAAATCTGGGACTGGAGGAGTACGGAGAACACTGAGACCATGTTGGAACCATGAAATGCCTGGGGAGATCTGAAGGGAACAGCACAGCATTTAAACGTGTAACTCTGTCCAGAAGAGTTGATTAATATGTCACAAACTCCTAGGAAAAACCAGGTCTTTCTGCTGGCCCCTAATGCTAGGAACTGATTTGGGAAGGTTGGGCTTGCAAAGAGGCACCTCCTGGAGAAACTCAGTGAGTAACTGGGTCATGAACCAGCCTGAACGTGGCTCCAAGGAGCAGTAACTGTGTCTCTGAGAAGCAGAGGGCTGTGGGGAGCAGTCAGGCTGCCTCCTGGCTGTCCCCACACACTTAGGACACGTGCCCGTACCTCTCCCCATCTCCTGGGACCACCCAAACCACATTGCTGAGCTCCAACAAGGCTTTGTGGGCTTTCTGGGCCTTGAGTGTTGGAACTTCCCACCAGCTTGGACTAACTTGGGACTGCATCCACAGAGCAAATTCCTCCCCTGGCTGCTCAGCGTGTGAGTTGAGGGTCAGGAAACTTGGTTGCAGCTTGAGGTTTGTGGTATAAAACTCTCTCTGGCAAAGGTTCAAAGCAAAGGCCATTAAGATGCAAGACACCTTCCCTGGAGAATGAGTTTGCTAATTAAAAATGCATTAATAAATCCAACGTTTCAGGCACAGACATGGTGAAGGAGCAGTCAGGAGTTATTAAGCAGAGTGAGGAGGCAGGACCAGACGAGTCCAAGTCCTGAGCCCTTGGCACAGGCCCTGCCTGAAGGAAGTCACTGAGGTGGATTGCGCTGGTGGATTGGGAAGGGAGGAGATCACACATGGGAAGAGCTCTGCTTGTCTCCAACCCTGTGAGTGGCCATGGCTATGGATGAGAGATGGGAAACAGCCTGATGTGTCCAGCAGCTGGAACCTGTGACTTGTCACCCTCGCTGGTGCCAGAATGACCAACCAGCCCTGAGTAACTGTGGCTTCCCTCCAAAGGCTGTTCAGGTGGAGCTGCTCAGAGGTTCTCCTCAGCACGGCATCGCCTTCCTCCTTCCCCTGTGTGGATTTCGGCATCCCAGCCTCACCTTGTCCCTGGAAGGACTCGCTGAGTACCCAGACACATCAGGCAGCCGGGGGAGCTGTGCAAGCCCATGGGAGGTTAAACGGTGCCGCTGTCTCCTGGGTTAATGATGTCCCAGATGATGCCAGCAGAACATTATTTACTGAGGACACCGAGCAGGCAATCACTCTCCAGGAGCAGGCGATAAATCTTGTTACATCCCAGTGATCCCATCACCGTTCCTCACAGCGGGAGCAGCGCGGGGCTGGGCCTGCTCCAGGGGCACAGGGATGGATTTTGCTGTCATTAAAGCAGAAGGACACGTTGGCAAACCAAACACTGGGTTTCGCTGGATCCTTTCGGGAACAAACCTTAGTGAGGCTGACCATGGGGTGCTGGTGTCATCAGTGGGGGGCTTCAGCCAGACCAGCTGGGTGGTCACCTCCTGGAGGCATGGACAGACTTCCAAGGAAAGACTCAGTCCCACAAGGACACAGTTCCTCAGCTCACAGCCACCTTTTCTGCTTGCATTGGTAGCTCTTCTCCTGGAAGGTCTGCAGGCTCTGGCTGGTCAGAAGACTCCCACAATTTCTTGCCCATTCCAGTGATCCAGGTGCTCTTTGCATCCATGAATTATCAGCCAATCCCTCCTCAGTGTAAGAGTTGTTCTAAAAAGGCATTTGTCAGGTCCAATTGCCAACAGAGAGATTTGCCTGCAGTTAATGCTTTCCTTTAAAATTGCCACATGCCAGCAGCAGAGAGGGGCTTATTTATGGCAGTGGGCTGCCCTCCACCCTCTGCTCTTCATGGAGCACTGCTGGAGAGATACATGGAATCATCAGGGTTGGAAAAGCCCTCCAAGGTCGTGGAGTCCATCCATTAACCCAAGGCCACCACTAACCCACACCCCTAAGCATCACATCCCTGCAGATGTGAGGGGATTATTCCCATGCTGGAATGTCACAGAGGGATGTGCTTGAGGCTCCTTGAACTTAGTGACAGGTGCATTCATAGAGCAGAGGCCAGGGATAAGGGGAAATACAGGCTCCATGATCCATAGTTGTGCCAAAAAGTGACAACTGATGTTCTGGAGCAGCTCCGTTCTCTTTGAAAATGTTGAAACTCTTCCCTCAGGCTGTCCCCAACCTTCACCTTTTTCAGGAAGATATGACCTTGTCCTTCTTGGGAAAAGTCTTCTTGGCTGGTCAGGGAAGATACGTTCCTGTCTTGTCAGCCTCCTCAAGTACTTCAGAGTGGGAATGGCCATCGATAAATGGATTTTTCTTGGCTCTCGCCCTGCCCGGTTTAATTCTTGGATAATTTACTGTGCCATTTCCTGACGTGCTGCTAAAATGTACAGCAAGGAGCCGGCAAGAGAGGAGCCAGAGCTCATCTGAGGAGATGGGGGTCACGTCCTGGTGGAGGAGGGGATGTCCCAGAGTGTCACCGAGTGCAAACGACGTGGTGTCCGGAGAGGGTTGCTGTTAATTGAATTGAAGAAGACAAATGGCCGTTAGCTCTGTCTCCAAAGGACAATAACTGCACTGATAATGAAGCTGAACTCCCTAATCCTGATCCCGGGATCTGGGAAGTTATGTAATTGATGGAATATCATTAAGAAAGGGGAAAATGTCCAAATACAGGCAGGAGGGGAAGGGGGGAAGTTTACAGAATTTGCTGAGATCTGATGCTTACAGCCAAACTTCAGAGCCAGCTTTTCTGAAGCGTGGAGACCTTTGAGTCCCATTTTTCATCCTCCTTTCCTGTTTTTTTTTAAGGCAAAATTACATTTCAGGCAATGATTGCAGTGACATTATGCTCAAATGATCAAAAACTGTTTTGCTGCACCAATGTCAGCTGTTAAAGGGACAAGTGCCTGTGATGAATGTTTGATATCTGCCCATCTTCCCAGAGATGTTTCCCAGGAGGAAGACAGGACACAATCGGATCAGCTCAGCGTTCCCCTGGCATTTCCGTGGCCTCTGGAGCCACATTTCTCAAAGAGCTCCAGGCCAGCTTTGCAGAGGGGGATCACACCTGATGCTGCTTTGATAAGCAGCTTTTGGCTGGGGGATGGGGGAGCTTTCCTGAGAGAAAATACCAGTTTGTCATCACTGAACCCTTTTGCAGGTGCTGAACAGCCTCAGTTGGGAAAAAGGCTCTCTGTTATCCAGGCTGGAACTACAGCTCCAAGCAAATCGTGGTGGCATCCCATGCGCTGCCCTTTGGCCACCAGTCCCAAACCCCCCAGACCAAGGAGGGTGAACTGGGGGCATCTGGGAGCAGCAGACTCGACACAGGATGCTGATAAATTGATAAATTTATAAATTTCTGGGTGTGAATGCCATGAATTCCATTCACAGAGTAATGTCACAGAATCCCTGGATGGTTTGGGGTGGAAGGGGACCTTAACATCACCTTGTTCCACCCCCTGCCATGGGCAGGGACAGCTTCCAGTAGGCCAGGTTGCTCCAAGCTGCATCCAGCCTGGCCTGGAACACTTCCACCCTTCCACATTCCCTCTGCTCATTCGCCACACAGTGTGGATCCTCGGGAGCATCTCCTGGAGCTCAGAGCTGCAGCAGGAAGCACAGGTTTGTCCAAGGAAAAGCCTTCCTCCGCCTGCCAAGGGTGCAGGCAGTGGGTGGAAGGCACAGGTAAATCTGCTTCCCTGGAAGCAGGACCATGGCTGCTGTTCCAGAAACCTTGTGCACAGTTTTCTGTAACAACCCCGGCCTCATAACTGTGTGTTCTCCTCTAACACCACCTAAGTGATTTCCCTCTAGGCAGTAAGGTTAAGTCATAGGAAACAATTTCTATTTTTAATAACATTTTTGCTAAATATCCTGTCCCTGACTTTCCCCAGAGGCTCTGAATCCATCTGCAATAAGGGGGCTTTCAAAGGGTTTTAATAATAAATATAATACCACCATTCTTTTATGCTTGTAACTATTCATGCTTGACTGAATTCCCTGATCTTTTTATGGGGCTGTTGAAATATATTGTGTAAGCCAAGGGCAGGCCTGGTTTTAAGCTTCTTGTGCTCCCCTGCTTTAATTCCTTTTATCTCCAGGTAACAGTCCGGATAATGCTGTCCTGGTGTTCTGTGTTATCCATGCACAATAGGAACCACATCCAAATTCCTGGATGGAATATCTATGCACAATAGGACCACCCTGCTGTCCCCAGGGTGGGGAGAACCCTGTTTTCCAAGAAAAATGCAAAATTCTCCTGAGTGTCTTCTCAGCCCAGCCCCGTTTATGTCCTGCTAATGTTCCCTCCACGTTCCTTTTATTTTCTCTCAGATCCCACACCTCTTAGAGATCCTTTACCTTTCCACTCTGATGCTGCTTTGGAGAGCCCTCAGGAAGCAAAGTTCTCCTCTCCAAAGCTGTCAGGGATGAGTTGCCCTCGCCTGGGACCCCCACACACCCGTCCATCCTCCACCCACTGCCCCAGCAGCTCCATTTGACCGTGTCTGAGCTGTGCTCGAGGAGTTCCTGTGTCCTCCTCTCCCATCTGCTCTTCCAGGACCTCTGTGGCTCCTTTTCTTGGGCATTTTTTCCCCTCTGAGCTGTTGGTTTCTCTCTCTCTGACCCCTTTCACCTCGGAGCTTTCTCCTGCTGCCCAGCCAGGCTTGTGCTGTGCCCTGGCTGTGTCTTTGCTCAGCTTTTCCTCATGTCCGAGTGTTCCGGAGCCAGGGAAGCCCTTGGCTCGGCAGCGGAGCAGAGGGAGTTTGCCCCTGAGCATGACAGGCAGAATGATGGGAACTTCTGAACTAATTTGCTGTAAACAATGATCCATAATAGGTCACTTGTCTCTTCAGCAGCTCAGCAATTAAAACCATCAGAGCCATGGATGTAATTGGACTGCTGGCAATTAGCACTGGAGGAGCCAGAGGGCCTTTCCAGTGATTACCATCGCAGTGTTTGGGGGTTTTTTTGGTCTTTGGGCTGAGCTGTTTGAGCCCAGGATTCCCCGTGCCCCATCCAAGGGTACTGGAGAAGTCAAGGATTTGCCCCTACGTACAGAGAAGGCTCGGGGTACCCTCCTGATGGAGAATATTCCTGAGGAAGGGGTGATCCAGGGCTGACTCCCACTTATCCCTGGAGTCTGTCTGCTACGTTAAAGCAAAGCAGAGTGGGAACCTGCTTTGTCCTCCCAGCAGGGAAGAACAGGTTTTGCTCATGCCTTTGTTTTCATGACATGGAATAAGTAGACTTTCTTCCAGGAAAAGAGAAAGAAGAAACTTATTAGGGAAAAAAAAGCCCTCAGATTCCCAAAAGCTGGGGCAAAGCAGCAAAAGAAGCTCTTGAATGAGACTGTTTCTGATCCTAGGTCAGGAAGCATGAAGGAGCTCTTGGATTTCAAACTGCAGAGCAGAAACTTTGCCAAGATCAGCCTTTGCCTGCAGAGTTTGGATCCGGGCCAGCCCTGGAGTCCTGCTGCCTCCTACCTCAGGAGGTCTCTGGGGACAGATTGGGAGGATTTCAGGAGAGGCTGGTGATAACAGAGGGTCTGAGACAGCTCAAATCAGTCACCTTGAAAATCAGGGACTTTCATGTCATTTCCAGTTGGACCATTAAGTATCAAAGCCCATAAAACCATTCACCCTCTTCTACTGTGGCTTCCTCGTCCAGCCTCCCCCTCTCTGTCAGGATAAACTGCTCCATCCCACAAGGATTGCCTCAGGTACTCTGGATTTCAGCCATATATATTATTTTTTATCTCTCACACTGTTTTGCTTGGCTTTTGAACATCCAGGATCACTCCTGTATACTGTAGTTTTAACAGTGAGGACATGAAATAGGGGATTTTTCTTTCACTTGTGGGTCTCCATTCACTGCTGGGAATTAAACCAGGCCTTGCTGGAGCACAACAAAGGGAATTCTTTGACTTCCTTGTTGAAATGTAGTGATTCCTTCACCTGTAGGAGAACACTTCTGCATCATGATCACAAAAATTCCCTAATATTCCTGACCTATCCCAGTTAATTATTTGGTGCTGCTGTTACTATGCACCCCAGAAGGGTCATTTTGCTGCAGACATTATTTTAGGAGAAAAGTAGATGCTATTAAGTTTAAAAACCAGTATTTTTAAGGGATCAACCCACCCAAATCTGGCTTTCCATAGAAATCCTAGGTGGTGTCAGCAAGAGAGGAGCTGGCAGGACTTAAGCAGAGAAGCACAAAACTTTTTTTATTATTGAAAAATTTACCTTTAGGATAGAAAAAGTGTTTGTCATCAGTGATGGACTGGTTTAAGGTCCTGTCTTTTCCCAACTGTCCTGCCAAAATGGGCTTTACTGAAAAATAGGTGAAAATGGAGAAATTCCAGGAATGGAAAGTGCTGTGGTTTTTAGTGGGGAAAACACTTCAGAGGTGCCTTGAATTTTTGATGGGAAATACAGGCTCATTTTTTGAGGGGTGCAGTTGGAATGTCACATGGCCATGTATTGGTACAGGGCAAGCTTGAGCTTCCATCAGGACAGGAATTCAGCTCCTGGGCACTTCCAGCTCTATTCCAGGTGCAGGGTGGGATGAGGAGCAGCCAGGGGGTCCCCAAGCCCTCAGGTGTGGGAAGAACCACTTCCCCCCCCAGGAGACCCTCCTCATCCTGGCTCTCCAGACACATTCCCAAAGGAGATGTAGGGGGTATGGGATGTTTCTTCCAAGGCTGGCAAGGAATCCCAGTACCTGGATGAAGCTGGGGAAGAGAGATGGAGAGAGCAGAAATCAGAGACACTCATGTCAGCTTGTGAAGAGAGAGATAAAGACATATGCTTGGAGCAATCCCAGTTGCCCACGGGGGAAAAAAAGGGATATCTGCCAGCTCTTGCTTCATCCCATACGGGAAACAGGTCTGCTTCCAGAGGAAAAAGGCAGGTGAGGAACGAGCTCCCACTGTGTGGAAATTGGGCTGAGCAGAGGGAGGTATCACAGCAGTGCCGTATGAAGCTGTCTTGCTTGTGGTCATTAAAGGTGACTTCTGTCCCCTGGTGTCACCAAGACTGGTGGAGCAGTGGAGCGGGGAGGCCCCGGGGTTTCCTGGCAGCCCTTCAAAGCAGCAGCTCTGAGCTGTGCCCTCAGGCAGCTCTGGCAGGGGACAGCAGATAAAGGAGCACGTGGGCCCTGTTGGAGCTGCTCTAACGCTGATCTGCACATCCTGCCTGGAATGAGGGCAGTGCGGAGAGCTTGGGGTGCAGTCAGGCAATCCTGGGTCCTTCTGCTGCTGCCCAGCCTAGTTGGAGCAGTTCCTGTCCTGGCCCTGCCTCCTGGGTGTCCTTAACGTCCCCTGTCCCCATCAGAAGCTGCTGCTGCTGCTTTGGTCCTGCTGGCACCACCATGGTCCTGAACTCACTCCTATTAGGAGGCTGGGAACCATGGAATCACAGACTGGTTTGGGTTGGAAAGCACCTTAAAGATCATCTGTCCATGGGCAGGGACACCTTCCACTATCCCAGGTTACTCCAAGGCCTGTCCAACCCGGCCGTGAACACAGGGATCCAGGGGCAGCCACAGCTTCTCTGGGCAACCTGTGCCAGGGCCTCCCCACCCTCAAAGGGAGGAATTCCTTCCCAAAATCCCATCTAACCCTGCCCTCTGTCAGTGGGAAGCCATTCCCCCCATCCTGTCCCTCCATCCCTTGTCCCCAGTCCCTCTCCAGCTCTCCTGGAGCCCCTTTAGGCCCTGGAAGGGGCTCTGAGGTCTCCCTGAAGCCTTTTCTTCTCCAGGTGAACACCCCCAGCTCTCCCAGCCTGGCTCCAGAGCAGAGGGGCTCCAGCCCTTGGAGCACCTTTGTGACTCCTTTGAGCAGGTCCATGTCCTTCTTTTCCATGATATCTTTTCACACTTCATTACTGCTGATAATTTTTTTTTTAAATAACAAAAAATTATCTACACTTGTTAAGCCACACCAGAGACAAAGTGTAAAGCAGCGAGGGGTGGGGATGTCTGGGGTTGCGTCTTCCCTGCTGGAACCAGGGTGGTTTTTCCTGGGCTGCTGGCAGCTCCATGTTTCCAAGGGGTTGTGCTTGAAGGATTTGCTCCAGGTTGTCATGTGGTGCCCAGCAAGGCTGGATATGGGATGAGGTTGGTGCATCCTGCCGGGAGCATTCTCCCACCCTCTCATCCACATCACGTTTGTACAAGCAAAGGAAGGGATGCTTTAAAAGCAAAAGAGTAGGATCAGTGTATGGAGGACATGTGGGAAACGCACAATTCCGACTGCAGACTGGATTGTGAGGCTGGCAGTAAGACAGGGCCTGAGATCACTCAGTTATCCTTAAAAACCAGCTCAGGTAGCCCCTGCTTGGCGCTGATCAGTGTTAGAGTGAGCTGCAGAACTTGAAATGCAGCAGAAGGGAAAGAAATCTTACGTGGGGGAAAATTCTTTTCTCTAAAAAAGAAAAACAAGCCAGAAGAAAAAAAAAGCAGCTGTTCTTTTTCAGTCTGTCTCTAGCCCAAGGTCTTGCCGAGGGGATGGAAAACTATTTCAAAAGGTGGAAGAAAAAGTGTTCCTTTCATCAAGGATGGTAACAGAGCAGGCTGCAAACTCAGAGCATGTGTTTTGTTTGATATTAAATCACTTTTGGGGCAAAAGGCTCTTTCGTGAGAGAATATGGAGCACTTTAATGAGGGAATGTTTGCTCCAGCAGGGAGGAGGTTCTCCCAAGGCTGCAGGATGTAGGCACTGGGACCTCCAGGGATGGGGCAGCCATAGCTTCTCTCAGCAGCCTGGGCCAAGGCCTCATCACCCTCCCAGGGAGGAATTTCTTCCCAATATCCCATCTAAACTGAGCCCCTTTCAGCTCTTTTTAATTTAGTGCATGGACTTAGAAAGCATCACCAAAATGGCACAAAAAAATCCCAAAGCAAAGAAGCTGCAGCACTCAATAATTATTTTTATTTCTTTTTTCCTTTATTTTTTTCCCAGCTTCTCTCCTTGATTTTCTGATTTGATTGGAGATATCTGAACTCTTGGGAGCAGCACTGTGATTTTCCCCCCCTGTTTTTTCCCCTTAAGGTGCTGCTTGTCTCTTTGCCCAGTGATGTTAATGGATCACTCTCCACCCTTTGGATGCAGTGTGGAAGCTCTAGGAGCTCTTTGCAGGGATAATTTATTTCAAGGATAGCCCTGAACCCCAGAATGAGAAAATCTGAGCTCCAAAGTGATGGCCTGAGTAAAACTGCAGCTGTAATGCTGAGCTTGCTCTTCTCCCCACTCTCTCCACCCCAATAGGTGTGCTGGGTCAATGGAATATTATCCCTTAAAAGATTCAGGCATTTTGTGTGGCACCACTTTGAAATCTTTAAGGGGAAGGAATCGGGACACTCATTGGATTGGGCCAGGAAAATCATCCTGGCCAAAATTACCGAGTAGCTCCTTCGATATTTTAGGAAATCTTACCATGGGTAAGATTCTTCCAGGGGGAAGAGGAGCCCCCAACTGCTCAAGACACGAGGCCTCTGCCATGGAGAATCTCTGCTCTCAACTAAGGCAGAGAACTCCAGAATAAAAAGGAGCCATTAATATTAAAGTCAAGTGTCACCTGATGCTGTGGTCCCCACTGAATTCAAATGCTCTTGGAAAGCAGAAAATTAAGACAGATACTTATGGCAGGTAAAACAGGGAATGGCCCAGCTGGAGCAGGGATGAAACTGGAGAGAAAATGTCCTGGTGGTGCTGTCCCAAAGCCCATTAAGCACAAACTGTGGCTTCAGAAAGAAACAAAGATACCGAAGGCATTTTGGTAATAATAGAATCATTCTCTATGAAAGAGAAGCCTCTCTTTTCAGAGAGACAGTTTCACTATTTTTGGGTAAGAGGAAATCTCAAAATCTCAGCAGAGAAAATCTCAAAAAATGATTGAATGGCATTTTTCATGAGTCTCAGATTTGTTCCAAAGGAATCACAGAACCATTCACATTGGCAAAGCCCTCTAAGACCATCAAGTCCAACTGCTGACCAAGCACTGAACCACGTCCCCAAGTGCCACATCCACAGGGCTGTTAAACCCCTCCAGGGATGGGGCCTCCTCCCCTATGCCAGTGCCCGCCCACCCTTTCTGGGAAGAAATTTCCCCTAATACCTAATCCAAACCTCCCCTGGCATGGCTTGAGGCCATTTCCTCCTGTCCCTAGATCTCATCCCTTCACCAGCACATCACCCCCAGCGCTGCTCCCAGCCGTGTCCTGCTGGCAATGCCAAGTTTTCCTTCCCTCTGCCTCAGTTTCCCCACCAGAAAACTCCAAGCCACGGATCCCAGTTTAATCAGATGGAAGCCTCAGAGGTGGCAGCCACGGTACTTTTTGGCAGCTCTAACCTGACCAAGTGGCTCATTCCGTGCTAATCCACACGGAATGGGAAGGTCTCTCCAATTGTGTTATTTTTAGGCACGAGGATTATTATTGAAGTGGAAATGGAAAATAACCTGAAAAGAGGAGTTGAAAACACAACACAAATATTGCCTGAGTTTCAGTGAAAACAAGGAATTGCTCAAGTCTTGACAGCATCCTTCCTTCCTCTTCCAAGGATGGATTTGATCCCAGGGTGTTATTAACAGTCACATCAAGGGATGACTCCAAGGAGGCTCTGTTGAGCAGAGCCTGCTTGGGATGCTGCTGTGTCACATTGATTTCTGGGCCAAGCTTTTAGATCAGTTTGGGATTTTTCTCCTTTTCCGTCTCAAGAAGGATGTTGGAAATGGTTTCACAGCCAGGCCTATTGGGTCTCAGCACAAACCTTGCAGTAAGAGCCTTGTCCATGGAAACGAAGTCCTTTTCTCTTCTCTTCAGCTGACCATAGAATCCCTGAATGGCCTGGGTTGGAAGGGATCTTAAAGCCCATCCAGTTTCACCACCTGCCATGGGCAGGGACACCTTCCACTGTCCCAGGTTGCTCCAAGCCTCATCCAACCTGGCCATGGACACTTCTAGGGATGGGGCAGCCACAGCTTCCCTGAGCATTTGCTGTGCCAGGGCCTCCCCACCCTCACAGGGAACAATTTCTTCCCCATATCCAATGTAAAGCCAAAAATATCTTGCTGGAGACAGGTTTCATGTGATTTGGGAGGGTTTTCTGTAGGCCAGCAGGTTACTGATCTCCCTTGTGGGCTCAAACCCAAGGGGGCAGGTGCCACATCCACCCTGAGGTGCTTCTGCCTTTTGGGGAGATGTTCTGATTTGGGGGGTTCTGTTGAGCTTTCTGGAGGCATTTCAATTTTAAATTGAACTGACACCTTGTGTTTAGATCTTCTTGGCATAAACAAGATGTTTTTGGAAGGAGCCAGCCCTTGCCATTCATGTCCTGGGAGCAAGAACAATGGAATCTCCTGAGTTGGAAGGGACCCACAGGATCATTGAGTCCAACTCCTGGCCCTGCACAAACACCCCACCAAACCCACCCTGTGCATCCCTGGGAGCATTGTCCAAACTCTCCTGGAGTTCTGGCAGCCTCGGGGCCGTGCCCATTCTCTGGGGAGTCTGTTCGGTGCCCCAGCACCCTCTGGGGGAAGAACCTTTCCCTGATATCCAACCTAACCCCTCCTGACACAGCTCCAGCCATTCCTTGGGTCCTGTCCCTGGTCCCAGAGCACAGAGATGAGATCTGCCACTTGGGAGGAAGTTGTGGATTGGGATGAACTCTGCCCTCAGTCTTCCCTTCTCCAAACTAAACAGACCAAGTGGCCTCAGCTGCTCCTCATGTGGCTCCTCCAGACCCTTCCCCACCTTTGTGTCCCTCCTTTGGATGCTCTCCAACAGCTTTAGATCCTTCTCACGTTGTGCCACCCATCACCACCCACACTGGATGGGCAGGAATGACCCTGATGGTGCCAGATCCAAGCTCTGGGTCCTGGCTCCCTCCGTTCCCTAAGCCATAACTTTGCCAAAGGGAGTAATCCCACACTTTCTATGTCAGGTTGTTTATATGGAAGTGCTGCTGCCCAGACCTTCCCACCCCACTCTGTACATGGTGGGGGCAAAAAGTGCTGGAGGCACAGAGACACCTGGGGCTGGAATGTGATTCGTGGGAGTTTTGGAGAGGTGTTTTTGCATCCCAGGTAATTTTCGATGCCAGTTTGACCATTCTGCTGCTGAATAGCTCCTCTCATGCCTCTGCTACCAGGGAGTCTTGCACTTCCATAGGTGAGTGTAAACCCTCCCCTGACTGGGAACACGTCCGGAGCTGTTCCTGGATTTCCTGCTGAAGGAAACCCCGCTGCCTACTGATGTGATTAATGGTGCTAAGCCCTGAATTTGAGCAACAGCTGTTGCCACGATCAGGCCTCCAAATGAGGTGCCAAAGAGCAACGAAGCAGGGAAGCCCCCAAATCCAGAGAGGTCTGGAAACAGGGAATAGTTCCTGTTGTGCTGCCCCAGGGTGTAAACCCAGAAAAACTCTGCACGAGAACAGCACAGGCCATGAGTGGGGATTTTCCTGGTGGGTGACCAGGACCCATCAGTGCCACAGCGGCTGTAGTTCCAAATTCCTCCCTGGCACAGCATTTCCTGGGAAGCTGTGCACAACCAAAGGTGTTTAGCAGAAAAACCCAGCTGTTGTTTCTGCTCCTGGATGGGAATGCTGTGAGCTGTCATCTTGGCTTTCTCTCTTTTATTATTTAAAAGACAGAGAACAAATAAGAGAAAATGAACTGCAAATAATGACTAACAGCACTTCCAGCCCAAATATTTGCTCGCATAATCACGCGGAAACTTTGAAGTCTTGCGGAGGATTCTGGTGCTGTTCCTGATCCAGCTTTGGCCCAAAGACAGTCAGGATGCTCCTCTCCCAGTGTCAGTGCTGGGCACTGAGAGCGGCATCCAGGACTTCCCATCCCCTCCTGGTCCTTGGAGAAGTGGGGTGACAGAAAAGTGGTGGAAACCCAAGGTGTTGTGTGGATCTCCTGCCTGGGATCCTCCTGCAGCCCCAGGAAGTCGTGTCCCTCTTGGACATATTTCCAGCATCTCAACTGTCAAACAGGGCTGCTCGGGTGTGTTTGTGGTCTTCAAGTTTGAAACTAAACCAACATTACCCAACTCATTCTTTCTTCTTTTTCCTTTTTCCTTCCCAGTTTGAACCCTGGAAGCTGAACCTGATTTTCTCCCAGCTAGGCAGGACTGAACAGAGATGTTGTGGTCACTTGGCTTCTCCAGCAAAATAGCACAAAATCTCTGATTTCCTTGCAGGGCCAGGTGTTTTAGAACCCCCTGGAAGTGTGGGAGCTGTAGCCCATGGTGAGGGGAGGTCTCCGATGGAAATGTTGCAGCTGGATCTGTAACCAGGCCTGAGATTTCCAACCGTTTGACCTTGGATTTCGGGAGAGCAGAGGAGCCACCCAAGGTGTGGACTTTGACCTGGTGTTTTAAGCACTGTAGAATTATGGAATATCCCAAGCTGGACCCACAAGGATCATCGAATCCAACTCCTGACCCTGCACAGACATCCCAGCAATCCCACCCTGTGCCTGACAGTGTTGTCCAAATATTCCAGTGCCCAACATCCTCCCAGGGTTCATTCTGAACCTCCAAGAGGGCCAAGCCTGAAGCAGAGGGGTTTGTGTCTCTTTCCACTGAATATAATTAATGATTTCACTCCTTGTAATTAAGGAGGGGCAATTAAGAGTGATACAAGAAGCAAGGCAGCATTTGGCATTTCCAGAAAAACATAAACCTGCAATTTAGGCTTTAATTCCAGCAGTGGCCAGACCTTTCGTGGCCATTAAAATATCAGATCTTGTCGAGTGCTGGGTGCTGGTGATTTATGATCAAATCTAACACGCAGGTAGCAGGTGGCATTTCCACACTTCCTGCAGGGAATATATCCCAAAACGTCAAATTAGATTATCCAGCTCCTTCCATTGGAGAAAAATGTGTGAGAAAAGCACTGGGGGAAGAGGAGGAAGGAGGGGGGGAATGTTTGCCCTATTTCAAAATTATTATTTCAGCTTGCAAGTGTTGAGGTGGCTGCAAAAATTCAGAGGTGTTAAAACCCAGAGTAACAGGGAAATGTAATTTTCTCCTTGTTGGCACCATTTTCTCTCTGTCTCCCAACTTTTGCCCATTGGAGAACACCCTTTGAAGACAAAATCCTTGAAACCTGTAAGAGATTACGAAGAATTTTTGGCCTTTATTTTTTCCAAAATGTGATTTCAGAATGAGAAAAATCCTGATACATTATTCCAAATTAATACTTACAAAGAAATGCATCATGATTGTGATTTTTTTTTTCCACCGATATTTTTCCTCTGAAGGCATAAAGCCATTACCTGTCCTGACTTTACAGGTTTGGAAACCTCCCCTTCAGCTTTATTGCCAAATCCACTTGGAAACTGTTGGGATGCAGAGTAAACCCAGCTGTTCCCACTCCCAAAAAGGATAAACTCTTCTAGCTGGGATCCCGATAATGGTGATGATGATGATGACGATTACTGATTGATTGATTGTTATTTATTATTACTGCATTGATGCTGGTGGTATCCTTAGGTTGGGGAAAGCTTTTTGTTTTATTTCCTCCACCAGTCCTAATAAATTATTTTCATTGCTGTGGGGTCATCCCAGCAGAGCAGTGCTGACGTGCCGTTGTCCTGGCCTTTCTCCAGCATTCCCAGGAGGCTTGTTGGTGTTTATATCTTCCTTACCACCTCTGTTCCTTGGAGCACAGGATGGTTTATCTCCTGTTTTAAAGGGCTTTGTCATATTCCAGCCCTTCCCTAAATCTCTGGTGCCCGTTAATGAGATTTGTTCCATATTGGAGCTGAGCTGACAGATGGGCAAGGACAATGTCCTGGAGTTTGGGATAGCTGGAGTGGGGGGAATAATTCTTGTGGGACCTTTTCTGCTTGGTGAGCATTTTCAGAGCATCTCTAGAAGTGCCAGCCTCTTTTTCCTCTTGTTTTCCCCTTGTAAATCCTGCCTGAAGAGGGATTTCAGATCAAACTTTCAGCTTCCTTTGGCCTGAGCAGCTTGGGACAAACCTGGGAAGTGAAAGGGGTTTATTACCAAGATAAATTTAGTTGAGAGATTTCAGTGGCAATAACCAAGTACTCTGCAAAGTAATTGTGCTTGAAAACGGAGTGGCCCCAGCTGAAGGTTTTGATGATAAACCTGAGAAAATGGCAGGGTTTGACCACCAGGTCCCTCTCAGCTTGTTCCAGAGGTGGAACTGATCCACCCAGCCTGGAAAATGCCATTGGCAAAGCAGGGCTTTCTTTGAGCTTTGCATCTCCCTTAAGGAAGGAGGGAGGTTTCTAAAGACTTCCCAAACTACTCCGGGTGAAGCTTCCCATCTTCAGACACTCTATTGCATCCTGTGACATCCAGAGGTGGTTTGGCTGCCGAGTCACCTTCACCTTTGGTCACTCTGGCCTCAGAGGAGAAGTTTTCTTTAACTGCTCAGCACCATCCAGTTTAGTTTTGGTTTTGACAGCTGCCATATTTCTGATTTAATCTAGCTCCCTGCTCTGCTGTGCCTTGAGGATCATGGTAGGCTGTGAGTGGTGTGTCAGCTGGGACACATTAATTTCCTAGGGACATCCCAGGAATGGTCTCATCCTGGCAAAAAGGGCTGGCCACGAGCAAGTAACCAAACCATCAGGAGCCTAATGAACAGTGGGGTTACACCTCAGGGGCCTGGGCATGAGTCAGGTGATCCCTCCCTTCCTCCCCTTCCATCTTTCCACCTTCTCCTTTCCTCCCACCCCACGCCTCTTCATTCATCTCCTCCCTTCCATAGCTAATTCACGCTTTTGCAGGGACCTTTCATCACTGCCACTCCTCCCACTCGCCCCTGATCCGTGTGAAGGAATGAGGATGTCGCTTGTTGGGGGCCGGGGAGGGGACCCTGGTGGCAGATGGCAGCAGGGCTGAGCCGGGGCTCATCCATCACCGGGCTGGCAGAGCAGGGCTGCCGCTGCCGTTTCCCGAAGGATCCGCATTCCAAGGGTGAGCCCAACCAGGTAATTGCTGGAGAAGAGGAGGCATTTTTCACCACTGACATGGAGGAGGGGGACAGGGCTGGGCTGTGCTAATGCCACAGTGAAGGATGAATTCATCATGGGTTCTCCTTTTTTCCTTTTTTTTTTTCAATCCTGCTTTGATCGACGCTGAATTATTCTCAAATGCCAAGCATCTGGTGAGTCTACAGCAGAAACCTTTCCAGCATCTTTCCAGGCACCAGGAAGCAGCCAGGCTGTGCCAAGATCCTGCTGCTCTTGTCATTGTCATCCTCATCACTGAAGTCAAAGGGTCACAGAATTTCCACCCCCATCTTCCAGGGACTGTGGTTTGGGTTGTGGTGCTGCAGCAACATTCCCTGGTCTGAGTTCCATCAGGTGCAAAAGATGTGGGAAGTGAGGAGCCCATTTCCCCGCTTCCAACCCCTACTTCCAGCAGGAACAGACACCTGTGCCAGGGCTTCAATCGTGCCAGATCCCAGGCAAGAAGTGCCCAGAGGCTTTGTGGTTCAGGGACCTCACGCAGGTGACAGTGCCACAGGATGGAACTGCAGTGACATTGCTCCCAGTCTGCTCTGAGGTTTTTTGGTGTTCACGCTGCTCTGGCTTACTCGAGTTTGTTGTGGTTGTGCTTGGATGCCACACAGGGCTGTCACTTAGACAAAAATAACACCACACATGTTTACCAGGCACAGGCTGGTGGGCTCGGTGTAAAATTAGAGGGGACCCCAATGTGAGGAGAGAAAAAAAGAGAGAAATTAATCAAGGAGGGCAAAAAAACAATCATCTGTTCCTCTCTATTTTTAGCTTTAGACATTTGCAGAATCCAGCCAGTTCTGAAGCTGACTTCTAAATTTATTCTGTCCCTTTTTAGAGAACTTTCTGCATTTTCTCCCCCTAATTTCAGTCTCTTTTCAAGTATTTTTAAAAGTGGCAGTCGAGGCCAACTTTGCCTATTGAAGTTATCTCACATTTGTCTTTAGGAAAGAGCCAATAAATCAAGGCATTATCATGGGAATTGGCAGGACTATCCAAATCTTTATGCAGCAAAATTCAGTCCTAGGTTTCAGCTGTGATTTGCAAATAAATCCGAAATGCTGCCATCCTCCCCAGAATGCATCCTCTGTTGAGAAGCAGTTCTTGGACGGTGTCGAGCAGGAATTAAAAGACTTTAAGTCCTCATATCCCCCTGGTCTGCCACAAGTCATTCCCACAGCATAGAACCATTGACATGTTTGGGCTGGAAGGGACCTTAAAGATCATCTTTTTTCAGCGTTGTTCTACAGTCATTCCTCTAATTTCAGCCATTCAAAATTGAGGCTTTAGGACTAAATTCACTAAATTCAGTGGTTCCCTTGTATTCCAGAGGGAGAGTGGCACCAGCAGCACTGGTTTCTGCTCTCACTTCGGTCAGGATGCTCCATTTCCTCGTGACCACATTTAAGGACACGCATCCTCTCAGCATTCATTCTCCCTCGTTTTCCAAGCAATCTCTCCTCTGTTTTCCTTTGCTCCCTGCCCCTGCAGTTCTCAGTTTACTCTGCCTGAATCCATTCTGGCCGAGGCAGGAGGAGCTATTCCCTTCTGTCAACACTGACGGAGCAGAGCTGATTCCACTCGCTCCATTCCCACTCCTGCTTCTCCCAGGATGTAAGTTATTCATTCACAGGGTAGAGAGACAACTGTATTCCTTCCTCTTCCTACTTATGGAATATTTTGACACTTCCCTATGTCTGTTTTGACTCAGTCCCATCTTTAAATAAATATCTGCCTTTCTCATGGAAAGAGTTCCAGGAGCTCCTACCCTGGATGCGTCCTTCCAGCTGAGTTGTCTTTGTCGGGATATTGAGGCAACAGGGAGAGGTTTGGGGGCATTTTTTTGGGTTTAGGCAGAGCCCCACCGGGGCAGCATTCCAGAGGTTTACACTCCCCATCCTCTGTGTTTGGTTGTCTTCTGGCCAAAGACTTTCAGTGTTCAGGTCAAAAAAGGAAAAGCACAATTTTCCAAAGTGAGGAGAAGGAGAAATTCCTGGGTTTAATGGAACACTCTGCTAGGAAATAACAACGGGAGGATTTTTCCAGCCATGAACAAAAGCAATTCCCAGACTTGGGCATAGGGAGTTTTTCTTGCTGTCCTTCTCAGAATTGTGGTTTTGGAGTTTGGGAATTTCTGGATATTGCTCTTGAGGTGTTTGGCTTCTCCTGAGTAGGAGAGGGCTCTGCTTTTCCTTCAGCCCAGGCTTTGGCATCTCCTGGATACCTGCAGGGATTTCCAAAGCCCATTTGAAGTACAGAGGGCACGTAAGTGTCACTCTTAAAATCCACTGTCTCATCCAGGAGGTCCTGTGAAAGCCAACCCAGCTGCCAGGTGGGAACCCGCTGGTGCTGTTGTCCCCTCCCATGTTTCCAGGCCAGGTGTCCTGCAGAGAACCAGAGCATCGACAGTGACAATTTGTGACAGGCTGTGATTTGTTGCAAAAAAAGCCAAATATCCTTAAATGCCTCAAAAGGCTGAAACACAGGCGTCCTGTGGGATGTGGCCCCGTGGCAGGTGGAGCTGTCTGCTACTGGTGCTTGCTGGTACGGGGAAAAGTCCAAGCAGGAAGTTAGGAATACCCAAAATTACAAGTCTCAAGGGACATCCAGCTCCAGGTGGTACCTGCAGAGCCCAGTGGGATGTTCCCTCCCTCTCATTGATGCATTTCCCTGCCTTTGGCTGCATGGGGAGTGCTGGTGCTGCCCGGAGCTGTGACAATTCCCACCTCCCCAGGAGCTCCTCGCACCTTCTTGTCACCTCATCAGCTAAGCCATGGGTGTCCTCTCCTCCCTGCAGGCCTGGGGGATGGATTCCCACTTCCCACGGGAAGGCTGGATCTGTGCAGATGGGCTTTCATTAGGCTTTAAACCTGAGTTAGACCAGTCTCAGCAGAGCCACAGGTCTGTAACCCACCTGGGGAGCTTCCCATTGTTTCAAATCCTTAGGAAAATGAAATTATCAATGGCTTAGCAGCAGGTTGTGGTCAGCAGCGCTGATGATGTTGTGTATTTTGGATTGTCTATTAAATACCTGAATTTTAGCTAAAATTTCAGCTTTAATTATGGTCAGGTTATCACCCAGCTGTAAAGGTCTTGAGCTTTCCCTGAAGCATCTGGCTGAGACTGGGTGGAATTTTCCAGGCTCTTTCCAGCACCCATGGGGAGCAAAGAGCAGAAAATGAATTGGTTTATGCATATTGACAAACAACCCTATTAGAAATTCATCTTGGTGCTATCTAGGTGTCAGCACTGCTTATATTTAAAAGAAAAAAGATATTCTTTCTCTCATTTGAATGTTATTTTAGCCCTACTTTCTTGAAAATTTTTATTGAAAGAAAGATTGGATGAGTTTGAGGGAGCACATCTGGTTTGGGGTATCCAGACGTGCTGAGGGATGCTCTTGGAGCAGTTTGTAAGTGCACACACCCGAAAACAAACCTTAGGGTGGGTTAGTCCATGGCATTCCCAAGCCATTCCCAGCCCACGCAGCTCATGGCTGCTTGCCCAAGCTGTGCAGGAGGACACAGGGGCCAGCTCATGCTTTTTCCTCCCATTCCATTGCTGGAAGGAGCCGATCTCCTGCAGAGAGGAAGGTCTGGACAAGGGGATGGGCACCTCTGGAGTGTGGAGGGTGTGAGATGCGCTCAACCTCCTCAACCCAACCAGCAGTACTTTGGTTCAGGCTCCAAAGAGGGCCAAGAATTCCTTTAGGAAACCCCCAAAGGGGCAGAAAGACCCAGAGAATATTGGTGCTTAAGAACTTGGATCCCCAATCCTGTGATTAACGCAGGACCAGTGGTGACTTTTCCAAGATTCATTTCTCAAGGAGGAAAGAACCTTGTGGGTCCAAGGAGTCTCATACACACCCTTCCCAGTGTGTCCAATCTGGCTACCAGCCAACCACTTTATCCCCCAATTTTGGCCATCTAGGTGAGCCCTCATGGGCTCTGCTGGGCAGCGTGGCCGGCATCTCCCCTTGAGCTGGGACATTCCCGGTTGCTCCTTGAGGCTGAGAGACCTCTCTGTTAACGACAGATCTTTGGATGAGTCTAATTCCAGTTCTCTCCATCTTGCAGCTGACTGCACACCAGTGACTCTCCCCTGGAGCTGGGATGCCTGTCAAGGTTTGAGATTCCTTACCTGGACTGAGAAATCCTTCCTTAACCCCAGGCAAAGAGATTCCTTACTCCCAGATCTGTGGAAAGCTGCTCATAGCAGATGACTCAATTCCACAGAAATCCACATAGTTAATTCCTGTAGACCTAAACTGTTGTCCAAGTCTGGAACTAAGGTTGGGCTTAGCTGTGTTTTAGCTCCATCAGGAGTTTAGAAAGCAAGAGGTTGTACTCTGAACCCCGTGGCTCAGTGGGAGGGTCTCTTTGCCCTTTCGCATCTTCAGACTCCATGTAAATAATTTTGGCTCCATTCTACTTCAATTTTCCCTGGTATCCATGAAATAAGTAATGGAGCAATTTTGTCGTTGAACTTTGTTGTATTTTTATAAATTCATCTTAAAAGCATTTTCGCTAATGATGGTGATTCTTTGAGCAACCCTAAATCCCTCATTCATGACAGAGGGAGGGCTGGTCCTTTCTGCTCCCACCCAAATAACCCAACCCAAGCCAGCAGGAAGGAACAGCTTTAATTGGAAACATCCCCAGCTCTGCTGTGCTCAGCAGTGCCAGGGTCGCTGATTCCGGGGGAGCTCGTGCAACAAATAACAGGTTGCTTCTTTTTATTCCTTTTTAACTGGAAACTTAGGAGCAACAGGTCGGTGTTTCTCCTCACATATGCCTCCCATCGTTGCCTTTTGTTGTTTTGGCTGCTGCTTTCCTCGCAGGGCCCCGCGAGCTCACCGAGCAGCAGATGGCCTCCCTCCTTGCTTCATTTCCAGCCCTCAGTTTTTCCCACACTAAACCAGACTTTTTCAGGCACTACTAATCCCCTGTGCCTGTCACTGCTGGAGAAAAGCATTAATAACTCCAGTTATCCTGGAAATATCTGTCACCCACATTTGTTTTGTATTTCCCTTTGGGTAATCATGCTCCAGATCTAATTACTGCCTAAATTTCTTTTGCTCCAATGAGCAGCATTTCGGGTTCCCTCCCCGGCTGGGTGAAGGTTTAACTCCGCCGATGGGGGGAGATCCGTGTTGATTTACACCAGCTGAGGAGCTGCCGCTCCACGTCTTTATTCCGTGTGTGGCTTGGGGTTGTGGAGATGGCGGTGATGGATGGCTTCAAAAACAATGGGAGTTGTGCTCGTGCAGAGCAGGGAAGTCCAGGAAAAGCAGGGACAGACTTTAGTTGGGATGAGTGAATTTAGGATGAGTTGCTGGGAGAGCAAAGAGAAAGGAAAAAGGGTTTTCATCCTCTCCTGCAGGTGCAGGGAGCCAGAGCCACCACTGTGACAGCAGTGACAGCTCCTGTGACATGGGTTCGGTGACACAGGGCGGGGGTGTCTCCCATTGTCACACACATCAGAGAGGGTGGCATTTGGGAGCCACCGTGACAAGGACAGAGCCAGAGCTGCCTGGGTTTTCCTCCTCCTCGGCTGACTCACATCAGGGCTGAGCTTTGGGAACGCGCAGGAGAGCAGATGGCAAATCCCTGTATCCCTGAGGAGGGGAGCGCCGGCTGCCCGGCGGCTCTCCCGCCTTCCCGCAGGTTTCCATTCAGGTTTTATGGATCAGCGATGACACACGCGTGAGGAGCCAGCTCCTCCCCCACCCGCCACAAACAGGGACCCGTGGCACCATCCCGTGGGAGCGTCCTGCTACCCACAGCTCGGGAACAGCCAGCACTGGGGGAACTGGTCAGACTGGGGAGAGTGAAACCTCACACCAAACCTCTGTGTAACACCACACCGAATAAAGGGGTGGAAAGGGATCTCCCAGGATGGAGGTCACTGGAGATGGGATAAGGGGAACATGGGGATCAAGCAGGGAAGGAGGGAGCAGGGCTGGGAAGGTGGCAAGACAAGGGTGGCTCTGGTTTTAACCATAATTCACTCACACAGCTGGGACCAGGATGGGCTCAGGAGCAGACCAAATAGGACCATTGGGAATGGCCATGGAAAAGCCCATGGCACCAGGATATCCACAGGTTATGGTTCCTAACAGAGGGAAGTGGGGCAAGGAGCACACACATGAGCAAAAGCCCTCAGTTATCCCACGGGGAGCAGAACTGGTGGCATCGTGTGACCCTCAGAGGGACTCAGGGACAGGACACCCACCCCGGCACTGGGGCTGTAAGTCTGCAATGAGCATTTCAAGCAATCTTAAATCAATGGATTTGGGATCTTCCCTGGCTTAGCTGTAGCGGCTGAAGCCATGGAAGAGAATTGATGTCCTGGACAAAGCTCAACCAACCACTTCCACCTACAGAGAGGCAAAAAAAAAAAAAAAAAGGATATATTAACCACAAGAAGAAAGAAGGAAGGATTGGGTTTTGCTTGGTTTGCTCCCCGGCAGCATCCAGGACATGAACGGAGAGAAAGGGGCTGTTAAAAAAATGCAAGGAATGGGGAAACAAAAGAGAGACAAGATGTCTTTTCTTTTTTCCGTAATTAATCTTGGGAGGTGATGACAGCAGTGGATGAGGAATGGGAAGTAAATGCTCTGCTAACAGCCTTTCATAGAGATCCCCGCGTTTGACAAATGAGCTCAAAGCCACAGGCCTGGAACCGGAGCTCTGCCAGTACATCAGGGAGAATCCAGTGGTCAGAGGCTTGGAGCAAAGGGTGGGGAGGGGAAAACCCCTCACATCCCTGCCTGCTTGGGACTTGCTCAAATATTTGCTTTGCTGGTGCCTTTGCTGGATGTCTGAGGGCCACTCTGCTCCA
This sequence comes from Cnemophilus loriae, assembly GCA_013397755.1. Lineage (NCBI taxonomy): Eukaryota > Metazoa > Chordata > Aves > Passeriformes > Corvidae > Cnemophilus > Cnemophilus loriae. The sequence continues at coordinate 550,580 of VZTF01005687.1, forward strand.
GCCACCACTCCTGTGCCACAGGAGGTGCCTTTAATTGGAATTTTAGCAGCAGGGCCCATGGCTCCAACCAAAACTTCAGTGCTCCACCACTAGTGCTGGATCCAGGATATATCTTGCAGTTTCCATGGTTTTATTTTATTGCTCTGGAAAAATGTCTTGGTTTTTTTTGGTGCTTTTAGAGTCACAAGTTCTAGCCCACATTGGACAGGGTCCTCAGGCTACATCAGAGAGGTCTCGTGAGGATAAATATAGGAAAGGCTGGGAATATGTTAAGGGTGGACAGCAGCAATTGCAACATTTTGTGGGACAAAATAAGAAGGAAGAAATAGAAGAAGCAAACAGAAGAATGGGAATGAAATTGAACAGAATGGAAGAAAAAAGAAGAATAGAACAGAACAGAACAGAATAGAATAGAACAAAACAGGATAGAAAATAAATAGAAATAGAATAGAATAGCATAGAATAAGAATCGTCTAGAAAAATAGAATTAGAGTGGAATAAGAATAATTAAAAGGCTTTTTTAACATAATCATCCTATATTTGGGAGGGATTGTCTTTTAATTTGGTCATCGTTGTAATTCTGGCATTTTGATTCCAAGACCTGAACTGAATTTTGGGGTTTTTTTTGCTTGGATTCTGATTATTCCCCAGCAAACCGAGGCTGGGGCTGGGGTTGGCAGTGATCACCTGAGAGCAGCTGGAGACACGGAGCTGTTACTCCCCCGGGACAATCCCAGCTATAAACTTTATTACCCTATAAAGAGGAACCTGCAACATCAGAGGCTTTTCAGGGATCAATAAAATCAACGTTAACTAAATTGTCAGCAGTCACTCTCCCCTCCTCCAGCCTGCTCTGCTGTTCTGTTCCAATTAGGCTAAACTGGGACTCCGGATTTTGGGTGGAAGCCAAACTGTCAATCCCATAATCGGTTATGAACAATGTAAGCAATGTCTGTCTAATCTGTAAACGACCAGCTCGTCTGAGAGGCTCCTGTAATGATGCTAAAACAACCATTGGCTTGGGAATTATTCATGTCTGGAAAGAGGTGGGGGGGAAAAAAATTCCCTTTTGGGAAATGTTGATCGTAAAATCCCAGAATGATGTGGGTTAGAAGAGACCTTAAATATTGTCTTGTTCCACCCCCTGCCATGGCAGGGACACCTTCCACTAGGCCAGGTTGCTCCAAGCCCATCCAACCTGGTCCTGGCAGTTTAAGGGGCTTCAAAACCCACTACAACTTCTTCCCTCAAGGGTAAATAGGAAGAAAATGGGAGAGATGGGGAAAATTCAAGGTGGGATGGATTTCAGCTATTTTTAGGGACACAGCTTGGTGCCGTGTACCCTGTAAATGGGGTGGGGCAGAGCTGGGGCACACAGGGGCTGCTTGGCATTGGGTGTGGATGAAGTGCCTGGGATAAATCCTTCATTCCTCACGAGGAATGTGTCAGCCACTCCAAACACCGGAACATTCAAGTGGAGGCAGCCAAAAACCCCCTGCAGCGAAGGAACTGCCGGACAACCGGGCATCACTTACCAGGTGTGAAACGAGGCTGCGAAATGCAAACATCTCCTGAGGAATGAGAGCTCTGCTAGCGAGGGGCAAAGGGAAATGGGGCAGGAAAACCAAGGAAATCCCACTGACTCCGAGGTGTCTCCATGGCAAGGCTGTGTGTCTGCAAACTGAGCAGCAAAAGGAGCTTGGTGGAAATCACGGGAGCTGCCTGGCACGAGGGTAGGGCCAGAAGCACAGTTTTGGGGGATTTTGGAGAAAATTCCACGATGTGAGAGAGCTGAGGTCTGAGCATCCACAGAGTCAGTGAGAATGGGAGGGTGAGTTTTTGGGAACAACACCCGAATTTTCCCCCACTCACCCCATGTGAAATTCCGGAAGGATTTCCCAAATCCTAAATCCATCATTTCCCCTGGAACACATCTGAAAGGCTCTGCCTGCTCTAATGCCTTTCTTCATCTCCAGCAGCACAGGTAAGAATAGCAACGATAAAAAATTAAAAGCTACAATAAACATTATTGATGCCATTCCTAACGAGGCAGAGGGAGAGAAGGAAGAGAAGAGGATGCTGAGGTGATAAATATGGTGTGTCAGCCATAAATTACAGCCGTCATTAGGCTCCTACAGTGGGGCCTGACAAATTGTTTTGGGGAAGTACAAGCTGAGCTGCACCTTCCAGTCTCAGCTATTCCGAGGCTGCACCTTAAAAAAAATCAATCCAATCGATTCTGTATCAATCTGAGATACAGCTGGAATTGTGCTAGTATTGCTCCCGACCTGCTGGGGTCCTTGGGAAGGATGAGGGCTATTTGCAATGGCACTGGGTTGGATTTGATGGAGTAAGGAAAGGGAAAGGCTGCAGGGCTTGCTGCAGGTCCCCAGCTGGGTTTGCAGGCTGCTGTCACCCTGCTCACTTCTCAGTTCGAGGATTTGTGCTTTTTTTTTCCTGAAGAATGGGCTTTTCCGTGGTTGGATGGGGATGATGCCCAGCCGGGCCCTTTCAGGAGAGTCTCAGCACCCAAACCTGAGGGGGTAGGAGCTGTCTCAGATGGCACTGTGGTGATGAAGGGGCAGCAGCTGGTCCTAGAATTCCCAATTCCGATGGCTGGATGTCTGTCTGTGACCTCTGGTCCCCCAGCCATGGTGGTATAGGATGTGCACCCACCTCCTCCAGAGTTTTTTGTAATTCCAGAGGATGACAGCCCCTTCTTCCCAACCTGATCTTTGTCCCTGGCCTACAGCTGAACTCATGGTTAATAAAGAGGGGTTCGATGCCCTCAGGGTGATCCCACCTCTCCCTGTGCACAGATCACTGTGGATTTTCACCTTCCAACTCTCCGTGTTCTCCTATCCCAGCTCTGAGTTTCATCCAGCCCCAACTCCTCCCGCCCCTGTAGCTCCCAGGTGTTTTGTGTGGAGCAACGACTCCCGCGCTGCCAAAAGCACCCCAGGATTGCCTCCACCCCACACCTTGTAGACCTCAACTTGCAGGAAAACAGAGAAAAGGGGGAAAATCCATGTGTTGGTGTGGTCTTTACAAAAGCCATTCATCCCGGGGCTCTTCCCAACAGGCCCTGAATGAGATTCCTGCAGTGGATGATTTGTTTTGTCCTTCTCCTGCTGGCTCAGATTAATCTCTGCTCCTGAAGTAGTGGTGTCATCTCTTGGAGACGTACAGCAGCAGGAATCACGGAGCCCCATAAATTGGAGACAATTCCGGATCCATCCATCTTCCTTCCCACTCTCCGTCCCCACTCCTCTCCTCAGGGCAAGGGCAGGCCCTGCAGGCACCGGTGCAGCCGCTGCTTTGTGGACTAATAAATATTAAAAACCCCTCAGGATGGGAGAGGTTGGAACAACAGAGGGATTCTGGTGCTCCAGAGCAATTTGCTTTCTGCTGCTTTCCTTCCTTGTGCTTGGCTAAAGGAGCAGGATCGTGATCCTCAGTGAAATGCCACATTCCTAATTTTTTTTTTTCCCCATGGCAGGCCTTTTTGGGAAAACAAACAAACAAACAAACAAAACAAAACAGTTTTGAGTATCTTCTCATTGCAACAGCTGGACTGAAGGGCTGGGGCTTTGGAGGAGGGAGCAAATGCAGGGTGATGGGATTTAATTGGGATGTGAGAGTGGATGTAAGGATGAAACAGGAGCAGAGGAGCCAGGATGCACTTGGTGCAAAACCATCCTGCACAGTGGTCTCAGACCTGTCCCCTCTGAGCCCATGTAGTGGTAATATATACCTGAAATATCGTGTAACGAATGAGACATGATAAATGAAACAGCATAAAATCATTAAGGTTGGAAAAGACCTCCAGGATCATCAAGTCCAACCTTCAAATCTGTGTATATGTATATATACATCTGTCTTTATACACACACAAAAAATGTACATATAGAAATAGATAGACAGGCAGATATATTGTCCCTGGAAACAAAATGAAAGCTTGGAGGAGCCAGGAACACCACAATTTATTATTTATGGAGCTCAGGATGTGACAAGCCATGCACAGGCCTGACAGCAACAGCAGCCTCTCCCTCCAGGACTTCAGGCGCTTGCTCAGGCACAGACAAACTGGAGGGAGAGCCCAGAGGGCTGCAGGGAGCCACTTAAGGCTGGATGGAGGAAGGGGATGAGGCTTTGGCACTCCCAAAAATCCAGCTGTTCCCTAAGTGCCCTGTCTGCACTCATCAGTGTAAGGCAGCATCACCCGTGGTGTCGCTCCATCATTCCCGGAGCTGCCAGATGCTGCTGTCATGGGACACCAGGGGGGTGACAGGACTTCGAGGAGGACATGTCCCCTGTGGAAAGCCATCACCTGCATGTCCCCTCACCCAGACCAGGCAGCCATCCCCAAAAGGAGAGCAAAAGGGCACCATTTCTCTGGTATTAATTTTGAAAGCTGCCTGGGCTCAGCTCAGCACCTGCCTGTCTCTGTCTGTTTGCCTCTGCTGAGAAGATTCATTACTTTGATGGATTCGTGTAATTTTTTCAAGTGCTTCGGGTGACAAACAATAAAACACACTTCATGCTCGGCTCCAAGGGGCTGGGGGAGAGGGGGACACTGCAGAGGGGATTTCTCCCAGGAAAAGCTCATTCATCCCACACTTTGGGCAGAGCAACTCTCCGGGTGCCAGCAGGGAAAGCCCTGCAGGGCCATGGGAATCTGGGGGCTTTCCCTTCTGGGAAGGGCAAGGCCATGAGTGTGAGCGGAGCTGCTGAGCCTCCAAAATTCAATCCAGCCCTCCATTTCTTCAGCTGCAGCACAGCAAACAGATGAGGTGTCGGGATAAAGGGTTAGGATTGGGATCAGGGCATCGCGGGGAAGGAGGAACATGGGAATGTAGGTATAAGCCGGTGCTGGTGGCTTATGGACGCTGCTGGGTGTTTCCAAGAGGGAAGGATTTCATCCTGAGCATGACTCCTGAGCAGATGATCATCTCTGCTGGGACTTCCTGGGCTCAGAAGGAATACATTATTCCAGATTGAGCCAGACAAGCTCAATCACTCTTGGTGACGGAGGCCCAGGATTTACAGCCGCGAGAATCACGGACAAGGGAGGGCAGCACGGTTTTGGACACATCTTATCTGTGGAGACACTGGGCCCAGACCACAGAAATAGCCCAGTCCCATGGCACCTGTGCCAGGTGAGTGGAGTGGGGACAGGGACAGGGACAGGGACAGGGACAGGGACAGGGACAGGGACAGGGACAGGGTTGGTAGCCAAGACTGTCCATGACGTTGAAACCAAGACAAAGTCAAGACACAGAGTTAAGTCCTTGGGGCTCTGGCTGAGGTCACTTGAATGGCATTTTTGGGTCTTAAATGTTTCGTGATGCCCTGGAGAGGTGATGGGGAAGGGGCTGGGAAGTAGCTGGGAAGTGGCTTCCTGCAGCAGAGCCAAGAGCAAGCACATTCCTTGTGCTCCAGCCGTGCCTCAGTTCCAACTGGGATCTTTGGCTGGGTTTCCAGGTGCTGGGGTTGGTGTGGTGAAAACAGGCTGGGATACTTGTCCAGCTTTGGCTTGCACCTTCCCAATTCCCCAGGCCTGGAATTAAACTTCCTGTGCAATGTTGGGAAGTGCCGGTGCTGGGATGGCTCATGGCAAAGCAGTCTCACGGAGCTGAGCCTGAACCAGCGAGGTTCACCCAAATCTCCTTGGTACCCAAACGCAGCCCAAGAGCTCTTCTGGCTGCCCACAAATCTGTGGTCGTTTGGGTGGGCACTGGGGAGCTTTCATGGAATCACTGGGGTTGGAAAAGTCCTCTGGGATCATTGATTCCAACCACTAACCTGGCACTGCCAGGTCCACCACTAAACCATGTGCCTAAGCAGCACATCTAAAATTCCACGTGAATTCCAAGATAAGAGGAAGATGGAGAGGTAAATATCTCCGAAAATCAGCCCAAGGGAAGCAGAAGATGAGTGATGTGCAGCAGGAGGCTGAAGGAGAAGACACCCCCTAAAAGATCTGATGGGTGGGGGGCCACCACCACCTTCATGAGAGAGAAGAGTCTCCATCTCCACCCAGGCTGTGGGGTGTGTTCTGAATTCCCAGAGATTATTCAGCCTTTCCCGTGCCAGCTGCCTGGGCATTTGTATCCAGATCATGGCACATAGAGGAACATCCCGGGCACCAAAGCTGCTCAGGTACAGAGCATCAGCCACGAGTTCGGGCAGTGCCTACGAGCACACAAGGACAAAGTCAGGAGAAGTGTTTGCTTGGGCCTCACCCCTCATGAAATAAAAAGCGATAACTAAGGAGAGTGGGGAGGAGAGGCACTAACAGCCTGGATTTATCCAGCTTTGGGAGAAAAATCTCTGCTGCTGACCTGTGGATGCAAGTGCAGATAACTGTTTTAGTTTTCACTGGGGAGAGCCTCAATTCTCGCCTGAAAAAACCCATTTCTGCTCTTTGGCGAATGAGCTGGGCCTTGATCTATAGCTCTGGCTCCCAAAGAGCAAATGAAACACTTTCTCTTTTCATCCACATCCCTAAAGGACTCGCCACCATGAAAAATGGGAGCAACTCCCTCGGAGGGAGATTACCAGCACAATTTGCCATCAAATCACGGATTCTGGTCGGTGCTGCTGGCACAGACACAGTGCCCAAAGCTGCTCCTGCCTCTGAGAGCCTTCTCCATCAGGTTGGGGTGGGAATGAAGAGGGAGGGAAGGACAAGGGGAGGAATGGATCCAGGGGGATGTGGGGAAGCAGAAAAGGAGAAGGGGAAGGGAAAAAAGAAGTGGAAAGACAAAAGGGGAAAGACGAAAGACGAAAGACGAAAGGGGAAAGGGGAAAGGAGAAAGGAGAAAGGAGAAAGGAGAAAGGAGAAAGGAGAAAGGAGAAAGGAGAAAGGAGAAAGGAGAAAGGAGAAAGGAGAAGAGAAGATGAAGGGGAAGGACACTGGGAAGAGTTAGTAAAGGGGGTAGGAGAAAAGGAGAAGGAGAGAAGGAGAAAAGGAGAAGGAGAAGGAGAAGGAGAAGGAGAAGGAGAAGGAGAAGGAGAAGGAAAAGGAAAAGAAAAGGAAAAGGAAAAGGAAAAGGAAAAGGAAAAGGAAAAGGAAAAGGAAAAGGAAAAGGAAAAGGAAAAGGAAAAGGAAAAGGAAAGATGCTTAGCCACTTGCAAAAATCTCCCTGGTGCTCCCAAGGGCCCCCGACTCTTCCAGCAGTAACTGGGAAGTGTGTCAGGAAACCTTCCACAAAGTAGCTTTGGGGTTTTGGTCTTTGGAGCTGCGTCTGAAGAGTTTCCCTTTCCTCTGAGGCAAAGGAAGTCCTGCTCCAGGCTGGACAAAACAAATCACTTTTTGGAGCTTTCCTCTTTGGATGGAAGAAGGAGAGTTAACTGTTTGAGAGAAATACCAAAATTAGCAGTACCACCCAGTCCAAGCTCTTATATCCCACACTCTTTCAACCCCAGGATCCTCCAGCAGCACTGGTATGGATTTCCAGGTTTTTCCCCTCTTCTCTACATCCCAATTTGCTGGGCTGGAACCCCTCAGTGGAAGATTGGTTTCACATCCCTTTATTCCCAGAAGTCAAGAAAAGTAATGACTTCATCGTGCCCCATCCCCTTCTTTCGAAATGGGTGAGTCTGAGGGCTCAACTCCTAAAATTCCCAGTTTATTGGTGCACTTACAGGGCATGGATTTGGCAGGAACTGAGCCCAGGCACGTGGAGGTTGCTCAGAAACAGGACACTGTCTTGAGTTGGGGCCAACACGTTTCACTCTGGAAGATTTCTGGGAAAGGCATAATGGATTTGCTAATTATTGATATTATTTAAGCAACAAGAGTGAAAATTGAAGCGAAAACCTGCTTCCCAACCCCAACAATAGCAGATATTTGTCATGGCTGTCAGCCATTCAGACCTGTGCAATTTCATAGGTTTCATAAGCCCTCGTTAATTTTCTTGTTTGGGAGGATTTGCTGTTTTAATGAAACCTATTTACACCAGCAACTGCTGAAAAATCATTCATTAGCGGACAAGAACTATTGATTATTTTCCTCCAACTACTCAGCCATGTTCTAGCCAATTACTGTAACCAATAAATAAAGAAATATCAACCTTGCATTCCTGCCAGTCTCTCCAGCAGAACTTTATTCTCCTGGATAAGTCGTGGCGTGTCAGCCTCGGGGAATGCTGTGCTGGAGAAACCTCTTTTAACATTTATGTCACATTGCCATCCTCTGCAAGGGGGGAGAGGGAAAGCTTCCAGTCAGGCTTTCATGTATTTACTAAAGAAAATATTTACTGGGCACACAGCGAGATTTACTGACGAAATAACGTGGGGCTTAAAGAAATTCCTGGCTAATGGCCAGACCTTCAACTCGGAGTTTTTAATGAAAATATTTGGCCTGATTGGCAGAAGACCTAAACTCTGGAGAGGGGGATTCAGCTCACCTGACCTGGGTAAGAAACCCAGGTTGTTCAGGGCCTCAAAACCACCCCAGCACTGCAGGCGGCCATGCAAAGCTCAGGTTTAAGCCCAACACCTCATTCTATGAAAGCAAACCTTAAGCTTGGATTTGTCCATGAGTTCTGCCTTGTGGCTTTGCTGGTTCTCAGCTTAATGGGGAAATGTTTTATTTAAATATTATATTACTAGTGGAGCTGTGGCTTTCAAACCTTGGCCATTCACACACATTTCAATGGGCTTGGGGGGAAAAAAGAGAAATCTGTCTGCAGGTTTTTTGACAGAGTTGTAATTAAAGAGGGTTTTTCATCGAGAACATCTGTTTCACTTGACAGATATATTCTTGTTGGGAGAAAAAGAAGTGCCTAAAAAAATAGTTTGTCAGTCTGAGCTTTTTATAGGTTTTCATCCAAGAATATTTATCTTGAGGCTTTTTTTGAAAAAAAAAAAAGTTTATATTTCCTGGAAAGAGAAGAATTCCGGTCTAGGCTGAGATCGTACAAACGTTCCCAGAGTGGTGGCAAACCCCAGGCCTTTGCTGAGCTGCCTCTGCCTTTTCCACAGCTCCTGATGTGGGAGAAGGGAAATTCTCGCCCTTCCCAGGCACCGTGGAAACAAATCAAATAATTCATAAAAATCATTAAAATCAAACCAGAGAGATGAAGATGAACGACTGGGTGAAGAGGTCACACTCTCACATCCACGTGCATGCAAATATCTCTATATCTGTATATATATATTTATATATATTTCTATATAAAGTGGGTTTTTTATTTTTTTCCAAGTTGGGAGCACTGAAAGTTCCCCCTCAATAATTTCCCTGTAGTCCTCGTTAATTCCTTAAGATTTTCCCCACCTCTTTTCAAAGCCTAAAGTTCAAAGACGCAGAAAGGAGCTGCCTCAGCACTTTCTTTTCCTCTCCTTTGAAACTTTTTCAGCAAAGCCCAATCAGGCCAATTAACTCCTTCTTTCGTTTTTTTCCCCACTCCTTGAAAAGAAAATGGGATGTGGGGCTCGGCCAAGGCTGCCAGATGCAAACTCCTGGGGAATTCACTGCTGCGGGAGATGCACAGTTCCTTGGCAGCCATATCCAAATGGATATGCTGAACATCCCTAAATCCTGACCCTGCTCCTGGAGTGGGGCTGGCAGCCAGGAGGAGCAGGACAAGCCCAGGACAGGTCCCTCTGCAGTGGGATGAGCTCCCAGTGCTCCCCAACACGCTCCAGGGCGAGGCAGCACAAGGAGAAGACATGTGGGCAAATGCTCACATTCTTCTCCTTATGCCTGCTGTTCTCCTTGATTTTTCCCTTGTGGAACTGCAAGAATCAAACTGAAGACCCTCCTCTGATGACACAGCAGGCTGTGCACAGCTGAGTGTTCCCATGGCGGCTTTTCCATTAGCCATGGGTGCCAAGAGCTCAGGAAAGTCTCAGCCTCCCCACACAAGGCACAGCAATTAATCACAGGATGGGAGGCAATGATTCCCCGTGGAAATTCCCTCAGGATGCAGATCTCCTGGCGTCTGAACACTTCTTCACTCCATCACCGCAGGCATTAATGCAAAGTGCAGGCAGTAATTACAGCAGGCATTAAAGTTCAGTAATTGTAGGGACCGTGTGTGTTTATAATGCAACAACACTCCGGGAGCCCTTGTGGGGTTTTTGTGCGTGTGGCTGCGAAAAGGCCCAGGGAAGCCCCATAAAATATAAAATAAAAGCCAAATACATAAAGGTCAGGGTAGTAAATATAAAAATAAGCATCACATCCCTTTAAATATTTATCATTAGTGACGTTTTCATTACAGGATTTACTGACTCTGTAGCAATTGTGGGCACGGCAGGCCCGGAGTCTTGGCTCAAGGCCATGCAGGAAGCAAAAAAGGCCTGGAAATGGGATGGAAATACGTTTAAAATGGGGATGTGTGGGTTATAGGCATCGTTCTGCAGTTTTTGAAGCAGCTTTAGCTTAGAGGGAGTTCACTGAAGGTGCTTCTTGCTGCCCAGGGTCACTCCTGGGGTGGCCCAGGGCACTAGGATGTCCCAAAGGAAAAGGGATTTGAATGGGAACATCCTTTCTCCTGCTCCTCACTGCTCACCGCTCCCTTCACACAGAGGAGGGACCGGTGAGCAGTGACCTGACCTGAAAAATGAAATAAGAACCTGAAGGGCTTTTGCAACGGTCAGAATAAAGCCACGATTCTGACAAGGAGAGAAACGGGACTGAAAAACAAGACTAAAAGTGGATGTGCAATTCCATTTAAATACTCCATGCACACTAAAAACCCCTCCTTATATTTGAAAAGAAAAGTTTCCCCATGGAGAAAGCCCCATCCTGGGAGCGTGTCACCACCAAGAAATCCCCGTTCCTATGGCAAACACCGCTGTGTGAGGGACCCTCAGCACCAGGGAAGGAGAACCACTGGTCTCAGCTGAGAAAACGCCCCAGAGCAGAAACTCTCCCTTTCAGGGTGGCTCTTGAGAAGAGTTTTTGATTTCTAACCCCTTGTCTAAGTGCCGATTCATCAATGCGCTCTGTCTGCTCCTCCCATCCGTGCCTTAATTATAACATTTTCTTTGTAATGAGGTGGAGCAGGGAGATGGGAAGGTGATCGTGGCAGTGCTGATGGAGGGTTTCCTTTGGAGTTTTCAGACCAACAATGACGTGAGGCGTGGGTGATTCCTCTTCAGCAAATGCTGTCTCCCCCAGGGGAAGCACTGGTTCCATAGTCAAGGTGGGTCTCTGTGTGCACCAATCCCATCAGGAAGAGCGTCACTGGATGCTGGGAAGAGCAGGCTGTGGGGCAGGCAGCCCCCGGTGCTGCAGAGCAAAGGCAGGTGAGTGTACATAAATGTACACATCCGTAGATACTCCCCAGGCTTCCCTCAGTAACAACTCGTGCCTTCCCCGGGATAAACCCCAGCTCCTCTGGCAAGAGACCTGTATTTTGTTGCTCTTTTTTCTGGACAAATCCCAAGTATTGATCAGAAGCACTCTCCCAGGTCTCCTGTAAGAGGGAGGAGTGATGGAGACAGAAATGTGCTTGCACAGGGCTCGTTTCCAAACCAGCTCTTCGTGTTCTCCTGCAGAGCTGCCTTGGCCTCTCCATCCCCTGTCCCACACATCCCACCCCTTGCTTTGGGTGCCAGGAGCTGGGGAACCATCCAACCCTTCAATAGTCCTCAGAGGGAAATCCCAGCGGGCCAGCAGAGGCTCCCTTGGCTGCAGAACCTGCATTTCCACCCCCCTCTCCTCCTCTGTCCTTGATTCTGACACCTCTGTCCTTTCGTTGTCCTCTCTGGGGGCCTCTGTGGAGGAGTCCCAGACCAACTGATCTCTGAGTGTGCAGAGCCCTCCCCCTGAGCAGAAGTTATTAACCTTGGTTCCTGCATTGTCCATGGCCCAGGAGGAGTGCTGACCTTGGGCAGCACCTGCAGAGATGTTCACGGCCACAACCAGGAGGCACACTTGTGTCCCAAGCTACCATCCCACAGGGAAAAGGGCGTTTTTGCCGTGTTGCTGAATTTGAGGGCATCTGAAGCCAACACATCCATGTGGCAGGAAAGGGGGACCTGGTGGGACACTCTCACCCACCACAGGCAGGGCTGGATGGTGGCCAGGGCTGGGAGGATTGAGGAGGAGTCTGAGATGTGCCCAAGATCTTTGATTTTCTGGCTAAAGGCACAGAGTGAAGGAATGAACAAGGGATCTGAATGGAAGAAGCTCACTGGCCTGGATGCCATCACAGTCCCATCCCTTCATCTTCAGCGGAGCTGGGGAAGGGGCTGGAGCACNTTTGTCCCAGGGCAGTGTTGGAGTCACCACGCCTGGAAGTGTCCTAAGCCGGGTTGGACAGGGCTTAGAGCACCCTGGGATAGTGGAAGGTGTCCCTGCCTATGGCAGGGGGTGGGACTGGATGGGTTTTAAGGTCTCTTCCAACCCAAATCTGTCTGGGATCCTATGAAAGATCTGGGAGCTGACTGGTGCCTCCAGAGGTGTTGCTACAGGAAGTTTTCCCATTCCTGGGGCCCTGCACTGGTAGTGATAAGGAAAGGGTTAACTCTGCCTGGGGGTGGGCTGGGACACACAAGTCCGGGGTCCCTTTCAGCCCTATTTTTCCCTAATTCATCTGACCACCTATGCAGCATCGCTTTAGGATGGTCTAAGCCTTCCCTTACTGCCAGCCTGGCTCCTTATCTATCCATGACCCGCTGAGCCAAGGTGGGCAGGCCTGGAAATTCGCCTCACACTTTTTAGGAAGCTCATTCCTCAAAAAATAAAAGTGAAAATAATTTGGCCTAGAAACTTCAGCTGTGATTTAGTACCTTGCCCATAGCAAAGAGTGTTGCCCCCAGAGAGATTGGGGATCTTCCATTATTAACAGCAGGATGTGCCCGTGCTGGGAATCTGCGTGGCAGCAGCAGCAGGCACAGCTCAGGGAGGCTCTGGAATTGGAATAATTATGCTGGGGCCCTGAGAGCAGTGTTTGGTCTCCCCGTGTCCCCTCGCTGGGGTGGCATCTGTGGCAGTGACCTTGGGGTGTCGCAACTGGAATTGCCGAAGGAACAGGGGGAGGTGTGCTGGGAAAGCTGCTGCAGGCACAGCTGAGCAGGTTTTGTCTGGAAAAGGGATGAGAGGCCAAAACAGCAGAACGCTGCAACAAATGATAAAGTCAGAAACTCGAGGATTGGGAAAATGTGTTTCAGGTCTCAGCAGGCACCAGGGTCTGGTGGAGCAGTGGCCAAGGGCAGAGATGTTGTTGCCCAGAGAGGTTTTGGACTCTTCATCCTTGGAAGTGTCCAAGGCCAGGTTAGATGTAGCTTGGAGCAACCTGGGATAGTGGAAGGTGTCCCTGCCCGTGGCAGGGGGTGGAATGTGGTGATCTTTAAGGTCCCTTCCAGCCCAAACCAGTCTGGGATTCTACAACTGCGATTCTATGACATAATAAAGATTTCAGACCTCAGGTGTCCCCTGGGAGAGGCGTTGTCCCAGCTTCAGCTGGGCTCTCAGACAAGCACTGAGCTCATCACAGCCCATGGCAAAGGCTTCAGGACGGCAGGACACCAGGACATCAGGACACTTCTGCAAGGGGTGCACGGCCCTCCCTTCCTCACACCTTGTACAGCCTCCCTGTAAAGCTGCTGGTGACAGTGACACCGTGTCCTCTCTGGGCTGTCTTAAATCCCGAAGGTCAGAGACACTTCCCAAACCCTGCAGGATGAGCCCTCATCCCCTTCCCTGGATGCCTTTCCTGGCGAGCTGCTCTTCTCGATGGATTTTTCATGCTCCCAGCATCCTTATCAGCGGAGGGCCAGCCCTCCTGCTCTCTCCCAGTCCATCCCTGCCTTCCTGCCTTCCTCCTGCTGCCCCCCATGCTCCCATTGTCCCCTCCACTTGGCTTTCCTCTCCCCTCCTGGAAAACACCAGGACTCAGAGCACAGCAGCATCCCTGCCTTCCCTATCTCCCCTCCCCATCCCAATGTTGCATTTCCTCCAACTCCTTCTCTCCACAATTCCACTCCCAGCTTTATTTGGAGCTTCTCCTCCCTCCCTCTCAGTAAAATGTCTTAACAAGCTCAAGCCTCGCTTTGTATTAAATCAAAGCCTGAGCAGTGTTCGAGGGCTCAGCCAAACCCGATTTCAATGGTGCCGTGCCCGTTCGCATCAGACGAAGCCTATGGAGGTAATTTACTGCAGATAGGAACTGGGAGCAGAGGGCAGCTCATTAGTGTCTGGCATTATTATTACTATTGGACTAAAACAGAACATCTCTTTCATTTATTTCTATTCCTGGCGAATGCAAATGGGAGATCCAAATCAGAAATCCCGCCCATACCAGTCCTTGCGGGTCACCATGGATTTCAGGAGGGAGGAAAAACTGCGGGACAAGAACATGCCAAGAGCTGAAACCTCACAGAGACAATTTAAAGGATTTCAAAGGCTGTTTCCATAAGCCTTTGGGGACTCCAATGGAGCATATTGATTAAACTTCGGAAGCAGCTAAAAGCAGCTCCACCATGGCTAATTAATACAGCGATGCCCCGATGCCCCTGTTCTTGTTTTACCAAGCTGCAGCCTGTCAAATCAATTAATATTCACCGCCCTGATGAAAGCAAAACCCTGCTTATCATTCGCTAAACGGATCGATGCCTTGACTCCCTCAATATCATGAAGTGACCTGTCCTGTGGGGTTCAATGGGGTGTGCTGCAGATGCTTTGGGGGTGGCACCAGACAAGCAAACCCATCAAGCCCCTTGTTTTGACTCTCTAATCCAAACAAGGTTTCTGTCTGATGTTTCCTGTGTAGCTGATTCTCTGTGGATTCTTGGACAATGACAATTCAAGGTGATTATTCCCCATTTCAGTGGACCTGCCTGTGTTTATAGGATGGCATTTAGGATGTGGGATTGTAGGGGTGCCCTGTGCAGGGCCAGGAGTTGGACTCAATCCCGAAGGATCCCTTCCAGCTCAGGAAATTCTGGGATTTTATGATTCTACACTCACTGCATTTCCTCCCCTGCACCGGGAGAATAATTTTTCCACTTTTCCACCTACCCAGTGGAGCTCGTGGCTGGTGCTGTCTCTCACTGGACACCAGTTCAGGACTGGTTTAATGCTGCCACTGTAGGGACTGCAAAATATTCTGAAATGGGGCTTTTGGTGTCCCAAGCCTCCTTGAACTGAAGATCAAACCTGGTTTGATGACATCTTCTAAAGTTGCTCTCTTGAACCCACCCTGGAGAAGTCAGACACCTCCACAAGCCCTTCTGGGGGGTTTTTAGGCAGCCCTATATTTATGCACAGCTTCTTTTAGGGCTAAGGAGCCAGATTTGACCCTTCTGGCTCATCAGAGAAGAGGAATTCCTGGGAAAGGAGTGGTTCCAGGCAGGACCATGCAGAGTGCAGATCACCTGGATGCTGTGCCAGCCAGGGTGACACCAGGAACAGGAGCCTGTCCTTGCTGTGCCACCACGTGCTTTGGGGAGTCTTTGGTAGCTCCCAGGGGGAGCTGGCGGTTCAGGATAACTTCTGACTTCCAAAGGGAAGGCAAAGGGATGTGCTTTGCTTCATATGAGGCATCAGCTTTGATTTCAAGCAAGTTTTTGGCACCCCTCAATAAAGTGCCGTGAGCTGTTTACTGAATTTTAATTCAATGTGCCTCAGAAAAAAAAAAAAAAAAAAGAAGGAGAAAAACGGGGGAAGGGGGGAAACAGTTGAACAAAATAATTTCAGCAACATCTGCTGTGTTTCTGAGATATTTCACCAAAGGCCTATGGAGATCAAATATTTTCCTCTAATTAGAGCTCTTTCCTCAGAGCAGCTCCCCTGGATGCAAAAATATTTCCACACTACCCTGGCTGCCCAGAGATCCTCCTGGGACCCTCTGCAGCACAGACACCCATCTCTCATTTGGGGCATACTCAGAGCAAATACACAGCTTGTCCAGCAGGGAAAGGTTGGTCCCTGTGTCTATTCCTCCCTTCATCACACCATGATCTCTCACTTTCCACTTTGAAAACCTTCAAGTCCAACCATCACCCCAGCACTGCCAAGGCCACCACTGACCCGTGTCCCCAGGTGCCACATCCACATGGCTTTTAAACACTTCCAGGGATGGCGATTCCACCACTGCCCTGGGAAGCTGTGCCAGGACTGGACAACCCCTTCAGTGAAGAAATTTCCCCAATATCCAACCCGAACCTCTCCTGGCACAACTTGAGGCCATTTCCTCTTGTCCTGCCCCTTGTTCCCTGGGAGCATTTTCTGTGTCTAACATGACACCAATCAAATTAGTTCATTATTAGCATTATTATACATAGTTATTAGCATTATTATAAAGCCTATAAGAACAAAAAACCAAGAAGTTGAGAGCTTTGGACCAAAGGGTGGGTAGTTACGCCAAGGAATGCTCCCAGGAAGAGCTGGGCATGTTTCACGCTGGAAAACCAGTGGGAAAATTTCCTTGGGCATCTGCCACGTGTTCTGGCATCCCTGCAAGTGTCCTTAGAGAGCAGGGATGCTTCAAATCCCAGCCCTTGGCTGCTGCTGAAGAGGATTCCCACCACAGGCCGTGCTCCTGGGGGAAATGAGTTGGGGACATGGCAGTGTCACCTGTGAGGGGCCAAATCCTGCCTCAGAACCCTGCTGGGAAGATCTGTGGGATGGGCAGACAACTCTCAGAGGAAACCACCCCATTCCCTGTACCCCAATATGTGATGGGGCAAGCTTTACCTGGGAAGGGATTGGATTCTCCCTCTCCACTTCCCTGCCTTGTTTGTCCCATAACAAACTTTATGGGAAGGAAAACCCTAAAAGTGATTTTTTGTGTTGTATCAGAGAAAAAGACCCCAAACCAACAGCATGTAGCTTTTGTGAAATCAATGCATTGCAGGAGAGAGGAATCACTCTTTCTTTAGCCTCTGGGTTAAGGCAACTAATTCAGACCTGATCCACATGGAAATTTGCAGCCCATTCCCACAGCCAGGGAAGGCAGGGAAGAGCTCTGAAATGATCCCAGTAGTGTAGGGATGATTTATGAGGCAGGTTGGAAAGAGCAAAGGAAGCCTGGGTTGTTAGTTCTGATATTTAGGGATGATAAACAGCAGGAAAGGGAGGGTTTTTTTTAATATCTCTCCACAGATGCAGAAGAAGCAGCATGGGCCTGAGTTAGGTGGGATATTGGGAAGAAAATCTGTACTCAGAGGGTGGGGAGGCTCTGGCACAGGCTGCCCAGAGAAGCTGTGGCTGCCCCATCCCTGGGAGTGTCCAAGGCCAGGCTGGACGGGGTTTGGAGCAGCCTGGGATAGTGGAAGGTGTCCCTGTCCATGGCAGGGGGTGGGATGAGATGGGCTTTAAGGTCCCATCAAACCCAACCCCTTCTATGAAACTTAGAATAGGAAAATTTTGGCTTAATAATGGGGAAAAACATCCTGGCAGAGACATCTGTTATTCTGAGATCATGAACAGATCAATGCTACCAATGAACTTCCCAAAGGAAGGGCTCCAAACCCCATTCCCTCACCCTCTGAAAGCATCCCACAACAGAGAGGGTCAGGGGAGCAAAGGGCCCATTCATTCCCCACATTTTCCAAGCTGTCCCATGGAATGGTTTGGGTTGGAAAAGACCTTAAAGCTCATCCAGTCCCACCCCCTGCCATGGCCAGGGACACCTTTCACTATCCCAGGTTGCTCCAAGCCCAGTCCAGCCTGGCTTTGGACACTTCCAGGGATGGAGCAGCTGCCACAACCTCTCTGCTCCAGCAGGAGCTCCCATGGACTTACCCACTGCCTTGCAAGAGCAGGAGGCCTGGGAGGGTGTAAATCTATCATCCTCCCTTTTTCTTGGGGAAAGAGAATATTTCCCTCTTTGATTTCTCCTGCCCATCCTTGGATAGCATTCACAGGTCCCTCCGTGGGGTGCAGCAGCAGCGGGATGGCACAAACCAGGAATATTTTGCCTGTGTTTTGTCTTGTGCCTGAAACCACCACCATTAATTCCTAAACCATAGCAATTATTTAAAAAGCACGGCACAGACAGGGCAATCCAGAGCTTGGCACAGCAGGATCCCGAACTCCAGGACCCTGGATCTGAACGCTCCCAAAGATGAGTGACATCCCCATCCAGGGCAGACGCAATCCGCTTTAATTACTGCTCCCGCTGCTAATTGCTGATAACCAGCATCTTCCTGGGATCTGCTTTGGAATTGGGGTGATTACAAAAAGCTGCGAGGATGAATCCAAGGGGGATTATTTGCTTCCCTCACATTCTCCAGGAATCTTTAAACACCACACCTGCAAAGGTCAAGTGTGTCCCTCATTAGGGACCAAGGTCTTCATGGGAGTGTGGAGATCAAAGGGAAGGGGGAGGTGTAGCATGGAGGGGCTGGAAGACACATCCACAAGGATCCTCCCCCACCCAGGAGGTGGCTGGGTCCTTCAGGGTGGAGGGACCAACCTGTGGCTCAGCTGAAACATCCCAGTGGCCAACAGCACAACTGGGCAGGGTTACTGGGGCCCAGATGGTGGCTGGGGAAGCCAGAGGGTGTCAGAGGTGACAATTCAGAGGGAAAAATAAGGGTCGAGGTGACAAAAAGCCTTTCCCAGAAGACTTGGTAAAAAATGCTGCTTCTCCCTGTGCACTTTAAAAGTCACCATCGACATCAGCATCACTTGGAGAAAAAGTCACCCGTTAAAAAAAGAGTGTGGCAGGAAGGGAGATATTTCAAAATGCAGCTGGGAATTATTCCCACCGAAGATGGAGTAATAATTTTGCAGAAAAATTTAACAAACTCCAGAAAATAATTTCTCCTTTTGCACTTGAAACTCTTTTCATGGAAATGGTTTCCCTTTGCCAGATCCTGTCTGAACAGAGAAGTCCACAGCAAGTCCTTGGAACTGCTGGATCTTTCCTGGTGCTGCCACTGCTCCACTTTCTCTCCATCCCTCAAGGAAAGCCCTGTTTAAAGGGAGGAGGATGCATTTTCCAGCAGCACAACAGAGGGAAGGAGCAGGATATGACAGGATCTGAATAACCCCATCCTCAAGCTGTGGGATGCAGGTGTTTAAGATCCCTTCTACTCCACTTTTTTCCCCATGATCCTCTAAATATTCAAGTTCTCAGCCCCCTTCCAATTTACAGACGCCCTGTGAAGAGCAGAAGTAGGAATGCAGCTCCTTTTCCACCCCAAAATCCTGCCAAGGTGGTCGGTAGCATGCTGGTACCTCTCACCAGGCAGGCAGGGACTCTCCATGCCCTCAGGGTTTATTTGAGGACCATTTCCTAGTTAATATGCACAGCTTTTGATTATTTTCTCACCTGCTGTGTCTTACACGTCCCATCCATAAAAAATTCCCCCAATCTCCAAATAAATCCAAAGCCCACTTTTGAGCTCGAAGCCGTATATTAGTCAGACTCATTTGCCTGGGAACATGAAAGTCCCTTCCTATTTATCTCCTCATTTGAACTACATAAATAGCTCCCAGCACAAACTCCTCATCTCTCCAACATTATTCCAGCAAATAGCAGCCTTTGAAAAAGAAAAATTAGTGGTGGGTAATTATTTTTGCGGCAGATACCAAAATGATAATTTCTTAAACAATTACTTTGAAATATTAACAATTGTTCTCTAAATTCCAATTTAATTCCTGATATGAATTATAGTTTGTCAGATCTGGGCTTCGGAAACATTTGTTCCTCGCACAGAACATAAAAAATGCCAGCGTAACCTTTCGCCTCCGCAGCCTCCGAGCAGAGCCAAATGCCTCCGCTCTTGTTTTATCAACACAAATAATTAAAACACAGGAGAATGTTTGGGATTTATACAGTTGTTTTTTGGCATCTTATTCATATTTATTTGATCTGTAAGATATCATTTTAATTAAAAGCTCGCTCTCCCTTCCTCCCTCCTCTGCCCAGAGAATAAATTATTTATAATAGCCCTGCTGCCTCAGACATCATTTGGAATGTGGGATACTGTGCTGGGATCCCACTGGAGTGCCAGGCACTGCCCTGGGCACAGCCCTGCCTGCCTCAGCAGGGGTAAAATACCTGGAGTGATGCCTGGATCCACCTGGACCCAGGAACACGGGGGAACCCTTTGGCACCATTTCCCCCTAGAAATAAAAAGGTGTTTTCTCCTGTGCGCGGGTCAAATTTGTTTAAAAGCCTCTCCCTGCTGCCGTGGCTTGGGGCAGGGGCTGGGATTATCCACATGCCCCTGTTAGCAGAGGCAGCCCAGGAGGATCCGTGGGATCACACAAGACCCTGGCCAGCAGCTGGGAAGTCTCCTGCGGAAGCACAGTTACTACAAAGACCTTTTCATCTCATTTTTCTCTTGCCTCCCTTTGCTCCCCACAGTCCAACCTTTATTCGCTCCTTTTCTCTTCAGTCAGCTTCAGATGCAGCTCAGAGCAGCGGGTTAAAATAAAAAAAAAGGGATTTTTTTCTTATTGCCTTTGAAGTCTGAGGGTTAAATCTAGAGAAGGAGCCTTCCCACTGAACACAACACTTATCAAAGCCATTCTGAAGCCTCTGGAGTTTAGCTGGAGCTTCCCAGGCATGCCTGGCTGGCATTTGCACTGGATAAAGAGCCAGGATCCTCTTTACAAGTCCAAAATTCGGAGGTAACAGGGTCCTGCAGCTTGCAGACCAAAACCTTCAGCACATCTCAAGGGCCACAGGCCACAGCTTTCCTGGGCAACCTCACCCTGCTGCTAAATGGGATTCTCTGGGACCTCTCCTAGTGAAAACGCAGCTCCCAATGGCTGTACTTAAGTTCAATTACCCTTGATTAGTGCTCGGATTGATGAGGAGCTGCAGGTAAGCATTTGGGCAGGGCCCCATCCCTTCCTTCTCCGTGGCTGCTCCCACAGCAACTCCATGGCCACTTCATGCCCCAGGCTCCCTCTGGAAGGACTCTGATTTCCATAAATGAGGCCAAAATTCCCCCCTGGTATAGGTCATCTAATTAAATCCCAGCACCTCGAATTATTTATGAACCTTTAGAGCTATGCAAATTGAGCACTTGGAGCATTTTCAGGAGTATTTCTGAGTAACCACGAGGAGCCCAACCCGAGCTGAGGGTTGAAAGCAGGGCTTGGTTTTATCTAAAATTACCTCCCCGCCCATTGGTCCGGGGGCTTTTTGCCAGGAGCACAGCTGACCTTGCACTTTGGGAGATTTTCAGGATGGATTTATTTCAACACCAGGAGCTGGAGGTTGAATGGCACTGGTTTAATGCAGAGGAAGAGGCTGTGGATGCAGCTACAGGATTAGCTGGACATGGACACGTTGTTGCTTTGGAGGCTATGGGGACCACGGGGGGAAATCAGGGTCATGGGGCATCTCTTGGGGGTTTGGGGAGCTTTGCTCACCCCTCAAAGGCAACATCAGCTGGGGCAGAGCTGGTCCTTGGGTTTGGATCCTCACAAGTTCTCCTGGTGTTCCCTCTGTGCAGCCGTCTCCTTCCAGAGGATGATCCCAATGCAGAGGATAATGGAAGAACAGGGTGCTTAAGGAGAAAAAAATTAGGAAAAAAAAAATACCCCAGCAGGGTTAAATGAATGGGGTGCTGCAATTCAAACCCTGAGCAAACAGCAATGCCCAGTGGCAGGGAGGAATTGGACTGTCCAGTGTCCAGGAGGCTGAGGAGGGATTTGTACATGTCCGTGAGCTTCTGCTGCTTCCCAGCTGGAATCAAAGCCCACTGAAATAAAGAGGGAAAACCAAAATGAAATCCTCTTGTAATGGGTCTGAGGGAATTCCTTCAGGAGATACAACTTGGGCAAGGGCCAGGGGAGTCACACTGACAGTGCCTCTGCTCCCTACAAGCTCTGGTCAGCCTGGAGAAGTGGAGACCTCTCAGGACCTGAGGAGGCTACAGGGAGGACAGAGAGGGACTCTTTATCGGGATCTGTAGGGACAGGACAAAAAGCAATGGGTTCAAACAGAAACAGGGAAAATTTTGGTTAAATATATGGAAGAAATCCTTCCCTGTGAGGGTGGGGAGGCCCTGGCATAGGCTGCTCTCAGAAGCTGTGGCTGCCCCATCCCTGGAAGTGTCCGAGGCCAGGTTGGACAAGGGGAACATTTCCCCTAGGCATGGAATTTCATCACAGCACCAAGCCCACGTGGGTATTTCTCCAGCTCAGTTTACATTTATTCTGTTAATTTTCCATGTTTCTTCAGTTCACCCAGCTCCCTTTTCCCCTTTTTTCCCTTTCTCACTAGCCCCAGTCTCCAGATATCTCCAAATTTTCTCAAGGAAAGAAGCTGCTTTCAAGCAGGACTAAAATAAACAAGGTCATTGGAAAAGATAAAAAATAATGAGTTCTTTTCCGCAGCACTCCTTGCTCATCTCTCCCTCACCCTCCCCCCTTTCATCTCACTCCAGAAAAAAGGAAAATAAATCTTTACTAATCCCCTCAGAGCCCTGCCTCCAGATCCGCCTGCGATGCTCGTCGGAGCCATGCTAGAAACGGCAGCGTGGCCCTAGAATCCAGGAAAATCAATTTATTGCCCATTCCCCAAAATCCCTCTTCCCTCCATGCCAGGAACATCCCATCCCACCCCTCCAGTCAGGCTCATTACAGTCAGTGGCCTCCTCTGTGCTCCTTTTCCTGATCTTTTTGATTTTTTCACAAAGTCTGAGGGATTTGGAAATTGATGGGAAGTCTGGGAGCTGGGTTTTAAATAGTTGATTAAAGAGCAGTCAGCAGAGTTAGAGAAAGTAGGAGAGAGCTCTTGGGAATGAAGATGATTTTGGCCAACCTGTGCTTCCAGCAAAATCAGCTCCACTGGGGTTTGGTCATATCTCTTCTCCAGGGGCTTAAAATCCCACGGGGCACTCACAAAAAAATTCAAAAATCCCACTTTTTTGTCATCAAAAAACAAATTTGTTCCTACACCTATGCAGGGAGGAAAAGAAAGGTCTTAAAAGTTGAACTTCTTTGCTCTGGCACTTTTTAAAAAGGAATATTATTCCAGCTAATGTTCTGAAATGACATTTCATTCTGCAATTGAATAAAACATTTCATGGGATCTAAAATTAATCAGGGTGGGAAGGAGAAGGGTTTATTTTGGGAGGAGAAAAAAAGAAAATCAAAGGGTCTGTACTTTGCACTGATCCAAACTATTTCTTATTTGAATTTTTGGTGGAGGATTGGGCAGTGAGCTGAGAAGGTTTTCATTTGCCCAGCTCTAATTGGAAGCCCTGAACCGGCGAGGGCTTTACATTTGCAAAATGCAAAGTGTGGAGAATCCCAGTGGGAAGACTTTGGCCCCACTCCTGCCTTCACTCTGTTGATTTGATTGATGACTTTAGGCCTGAGATGATGGACATGTGGGGTGGGAGGGGGTGAACACATCAAAGAAAGGACGTGGCAACATCTTTTCCTCCACAACATGGTGTAGGGGCTCCTCCTTCTCATCAGATTTCCTAAAAAATTCCAAATATTCCCTGTAATCGCTAATGCCACATCGTGTTTTACCTAAATCATGTATTAGTGTTAGCAACAGGGTTGGGAAACCCCTCTGGAGTGGCTGGTCCAGCTTATCTTCATGGTCTTGTGGGTATCTTCCAGATGTGTTGATCCCCTGGCAAGAGGAGGTGGCTGGAGATCCCCAGCTCTGGATTAAAACTCTCAGTGTTGGTCCCTGGAAATAGATTTTAAGTAAAATCGTGGAATCATGGAATGGCTTTGGTTGAATGGGACCTTAAAGCTCATCCAGTCCCATCCCCTACAGTGGGCAGGGACACCTTCCACTGTCCCAGGCTGCTCCAAGCCCCGTCCAACCTGGCCTTGGACACTTCCAGGGATCCAGGGGCAGCCACAGCTTCTCTGGGCAACCTGTGCCAGGGTCTCCCCAGCCTCACAGGGAACAATTCCTTCCCAATATCCCATCTGAACAGGGTAAAAAAGTCACTGGTAGCAGATTTCAGGCCTCAGCAGCTCAGCCTCGATGGGGCAGCCACGGTGGCCCCTGTGCCAGGGCGCTCCTGTGCCGAGGCAGCGCATCCAGGCAGCCACTGCCAGGTGGGACACCCATCCAGCCAACAGCAAATCCAGGCTTAGACACATCAGCAACTGGCCCCAGGTTGGGTGGACCAGCTGAGCTGGGACCATTTTGGGCTCAGTTTTGATGGCTGGCCATCTCCAAAGGACACCCCTGCCCTGCAGGCCCAGCCGTGTGTCACATCTCCAGCTGGACACCAAGACACCCCCCTCCACCAGCTCTGGTTGTGCTCTGGACTGGAGCCCCAAACTCATCTAAGCCAGCTCTGACTTCAACGGACCTTTAGATCCCCCTCTTCCTCCCTGACACTCCAAATCCCCACCTCAGCGTGGGCTGTGCAGCTCCAGCCTGCTCTGGGCTGGGCAAGGCATGTTGTCCCCTCGTGTACTCAGCTCCTGCCAGCCCAGGGGCTGCCTCTGCCCTCCCTCCTGGCTGGCCTGCGCTCAACACCACAGATGGAGGCCAGAAACCAGGAAACCCGAAAAGCTTTACATGAAAATCACTCTGAAAAGCACTGCAGAGAGGAGGGGGAGGCATGGGAGGGGGAGCAGAGAGCAGCTCCACAGCTGTTGTCTTTCATGTCCTTTAAAGCTCCTGTTATGTCGTTTTTTTAATTAAAATGTTTTTTAAGAGGCTGCTGGGATTTACTGCTCCTTGTCCTTGGCAGAGGTGAGCAGTGCCAGGAGCAGCCAAGGGCTGCTGCAGGGATGGGGAGGCAGAGCCACGGGGCTGAGCCCCACAGCCACGAGTCGAGGGCACAGATCCTGCCTGCTCCAACCTCACATCACAGGGAAGGGGAGATCCAGAAAAAAATCAGGATGCTGCTCCAGACCCTCAGACAGGGCAGGAGTAACTCCAGATAACTGTGTTTGTGCCTTGCTTGGGCTCAGTTTTGATGGTTGTTGCTCTCCACCAGCCCCGTGGCTCAGGCTGTGGCTGGGGGGTGAGCAGTGAGCTTGGGAAAGGGTGGATCCATGGAAAACGAATCCTTTCTCCTGGTAAAACATGCCCTGAAAGCGTCGCCTACAAAGGACCGCTGAGCTTTAATCCCAGCCGGCCGGAATCTTCTGCGTATTTGTGAAATAAATGATCTCTCTGTGCTTAGCCAAAGCAGTTATTAATGTTTTCACACCAGAGGAGACACGCACTGCAACTGCAGGACCTGCGAATGATGAATAATGAACACCTGAAAAAACCAGAGGCCATCAGCAATGAGAAGGCAGGGTTGGGCTCACCACTTAAAATCACTGTTTGACCCCAAAAAGGTTCTCAGGGAGAAGGAACCCTGATCCCAGTGCCCCTGTGACAGCACCGGGGATGTGCTCGTGATAAGTGGGTAAATGATAGCAGGAGATAAGCTCAGGTCTGCTCCACGCCAGGGCTTTGCACAATATCACGGTTCATTATCGAGGAACGCAGACACCCCGGCAGAATCCTAACCTAATGAAAGTCTTATTTTCCAGAGTAACAGTTCATTACTGGACTTGCTGTGCCGCCTAAACCCCTAAGGTGGAAAAAAAAGAGCCCTGTGCAAGTCTGCTGAACACGCAGTGAAATCCTGGTGGGTTGGGCATTTGCAATTCTGCTGCAGCTCTCTTTGAGGAGGGGAGATGCTGCTTGCTCTGAGTCAAAAGGGGGGGTTGAGTTTCTGCGGGGGTTTTTAGGACTCTGCGGGGTTTAGGATATGGATCAGGTCCCCATGCTGTGCCAGCAGAGCTGCCTAGCCTGGTACTCACCCAAGAGGAGGAGGCCTCTCCCTGCTGGTGCAATAAGAGGTGTCCAGAGGTGACGGATCTGACTGGCAACTTGGAAGCCTGAATTCAAACACAAATGAGACAAGATGAGCTGGGAGAGCTACTGAGCCCCAAATTCCTGAGCTGCATCTCCTTACAGGGACCTCAGCTTAGTAGGCTATCCTGAGGGCAATGCCTGGGAGCAGGATAAGGGCTTGGATTAGAATCATGGAATCATGGAATGGTTTGGGTTGGATGGGACCTTAAAGCTCATCCAGTCCCACCCCCTGCCGTGGGCAGGGACACCTTCCACTGTCCCAGGTTGCTCCAAGCCCTGTCCAGCCTGGGCTTGGACACTTCCAGGGATCCAGGGGCAGCCACAGCTTCCCTGGGCACCCTGTGCCAGGGCCTCCCCACCCTCACAGGGAGGGAACAATTCCTTCCCAATATCCCACCTAATCCTGCCATCTGCCAGTTTAAAGACATTCCCCCTCGTCCTACCAAGGGACCTGTCGTTCCTTTACAGAGGAGACTTTCCAAATCCATGTTTGAAAGCAAGGAGAGGACAAACTTTCCCTCCCCCTGTAGAGATAGAGCCCTCCCACTCCCCAGGGCCACCATCACGGACCGTGGTCCATGGGCAACCTGCCAGGAGCCTGCAGAGACGCGGCTGCTCAAACAAACCTGCTCATCCTCGCTTCCAGCAGTAAAAGATGGCAAAATATTGTCATCTGCGCCTTTTTCCCTGCTCATCTGTTCCCAAATAGAAGGGAAAAATAGCAAGACAGCCAAGTGAGAGCCTCAGCAAGCACTTGCTGAGATCCCCAACCTGGAGAAGAGGCACCTCCCAGTAAGGGCTGCTTTCATCCCAGTGTGGTGGGAGCAGAGCCTGGGGCCAGCCCAAAACTGTGGCTGCTTCCACATCCAGCCTAGCTCCAGGCTCTGCAAGCTGCTGTTAATCCAGGGGCCTCAAGAGCTGGTGTACAACACATTCCCACTCTCCTCTGAATAAAAAGAAGGGGAAAAAAAAGGACAGGTAGTTGTGCAAAGCTGCAGTCACAGATCAGGCAGATGGACAGGGAAAGACTTCCCTATATTCTGTTCCAGGAGAATCTGCCCTCCATGTTCTTAGCCCACCCACACTTGGCTCTTGAATCTGTTTACATACATTATTTGAGGGCGTAGCAGACAAAATCCCAGTGGCTTTTGGTAAGACTAAAGCTGTTCCATGGAACGTGTAAGGAAATCTCCTTCCTCAGCCTGGTCTGCAATGCAGGACAGAGCAATTCTAGAGGTCTGGACCTTGCCTCTGGAGCCAAGGAGGGCCATCAAGATGCAATCCTGCTGTCAGGCAGACAGCAGCAGTTCCCTGCTGTTTCCTCACTCCACTTTACAAGCACCATCCGTCTCCTTCCAGAGCAGCAGCTCTTCCTGCCAGCCAGGGCTGTTGAAAAAAATGAAGGTTCACTGTCAGAAATTTGGGGAAATTACAGTTATTTGTGCTTTTTCCAGGAGGGAAGAGGGCTTGTCTCTGTTAACAGCCCCAACTAAAAGTCAGGTATTTCGTCTCGAAGTTGCCTGTGCTTTCTCTATTGTCACCAGGATAGCAAAACCTCCTGAGGACTCCTGATCCCATCTGTCATGGACACCCTTCGGGACAGGACAAATGGCCCTCTGGAAGGAACCTGCTTCTGCATGGACCACAGAGAGAGTTAAACTGAGCATGAGCCTCGTTTTGCGTGATTGGTGAGGTGAGAGGAATCCTAGCCCCTGTGTTTGAACACATCAGTTCTTCCGTCGTGACATCCTTCCCATTACGAACAGTGCCTCATCCCAGCTTCCTTCTCCAGGATGTCACTGAACGTGTCCATCACTGCACCAGGAGTTCGGCTGGAAATAATAAGGAAGGAAGGAGTGATCCTGTGTGAACCAGCGGAGCCCCCAAGCGCTCCGAGCCCTCCCACAGCAGCGTTTGGTCTCTTTTACACCTCTCTCCCCAAAATCAGTATCTGTAGAGCCGAAATGAAGGGCTGTGATCTCCTTCTCCAGCACCTGGAGGTGACAAGGACATCCATGCACACATATTTCCTGATGTTCCCATTAAACCAGCCCATCCTTCCCAGTCCTACCCAGCTCTAGCTGGGATCCTTCTCCATCATGGATGGCAACACTCCCAGAAGAACACAAAAGGGCAAGGAAACAAGAATGAAACCACTCCTGGCTTTCAGTGAACAGGCTGAGGATCATGTGGTGATGGAGGACAGGGATGGTTCACTGTCTTTTAAAACAGGGATCAACAAACCTTGGGAAACAGAGCTCTGGTCCCCCAGCCCGGGCTGGTGGGACCATCTGCTGTCACATCCCGCAGCTGCACAGAAGGGACATGCTCTGATGTGGGCCAAGTCCTGCTGGGAATGAGGGTTATCCCCATCCTAGGGTATTTCCCAAGTGCCAATGTCCACACAAGATCCAGACAGGAATAAAACACTCAGGATCCAGTAGGGAAGTACCTGCAGGAGCTGCCACCTTCTCAACGCTTTCTCCAGGAGGATGGAAGAGCTGCTCCACACACAGAGCTCAGGATGGTGCCTGCTGGGTTCTGAATGCCCAAAGCCCAAATCAAACCCCATAAAAATAAAACCTCAATGTCTTAATCTCCACCTCCACCACAGGCCTGAGGAGTGGTTCAAGTGATTGGTTTCTGCCTCAGTTTCTCCTCGTACAAAATGGAATTAACCACACGAAACTGCCCTCAGAAATCACATCAGGTTCTTTGAAGAACAGGGAACCTGAAACTGGTGGGTCTATTTGTAAGAGTTGCAGGTAATGGAATGCTAATCCCACTCATTAGCGCTCAGACTCTGCTCATTAGTGTCGTTTCACTCTTCCTTTGCAAGGCCCAGATTTCTATTTTGCACATAATCTGTTTTATTAAGCAGTTTTTTCATAGCAAAAAAGTTTTCTCTTCCATGCATGTTTTTTTAATAAGTCCCCTCAAATTTAATTAGGCCCCAAAAGGTTCAAGGAAGTTTGGGTATGTATCCAAACTTCAGGAAGCTCACTTGGAACTCCACCTCCAAAGCTTTCAAGTTTTACTGATCATTGCTCCGTGTTCCACATTCTTCCTCCATGTCACTCTATAATTATTCTGTTTTTCAAGATTAGAGCTCTCCTGGGGAAGAAAAGAGCTTTTGTCATGTCAAACATCTCCCAGTGGGTGAAACCCTGGCACCAGCCTGGGCGAAGGGCTCTGCCCACCCTTGGGAAACATCCATTTCCCATCCCTTGGAAAAGGAGAGCAACTCAGCAGGACTTTTAAAGTCCTTCCCAGATTCTTTTCTGCACTGAATTATTAAATCTCCTGAGTGATGGATTGTCTCCATGGCCTCAGTTCTCCTCATGGGATGCTGAGGTTGAACCCCAGGACTGCACTAGCAGTTGAGCTCCACTCCAGCCAGGAAAAAAGCACTGGAAAAAGGAAAGTATAGCCTTTTATTCAGTGCATCCTGCTTGGTATTCCATATCATCTCAAAGCCATCAGTGGAAAACTCAGCCTGGGACCAGCCTCACACCAGACCCCATATCCTCACAGAATCATGGAATCATTTAGGATGGAAAAGCCCTCTCAGACCATCGAGTCTAA
This sequence comes from Cnemophilus loriae, assembly GCA_013397755.1. Lineage (NCBI taxonomy): Eukaryota > Metazoa > Chordata > Aves > Passeriformes > Corvidae > Cnemophilus > Cnemophilus loriae. The sequence goes on from VZTF01005687.1 coordinate 579,895, forward strand.
CTGCTCCCCACCACTGACCCATGTCCCCAAGTGCCACATCCACACGGCTTTTAAATCCCTCCAGGGATGGTGTCACCACTCTGGGCAGCTGTGCCAGAGCTGAGCAACTCTTTCTCTGAAGAAATTTTCCTAATATCCACCCTGGTGCAATCTGAGCCCATTTCTGACCATCACCTGATCCTGGATCACATCCCAGTCCCAGACTTTGTGTGGCAACTTTTCTGCTAGCAAGGTTTGTGAGAGAAAACATCCCAAACAGGAGCAGAGATCCACCTACAAGGCCTCCAGATGTGTCTCTCCCAGCCAGGACACGCCCCCAGGCCAGGACCTGAATCTTCACTGGCATTCCCAGTGGTTTTTCCAGGGGCAAACATCCTCAAGCTCTCTGATGCTGCAGAGGTACCACAGCAGGGGCAGAGGGAAAAGAAGAGCTGAGTGGTTCCTGCACATGGAGCTCTCCCAGTCTGTGGGATCTGCACCCCAGCCCTGCAGCCTCTTTTCCCACTGCCAGGCTTCCCTGCAGCCAGCAGAGTTTGCATTCCCTGCTGCCTCGACATCGCTCCCCTTCCCGCTGCTGAAGCCCCCCCCTGCTACCAGGTAGAGGATTTTGGGAGCTGCCATTCCTCCTCATTAGCATAACCCAGTTAGCTCCATATTGCTCCACTTTAGGCAGAAATTGCAATTTCATCTGGAGCTTTAAACAAATGGGAAAATGTTCTAAACCATGGGCTGTTATTGAATTAAATATTAACATAAATACAGAGCTGAATGGAGCACTGGATTATTAATTTTAATATTTAATCCAACAAGAAACCTTATGGCTGTTTTTGGGTGGTTTATTTTCTTTAATCCAATTTCCCATCAGCACTAAAATTAAGTTTTCTTAATGAAGGAAGGTGATCAGCAAAGTGTCCTCTCGTGGTCCGGGATTCCAGAGCTGGTGACTGCGAGCATCCAGACAATAAAAAGAGGAAGCAGCAGCAGTAATGATCCCTCTGTGCTGGCATGGGCAGGAATAAAAGGAACATAATTAATATGATGTGCAGCTCAGATGAATACGAGCCAGAGGAGATTAAAGCAAGCAGGTGACCCTTAAGTGTTTATCACTCCCAGAGAAAACAGCCCAGATGGCTGACTTTGAGGGAGACAGCTTTAAACACCAGCTCGCCTAAGACAGAGTTTTGGGGTGATCCCTCCAGCCCAGGTCTGTGCCCTGTCCCCACGTCACCGTCACACCGAAGGCATCGGTGGGGACAGCAGAGGAGCTGCTGCAGAGCCAGCCCTTCAGATGACGGGCTCCTTCCAGCTCCATCTGGCACATCCACCCGCTGTCGGTCCATCAGCCTTTGAGGGGTGCCTGGTGAGTGCTCTGGAGGAGGGGACTGGGGGTGCTGGCAAGGAGATCAGGTCAGCTTTACCCTGAGGAGGGCAGCATGGTGTTTCTGGCTCTGAACTGACTCCAGATCTGATTTTTCTCAGCCACCCTGGCTGCTCCCCAAACGGGCTGCAAGGGACAAAGTGGGGAAGAACATGTGGATTTTAGTGATGGCATTCCGAGCTGGAGCAAGATAGGAAAAGAAGACCAATCCCATCCGGAAAAAGGTTTGGAAAAAGCATTTACCAGCAGCTGCAGCTTGTGTAAACCAGTCTGGTGCTTCTTTATTTACACCAGCTGGGGATCTGCTCCAGGAGCCTGGGAGGAGTCTCCCTCCTTGCAGTGGAGCAGCATCCTTTCTTCTGCTTCTATTTCCATCCAGAGTTCAGACATGGTCTGTTCTCTGCCCTGACAACACAGTAAGGGGGCAGTTGTGTTTCCACAGGTTGTGGTGGGCTGGAAAAGCCCCTTTCCTGACTCCTGAGCTGTCTCTTGGCCTTTTTTTGGCTTCTTGCACCACTGATGCTTCCCACAGTAACTCCAAGGCGTGGAAGGAGGGGAAGCTCTTGCTCTGTGACAGAAGCTGGGCATGGAGAGAGAGAGAGGGAGAGGGAAAAGAAGAGGGAGAGGCAGAGGGAGGGGGAGAGGGAGAGGGAGAAGAAGAGGGAGAGAGAGAAGGAGAGGCAGTCAAGGGTGGAGGAAACCAGAGGGACCAAGCCAGAGGCGATGGATGGCAAGGCTTCATTGGGATTCAGGAGCATCCAAGTGAAGGAGCAGACAGCCCTGACCACCAACACTGAATAGCAACAAAGCTTTCCCAAGCAAACCTGCAATTATTTTCAGGCAGGTCCATCCAGCTGGAACCAGGCTGGGAATGGCAGTGCCTGGGCGGCTCCTCATGCACACACACTTCACCCTGCCCATTATCCCCCCCAACTCTGAACCTGCCCTACAAGAGCAACTTACCAAAATGCCTTGGGGACCCCAACAAAGCCACAGATGGCAGCAGGGCAGAGGGAGAAGGCATGGAAAGGGCTGCTGGACAGATTGGATCAGTGGGTTTAGGATGGCACAAACCCACTGGAATCACAGAATCATCACAGAATGTCCTAAATGGTAAGGGACCTTAAAGCTCATCCAGTCCCACCCCCTGTCATGGGCAGGGACACCTTCCACTATCCCAGGTTGCTCCAAGCCCCATCTAGCCTGGCCTTGGACACTTCCAGGGATCCAGGGGCAGCCACAGCTTCTCTGGGCACCCTGTGCCAGGGCCTCCCCACCCTCACATTGAAGGATTTCTTCCCAGTATCCCATCTGTCCCTGCCCTCTGGCAGTGGGAAGCCATTCCTCCTTGTCCTGCCACTCCAGGCCCTTGTCAGAAGTCCCTTGCCAGCTTTCCCAAAGCTCTTCCCACCGGTCCTACCTCCCACAAGGCAGTGAAATGCCTGGAAAGGCTGCTCAGCCAGACACAGGTGTTCTTCTGCCCAGGCTGATGCCAAGCAGAGCTGCAAACAGGAGAGGAAAGACAGCCCAGCCCTGCCAGCACATCCTTATGTTTCATTGTTTAAGCTCTTAAGCTCCTATTTGAATTTGAGATGTAAAACATTGAACTGATTAAAAAAGAAAAAAAATAAAAAAGGGAAAAAATAAAAAGGTAAAAAAAAAAGCCTTCAGCCTTCCTTAATGCAGAGAGCAGGGCTGGAGGAGTGTTTCAGGCAGCTGTGACTTTGCTGAACGGAGGCAGCTTTTCCTATTTCCCAGGGCACAGGGATGGAGACCTGTCCCTCTCCCACAGCAGGAAAGCCAGAACAGGGTCCTGCCAGGTCCCATGAGTCTCCTGCCTGGTGCCAGTGCTGGAAGAGGCAGGAAAGGCAGCAGGAAATGTTTCTGTGCTGCTGTTTTTGGCTAGAGAGGGGCCTGCCATGCAATATCCCTGGCTGATATTGGAGGTTTCAGATATTCCCTGTCACCACAGAGCCACAAAAACCCCTTGACCTCCAGCACCTGCCCGCTGGGGGCTGGAGAGCAAAGGAGGACAGTACAGAGCCAGCAGAGCCTGTCTTGGGAACAGTGACATGGTGATTGCTGATAATCAGCCATAATGATGGCCCAGGAGAGCTCCGTGGCCACAGGGAGCCCATTGATTGCCAGCCCCTCCTGGTCGAGAGAAAGCAATAAGAGGAATGTCCTGGAATTCCAAGGCGAGTCACCAAGGAGCGTGTTCATCCCTTGGTCACAAACTGGACATCAGTGATGGCATCTCTTGGCCCACTGTTGGATCTCACCTTGTGCAGGAAAATAACCCAGTCAGGGAGTGCTGAGGCTGTCTTTGACAAGAGTTCAATTCATTTCCAGAAAGTCATGGAATGGTTTGGGTGAGGAGGGACCTTAAAACTCATCCCATTCCACCCCCTGCCATGGAGAGGGACACCTTCCACTACCCCAGGCTGCTCCAAGCCCTATTGAAACTGGCCTAGAACACTTCCAGGGATCCAGCGGCAGCCACAGCTTCTCTGGGCAACCTGTGCCAGGGCCTCACCTCCCTCATAGCCAGGAATTTCTTCTCAATATCCCATCTAAACCTACTCTCTGTCAATGGGAAGCCATTCCCCCTTGTCCTGGCACTCCAGACCCTTGGAAATAGTTTCTCTCCCTCTTTCTTGTCAGAACTTTCAAGGACTGGAAGACCATGATTAGGTCACCCCAAAGCTTCTCTTCTCCAGGCTGAACAATCCCAACTCTCCCAGCCTTTCCTCCCAGCAGAGCTGCTCCATCCCTCTGATCATCCTGGTGCCTCCTCTGCACTCTCTCCAGCAGCTCCACGTCCTTCCTGTGCTGGGCCCCAGGGCTGGGGCAGCTCTGCAGGTGGGGTCTCACCTGAGTGGGGCAGAGGGGCAGAATCCCAATCCCTTTCCTGCTGCCCACGCTGGGGATTAGCCCAGGGCACGGGGAGTTTCTGGGATGGGGCCTGTCCAGCTCCCCAGACTGGCCCAGCCCCTGTGGTTCTGTGCCCTCCTGGCAGAGAAAGGTGTGATAAATCCAGCAGTCAGGTGGGAAATGGGGTCTGTGAAGGGGTGTGACTTTGGGGAGGACAGCTGGAGGGACAAGAGCCAGCACTGCAGCTGCTCACAGCTGGAGCAAGCTTGGGAAGAAAAAGGGATGCACAGCAAAATGGGCTGGATCTGTGCTGGGCTCCCAAAGAAAGGTGGGAACACCTTTCCCACAAAGCCAGAAAGAGTCAGGGCTGTGCCTGGGAAGGAATAGAGCCAGGACAATCAAACCTGCCTGACTCCTGAGCCGGGTTATCCCCGATGTGAGATCCCTGCAGATACAGCCTCTCTGCAGCTGGGCTGGCAGAGCCACACGGGGCTGAGCTCAATCCCAGCGATCCCAAAGGAATCTGCTGCCTCCCCACCACTCCTCCTGTTCAGCTGGAGCACTCCAGAGGGATGGATCTGTGCCTGACTGTGCCTGGCACCTTGGCAGACCCCAGGCAACTTCGTGGAGCAGAGGGAACCTGCAAAACAACAGGACACACAAGCAGATGAGGGATGGTCAGAGGTGCCTTTTCTTTCCAGTGATGATTTATTTGCTTTGTACCTGGTGACAAACACGAATAAAACACGATTTCAGCAGCGCTTTTCACTCCCCTTTTTCTGCCAGGCAGAAGAAGAAAAAAAATTGTGACAAAAATCCTCCACTTCAGGAGAGATTTTTCTCTGGGATGGATTTACAGCACAGCATCCCTGGGAGGGGCTTGCAGGGGCCTTTGGGATGCAGCAGAGGGATGAATCCTGTGCCATTCCCAGGAAAAGCTGTGGCTGCCCCCCCTCCAGTGTGTGCTGTGGACACACATCACCACTGTGGCTGTGTCACACGGGATTTGCAGGAGTCACGGTGCGGCACAGCACGGGTGGGAATAGGGGCTGGAATCACAGGCAGGATGGATGGACAGCAGGCTGCTCTCCTCAGATATTTGCATCTTACTTATCCTCCTCATTTATATTCACAGAATCATTGAATTGTTTGGGCTGGAAGGGATCTTAAAGCTCATCCAGTTCCACCCCCTGCCATGGCCAGGGACACCTTCCACGTGGTTGCTCCAAGCCCTGTCCAACCTGGCCTTGGACAATTCCAGGGATGGGGCAGCCACAGCCTCTCTGAGCAACCTCTCCCAGTGCTTCACCCCTCTCTGAATAAAGAACATTCCCCTCATTTACATCTAATTTACATTCAGATAAACCTTCAGGCAGGAATTCCTGCTGGGCACGTCTTCTCCTATTTTCTGATGGACTCTCTGCCTGTTGTCCCTTCCTGCATCTATTTCTTGTCCTGCTTCCAGCTTTTCCCTGTCTCATTTTGCAGACACAGGGGATACCAGTGCAGCTCTGGGAATTACATACCTGGAAGGGACTGGAAAATGNTCCTTTGGGAGCAGGGCTGGGAAGAATCTACGCAGCCGCCTCGGCAACGGCTCCCTGCAGCCTCCCTCTGCTCTGGAGAGCTGGGACCAACCATCCCTTTCCCCATGCCTCATTTTCTTCCTATTTCCAGGAATGGGCTTGCAAAACTGAGCGTGGCCAGTGGCCCCCAGCTGCTCCCTTAAGGATGTGCACAGCAAGCACAGCGGGGATTTCTCTCACGGGATCAGGGAGGTGCCGAGATGTTTTTGCACGCAATCCCCGAATTCGGAAACTCCAGACAAAGAGGTTTTCCCCTAAAATGCCCATCCGCTTCCGAGGTGCCCCTTTCCCCCTTCTTTTTTTTCCCCAGCTCTGAGGCTGCAAAGATGCCACAGACCACGAGAGGACACCCTCCTACCTCCGACTTCCCTGGCGCACCACGGCTGGGGAAAAATATCCGTAATAATATTACAGGGAGCGACTGGAACACACACGTCGGAGAGGAGAGCGAGCGAGAAACAATATGTTTATCCTCCTGCTGGATCCAGCCATTTATTTAGGCAGCAAGCAGCCCTTTAAATATACAAATCCCAGGCAGATTAGGCTGGAATAGGCAGAGCAGGGATTAGGGGCTGCATTCCCAGTGCCTGCGTGTGCGAGGGGAGGGCGGTGTGCGTGCCTCTGTGTGTGTGTGTTGGGTGACTTTAGAATGGAATAAACCACATTTAGCAGCTAGGTAGCTATGGAAACATCACCAAAATTGTTCTCCCACCTTTCTGCCGCACTGCTTTCCGCAGCCCTGCAAATGCTGTCAGGGGAGGGCTGAACATTGTTCCTTATAAATAATTGAATGTAAAGAGCTACGGGAAGAATCATCGCATTAGGATCGTGGAGTAGGGATAGTTCAGGGGGAAAATCGTCCAGCAGCTCTAATATTAGTTTCTGATGATTTAGCAATGATGGGGGACTTAATTTTCATCTTTTGTCTGTTTTTTTTGCAGTTTATGGAAGGTTGCAGGCTGAGGAGATGCATCGTGGTGTGCGTACCCATGGGGAGGTGTGTGTGTATGTACATAAATATATGTGCACAAACACCCTCCAAAAGGGTGAGTACAAACAGGAATATCACAACAGCAATTCCAAGGTTCAAAACAGAAGGATTTCACCTGCTTCCCAGCTTTTCCTGCATGCCACAGCCACAAGCAGAGGCAATTCCAGCTCTGCGGCTCTGCTCTGCCCAGCCAGGCTCCCCAGTTTCTCTCCTGACCTATGGATTTGCAGGTAATCCTGCCCATGGCCCTCCTGGAGCGCTGCCAGTCTTGTTGAGGTATTTAGAGGCTGAGAAGGCTGGTTATATATCACAGCTGATTTTAAAGAGCCTTTAAACCTGGGAATTAAATTCCAGCCCACCGGACTCTACCAGAAAATGCTCAGCTGTTTTCACTGGGGTCAGAATTTAATCCTTAAGATTTTCCAGGGCTGAGGAGGGAGGCTGAGTCCATTTAAGTCTCCTAGGGCTGAAGTTTGTCCCCTGGTGCAGCCCAGGTGACAGTGTGATGTCCAATGGCACATTCCTGCTACCCCCAAGCAGGAGAGGCTGGCTGGGAATGGCCAGGACAAGGTCAGGGAGCAGCGTGGGGCTTTCTGTCCTACAGTGGCTCTGATCAGGTGCCCTAATGTCCCCTCACTGCTGTCTGTTTTGGGTGCTGCCACAGATCCAAAGTGCCAAATGTAGGAGCCAAGTTTGGGGTCTCTATCCAGCATCAGCCCTGGCTGAAGCAGGGACCCATCCAGCCCCACATCCGCCTCCTCCAAGCCACTTTCTTCCTCTCTTTCGCTCCTTCAGTCTCTCAGATCAAGGTCTCCTGTCCCCTGAGGTTCTGCTGCTAGAACAGGTGGCTGTGCTTTCCTCTCACACCCTTCCTGGTGCCTGAGATAGGGACACCAGGACTGCTCACAGCACCCACTGGGTGCTCCGGGATGGATCCAGTGGCATGGTGACAGGCTCTGTTTGCTGCTCCATTTCTCGCTCTGTAACTCCTCACGCTGCCCTCGCCTTTGTGGGTATTCCTGCTGACATTCCCAGGAGTGTCCTGTGATGCCACTCCAGCCTCCTTCCAGAGGGCTGACAGCTCGTTTGGACCACACAGGTGCAGCTCCTGTTGGTTTTCTCCATGTGCAGTTGCCAGAAATGAATCAGTTGGACTCGATGATCCCTGTGGGTCCCTTCCAGCTCAGGATATTCCATGGTTCTACATCATCCCAAGCCCTCGTTATGCTGCAAAGCTTCCTTGCAGTCACCTTTTGCTGGCCCTGTCCTGAGCAGTGCCATGTCCTGGAAATTTTACTTTTCTGCCTGCTCCCCTTTTCCCACATTTTTTGTGCACAAGGCAGCAAAAGCCCTGCCACACATCCCTGGAGGGCTCGACCTGTAATTCCTGCCTCCAGTGCAAAGGGATCGTTGCTTCTCAGACTCCACTGGAGAAGACTCTTGGTTCACAACCTCACCTTCACTCCTGGCGACTTTGAACGTCTTTTTGGAAGGCTCAGAGGAGAGTTCAGTGCCCAAAGTGTTCTGAGCTTGTACAAATCCTGGTTCATGCCAGGCCCACGAACAGTCGACCCACTCCTTTTCATCTTGGTGTGTTCTCATTGGTTTCCCATCCTTCTTTCGCCTCCAAGCCCAGCAAAGGCACAAAGTCCTGCCTTGCCTTCACATTTGGGGTCTGGTCCATTGGCTAAAGCTCCCTAGGGAAGAGAGACTTGGATTTCACACCCCACCGCAGCACAAGGGGGAGGGAGAAGCTTCTACACCTGCCCTACATTCCTGACCCTCCAATGTGATCCACAGACTCCCACTGGATGGGAACCTCTGCCAGCACTGAGACTGCAGCTGGAAGGCACCTTGCTTTGGGGTTGCCCAGGACTCCAAGAACTCCATAAGGTGCAGGAATCCCACCAGCCCTCAGCAGGGCTGCTCAGCTTGCAGGGCTCTCCAAGGGAGCCCAAGGAGTTGGATGCTGAAGGACACACTGAGTGTTTTAGGGTCTGAGGCAAGATTTGCCTCTGCCCATTTTCCTGCCTATGTCCAAGAAAATTCATCTGGAGCCCCACTGGAATGTGTGCAGAGGGGTCAGGCCCTCTGGAGGCTGACTGAACATTCCTTAGGCAGGATGAGAGATCCTAGGAAGTCAGGTTTTCTCCTCTGCCCCCAGGAGAAGCTAGACCAGCCAGCTCAGCACAGGAACCAGGCTGACAGGGTGATAGCAGGAGAAAACCCCACAGAAATTGCAAACCCCTCCCTCCCAACCCTAAGGAGACGCTTCCACAGTTCACAACAAGGTGTCAGCTACGCCCGCGGATGCCTGAAGGTGTTTTCACACCCAGCTACAGGGACAGAAGAGTTGGCAATGACTGTCCATTCTCCATCCCCATGCGGCAGCTGGAGAACTTGGCTCCCACCAGGGCCTTTTAGCAGGGATGCCTCTGCCAAGGAGGACGGGGAGCGGGTGAGGAAGCAACACCTCTGGCAAGATCCGGAGTTAATCCTGCTGGTTAACAACGGCAGAGGCTTTGGAGGCAGCTGTGCCACTCCAGCCCCTGTCATCTCCCAGCCAGCCTTGGGACACCGCCCGCTTCTAAGGGAGGAGGCCCTGTCCTTTCTCAGATATTGGATTTGCCACACATGGAAGTGGCAGTGCCAGCTTCTTCCTGCTGCCCAGTCACATCACAGCCCACTCTGTCCTTGTGGATTCGGGGATTGGGAGCAGCTCCCTCTCCAGCCCAACGTGGTGTTGCTTTAACAATCAGAAGGATGGAAAAACAAAAACCTTTATTGTCTATTGTTAAACTTTACTGTCTAATGTTTTAATAAACAGTCAAGTTCTTCCTCCGACCATTAAACCCGCAGTAAAGCAGGATGGAAACCGGTTTATGAGATTCTATCTGCATCACTACCACACAAATGGGAGGTCCTGGCAGCTGCAAACAGCTACTCCCAGTTCCCTGGCTTCCTGCCCACTCCGAGGGCTGGATCAGCTGCGGGTTTGGGAGAGGTGCAGCTCATGCCTCCTCACGGGAAATGGGCAGAGTGAGACCTCTCCAGGGCCATCCCTGGTCAATCCACTGAGCTCCACTTCAGTGGAGACAAGATAGTGCTGATATGGTGTTCTGCTCCTAAGAAGGAGCAGGAATTCCTCCTGGAGAGGGCCAATGGGAACATCATCTTGAAATTGTTTCAGACAGGTGAGCAGTTGACTCCTGAAGTTTTGACAATTGGAAGCATTTCCATGGCAGTGGTTTTCCATGTTCGGTGGTCAGGGGCACACCTTAAATCTGAAATTATTTCCTGTTGTACCCAGGGAATTACAGAGGAACTGGAAAATTCACTGGATGGGAACTAAACCAGCTACAGATATAGGCTTAAAAAGAGAAATAATGAAATCCCCAGGGTTTGGGGTGACAGGGATGGGGAATGTCATCCCACAGGTGGGAGCAAGCCGAGGGTCACCCTGCAGCAGCAGCAGCTTCAAAGCTGGGACACTGCTCAAGTGCCTGGAGAAACTTAATCCGTCTGTTATCTCTGGGATGATCCCTGTTTGCTTGAAAGCATTAACACCCTTTAATCTTTGTTTTTCCAGGAATCCCCGGGCCCAGCTGTTGGCTGTGTGGACCTGAACATGAGCAGTGCTGGTGGTCCCTCACACTTACCCCGAGCAGGATGAACTTCCAAACACCTTCCAAAAGTTCTTTACCGCTTTTCCTCTGAAAGAAACAATGCCCATCCCACCACCTGTCCCCACAGCAATTTTAATGGCTCACAGTTGTTGCAGCAGCTTTGATTGTCAGCAGTGAGGGTTCATCTCCTCAGGGGCGGCTCTGTCGGCAACAGATCCCAGATTTCCTGCTCACCACCATTTGTGGGCTGTTCCAACCGTTTGTCCAGTCATAAAATTATCAGCACATTATCCCTGGGCAATGACTTGTAATTGTCTCTTTTTATTACTCAATAAACAGTTTGGAAACCAAGCCCCAGAGTGAGAGTGGGAACTTACTCACTACTTACAGCAGTGCAAGGAGAGAGGTGAAGAAACACTGGAAGGTATCAAAAAAACACAGGAAGGAGAGCATTTTGTTAGATTTATTTTAGTAATTAATAGAAAATGTGGTATGGGACATTTACAGGGGACTGGGGGAAAAGAGGCCCAACCTTGAGAAGTCCTGCAGGGGAAAGTTGCTGGAATAAATATCCTTGATAACAGCTCCAGTAGCTCACAGCCTGGTTTTCCATACCTCGGTCCCAAATGTCAATATTCCCTTGTGAACACACCCGGAGAGCCTCGGGAAAGAAAAATACAGCAGTTAGCTGGCATGGTACAGCTCCAGTCATTGCAGCTCTATTAGAGCCATATATTCCCAGCTGCAGCCATATATTCCCAGGCATCGCCGGGAAAAGGGGCTGTGATGGAGGAAGGAGATTGTTCCAAATGAAAAAGAGATGCAGTTTACAGAGAGCGAGAACTACTCCTAAATCTAAGCCTAATTGAATTATAAATAGCCTGGGTGCTTTCTTTCCATCCACAATCTCGTTAAACTTCCAAATATATGGATATATAATCCCACGTTTTCTAAACATTTCTATTCAAGTTTCAGTTCCAATGTGACGTTTTCTATTTCAAAGCTGACCTATTTGGAGAAGGAAAAAAAATTAGCTGAGTTCCCCCAGTCAAAATGCTTCACTCTGGGATGAATGAAATGTTGAGAGGAATTTTTTTCCCCTTTTTCCAAAGGAATGTATTCCTCACTGGGAACTACCAGAACGGATTTTATTCATTCATTTAAGCCCAGTTGAGCCATGGAACAGAAAACAGCCCACCCCCCACCCAATTTGCACAGCAGTGATTTCCAACTTGCTTTCGCATTTTAAATTAAGCTATCCAATCTATCCCATGGATTTGGGATATAGGAATTTGAGGGGTAACTAGGGATTGATAAATTGAGTAATGGGTTGTGTCTAAAACAACGTTTTTTTGGGGAAACATCTGTGGCAAAAGAACTGTCCAGAGCCTGCTCTGTCCTGTTGGATATGGATTTCTGATTCCCATCACTACAGTTCACTGGTACCTTTGGAAATGAAAGAGTGGAGATTTTGTGTTACACACTGGTCTGACAGGCCAGTCTCCAGAAGAATTAGGTTTAAATTGGATATTGGGAAGAAATCCTGCCCTGTGAGGGTGGGGAGGCCCTGGAACAGGGTGCCCAGAGAAGCTGTGCCTGGCCCCTGGATCCCTGGAAGTGTTCCAGGCCAGGCTGGATGGGGCTTGGAGCAACCTGGGATAGAGAGAGGTGTCCCTGCCATGACAGGGGCTGGAACGGGATGGGCTTCAAGGTCCCTCCCAACCCAAACCCTCCTGGGATTCTACGAATCCCCTTCTAGGCTGTGTCACTGGAAGGTCTGGGCAGGATGACAAAGCAGGAGTTTTATAGGATTTTTTTTCAAGCTTTCCTGATGCCATCCTTCAGTTCTGCAACAGTGTTGGGCTGGAGAGAAAAAAAAACCTCCATTTGGATTTTGATTTGCACTTGTCAGAGCTTTTGCTCCAGGCTGCCTGGAGGCTGTTGGACAACTCTGTGCTCTCACCAGGTTTCCTTGACAATGCCGACAGGATTTTGTTTCCACAGCCAGACTGGGAAGCACAGATCCCACAGCAGCCCTGCAAACCACCCTCAGTTGAAGAGCCAGTCCCCAGCGCACGGGAGGCAGTGGGATCTGTGCGGTTTTGTGAGAGCGGAACGCGGCGCTCGCGCCTTTCCCAAACTTTTCACAAAGGGCCGTGCTGGGATTGCTCCGCAATCAGGGCACGAGGCTGCTAATGTGGAGCTCCTGATTGCCCGCAGCAATCACGGGGTCCGGGAACGCTGCGGGGTCCCAGGGAAGATCAGCCACGCGCACACAGGGTGACAAGGATGTCTCCAAATGAGAAGCCATTCAGCTGGGACTTGGAGCTAATTTATCCCAAGGGAAGGTTGTTTGTTCACGGCCTCTTGAAGAGTTTCTGATGGAGCTGAAGGAAGGGTGGCAATTCCTCTGCACACCAACCCCCAGGATTATTCATTCCCCTCTGGAATGAAAACTAAAGCATCTTGGAGGAGGAGGACAGGTAGCAGCACAGATGCTCCAGGTTCAAATCCCTGTTGCCTGAGGGAGACAGAGGTTCTCCAGCCCTGGCGACCAGGAATGACACCTGGGATGTCCCAGGGCATTCCCCCAGCTTGGTGGGCACTAAACCCTCAGGGATACTGCATCACACCTGCAGCTCCTGTACAGGTGCTCAGTATCTGTGACTGGTACTGACCACCACAGCCAGGTGCCTGCATTCCCACCCAAAAATACCAAATAAAGGGCATCCTAGAGACAGAAAATCCTCTTACTCAGGCAAAAGTGCTTCTCCTCGCTCCACTACCATCCATACCCCCTGGATTTGGAAGGCAGCTGTAGTACTGGGGGCTTGCCAGACCCTTGGCTGGCCAATTCCCAAAACCAGAAACACAAATAAGTTGGTCTTTACTTCTTTCCCTTTCACAATCATTCTTTAAATATCCCTTGTGAGACCACCAGCCTGAGCCACACCTGGGCCCTGCTCACCCCCAGGCACTTCAGTGTGTTCCCACATGGACACCATTCCACTGCCTTGGAAACACGAATCTCCTCTAAGCCTTTTGGAGGCCTGAGGACATAGAAGAGTTGGTCAAACAGAGTAAGTCCCCTGAAAAATCAAGGACATGAGGTTTAGACAGAGAGCTTCAATCTGAACAACCAGTTCTGGGAGGCTGCGGAAAGCCAAAAGTGTGGGATTGGGAAGCAGAGTTATTTCCTCCTGAGAAGTCTGGTGGGTCACACTCCTCTCCCAAACCACCAGCCCAGGCAGAGCTGTGCATCCATTTTAATCCATTCCCAAATGTCCTGCAGGATGGAGAGAGTTTAACCCCCTAAAACCCCATGTGAGTGGGTCACAGCCCTGCAGAAGGGAGGATGCTCCATGCAGGAATCACCGCAGGAGCATCCAGCCCCAGGGCTCTGCTTCAGGCACAGCACCTGACTCCAAACACCAGCAAAGACAAAACTGAGGCTCAGACAGAGCAGCAAAATAAATCAGTGACAGAATCTCCAAAAGAGACAAATGAAGTTGGAATTCGTCCTTGTTTATTTTAATGTTTGGAATGTTTTCCAGGTGATTTATGCCGCCACTTCAATGTGTTTCTCTCTCTTTGTCTCTCTCTTTCTCTCCCTTCACTTTTATTTTTCTTTAAAACAGGAAAAAAAAACAATATTTGGGAGTTAATTGGTTTTCCAGGCTTGGCAGCCAGACACTGTAATTGATCTCCGAAGAGATGGATTTGTCGGTCAGTTGGGCATGAATTTGACAACCAGGCGAGGAAAGGAAGAAATATTTCCCTCTGCACACTGAGCAAAAGGGGGGTCACCCTGGCAGAGCCAGTGCCCTGGGGCCAAAGCCCCCCTTTTCCCAGATTTCCAAGTTAAATAGTGCTTGGTGCTTTGGGCCCCTTCCAGTAATAGGGACAGGAGATTTGAGCTGACTGGGAAAATCCCCTCGTTTAGAGCTGCATCTCAGATGACATTTTTGGCTTTTCTTTTATCCCAGCTTTTCGAAGCTCCACATGGGAAAATGCCTGTTTGCCTTTAATCTGTGACATGGGACACTCCTTGCCTTTCCATTCCCTCTGCTGTTTTGTCCTGCCTTGGAAGTCTATTATCCCTGGATACCTCAAGCAAGACCCATGTAACTGCAGCTCCTGCCACTCCACACACCCCCAGTCAGAACTGCTCCTCACCCTAGACCACACTTCACCCCAAACCCCATATGTCCCCCCTCTACTCCTCCCAAAAGCCTGGTGCCACCCTAAACCTCCTGGAGTTTCTTGTGGGAGCAGAGCTGTTCTCACTGTGAGGGAAGAGGAGCCATGAGCTGGGGGGCACAAGGATGCCCCTGACTCCCCACATCCACTTTGCCCCACCAAACCAAGCTTCCACTGTTGGGCAGGAGGCTCCTGGGCAACACAACAAGCCTGGACCATGCACAGAGGTTTTCCTCTGTTGGAGCAAAGAAATTTATATTCTGGTCAGGCAAGAGGCCTGATCCTGCTGCTCCAGAGGGAGCTCTCCTGGAGGCTGCTGTGCCTGAAGGCACCTCCCTAAACCTGCCAGGGTCCCCTGCTCCCTGCTCCCAGCCTGCAGCAGATGGCGAGCAGCCGTTCCCGACAGACGTTCCAGCAGCGCCCGCAGGGAATCCAGGCTCCCACTGATCTCCGCAGGTAAACCCACCTGGGAATTTGGTGCAAAAAGCACAGAGCAACAGATTCCCCAGAGTCAGCCCCGGGGTTTAGCGTTATCTGTCTCCACAGGGGCTGCGCAAGGCATTCTTGGGTTTGTGGCCATACTGCAGCAGGGCAAGCACTGGTTCCTGGGAAGAGAATCCTCCACCCGTCACAGAGGCGTACCTATCACTCTATCCCGGAGCTTCCTAAAGACTTTGGTCTTTTTGGAGGGTGCGCGTCCCAGGAAAAAACACCCTGCAGAATTCCTCTCTTCAGCATAAGGCTCTTCCTGGCTCCTTTTGCTTTTTGCTGCACGTTATTTCCAAACACCTGCCTGAAGATCCACTGGTTGAGCTCGGAAGGAGCCAGGAAAAACCAACAGCCTCTCCCAGACAGACTCCCCTTCCCCTATCCTCATCCCACGGGAGGATATCACATTGATATACACCTGCCAACCTGCCCGGGAGATGAGGAATTGCAGTCCTTTTATCCCTTAGAGCCCTCTTGGAAAAGCCAAGCTCAAGCCAAGCCTGCTCTAGTGCTCTGTGCTGATGTTGTGCTGCTCAGAATCCCCTCTACAATGACTGAGGCAGTGATTCTGTGCTGCTGACACCCCCCTGGCACAGCTCTGCAACAGGAAACCTGGGCTTTGCACAAAGCAGAATTAAAGCCTGGAGCTAACTTCCCCGGGAAGTTGTCGTGGCCAAGAATCCGTGACATTTCAGAGAGGAAACAGGAATGTGCATGGATAACAAGAATAGCCGGAGTTACACCAGCTAAATACCAACATCTCTGCTGAAAGGGATATTAATATTGCAGGCCACCTCCAGCTAGAGGAGATGATGAGCAGATCTAACACGAGGCAGGTTTGCCTTCTGCTGCGCTTCCCTTTGCAACGCCCGCTCCTCGGAGAGGATACGGAGTTATGCAGATCCCATCCAGCTCCCGCGGTTCTTATCTTCCAGTGCTTTTTTCTAAAGGCTCTGTCAAAAATACTAAACAGCCTTATTTTGCCGTTGTTTGCACTGGGTATAAAACTCTGTAATGGGAGATTTCGGGAATTGCAAAGCAGGTTTATGGCAGGAACGCTGCTCCGTGCAGGTGTAAGATATCACTCACTCCCGAGCACCGCAGCTACCACAGCCTGTGACAGGGAAGGAGCTCACAAATGGTCACGCGAAGGAAAACATCTGTTCGGAGCTAGCAGGTACACAGATCATCTGCAAATTGCACAGCTTGTGCCTGATTTTCCCTGGCTTTGTTTAGCGACTCGCAGCTCCGCGCCGCGGGAGGCGGCGCAGGCAGAAGGGACCTCCACGGCGCCGAGCTGGAGACGGGGAACGCCAGGCACAGCGTCCCGCCGACCCTGCACACGGTGTAGGAGGGGCTGCAGGCATTATTTAACTCAGGACCACTCCAGAAAGCCAGGTCAGGCTTTACAGCAGGCGTAGCGCCCCTTGCCCTGCAGAGCCCGGTCTCCCGTGCCCCAGAGGTAATCCCATTTTCCCTTCTCACTGGTTCCTCGGGCACAAAGCGTTGCCTCCACCTCACACACAAAAGATTTCCTGATCCCTGCTGGACCTTTACATCTGCTTCATGTTATGGGGCTCAGATCAGGAAACAGGAGGATTGTGTTTCCAGCAGACAGGATCTCTGGTTGATCTCCAGCCAGCCCCGGGACTCGAGCGCAGTTCCCAGCGCACTGCATGTCATGGCTGGAAGGAAGGAGCACAGAATCGTGGAATGGTTTGGGTCCAAGAGACCTTTAAAGGCCATCTAGTCCAAGGTCCCTGGCATGAGCAGGGACACTTTGCAGTGATCAGGCTGCTCAGAATCCTCCTGTGCTGCCCAGGATCACCCACTCCCACACTCAGAGAGTGTTCCCACCTCTCTGAAAGGACTCAGACACCTCTGACTCAGACCGCAGTGCCAGCTGTGTCCCAAATCCCTCTGCCTGCTCAGGACTGCTCCAAGGAGCTAAGAGGATAATTTTGCCTTGTTCTTTCTTTTTTAAAAAATTAACAATTTTGGTATGCTCTTTATTCCTTGAGAAAAGCAAACGGAGCAGGAGAAGGGGACCCATCCTTGGCGCCACACTTCCACCACCTCCTCTGAGCTCCTGCTGCCCTCGGCTCTCCATCAGACACATCAACACCCTTGGCACAGGATTTATCCTGTCAAGAGGAGTTCACCACTCTTGGCACTGAGCAACAAGATTTATTAAGTCCAGGACACACACCTCAGTAATCAATGGGAATTTCAACTGTGACTCCACTGAGAAAGGGATCAAGCCTTTTAAAATCTCATTCCTCAAACACGGCAGTGTTGCAAGAAACCCCATTAAATACCTGCCTTGGGTGGGCAAAGAGCTGCTGTACCCTGTCTGGTGACACTGCATGGGAGGCCCCGTGCAAGCTTTGTCACCCAAAACTGGGGTCAAGGCTGGTGAGCTCAGCCTGGAACTGCCTCCAAGGCTCATCAGAGTAAAGGTGGCCTTTTGCAAGAGGCAGCTGCTGGGAAAACCTGACTTGTTAGTGTAAGAAAATGAAGGGGAAGAGGTGATAAAATTGTTCTCTTTCCATGTACCAGGAGGTTTAACATGAAGGAAGAGAAAGTGCTGTTCAAGGTGAAAGAACATCAGCAAAAGGTCACAACTCACTCATTAATAAATTTAGATGGGAAACTAGAATAAGGCTTCTGGCTGTCCAAGGAATTACAGGAAATACAATGCAATAGGAATGGTTTTTCAGCTTTGGAGAGGGACAAGATGTTTCATCTGCTGAAGTAGAAGAGAGCAGGACCTGCTGGTCCTGCCCCAGCCCTGTTCTGGTTGTTAAAGCAGCATCACTGCAGCCCTGCAGCCCAAGGATGCCGGAGCCAAGGTGTGTGGGAAAGACAGCTGATTTAATTGGAAAAAAAACTGTGACAAGTTTGAGGTTTGAGTCTGAGACAGAGCAGGAAAGCCAAGGGAAATATAAATCAAAAATGTCCAGTATTGCTCAGGAGGCAGCTGACCAACCTTTCAGGGGAAGAGAGGGCGAAGCACGAGCAGATGTTCTCTGCTGACAAACCAGCCCTGCCTGTCCTGCAGCAGCCCACACGGAAATCCATATAGAAAATCATTAAACAATTACAACCTCCATTGAAAGGAGATCAGCCTTTGAAGACATTTCCCCAGAAACCTCCGTTCGCAGTTTTCAAATAACCCCCTGCCTCATCAGAATAATTGCCAGGAGTAAATGCTTTGGAGCTCAGCAAACACTCCACACAAGGAAAGAAAAGAAAAAAGAGCCAAGGCAACCCTGCAGGTTCTGCTCTGTGCAAAGCCACGGCCCTCAGACCAAGTGCCCCATGGAGATGTCACCAGCATCAACCCTTGCCAGCCCCAGTGGCCTCCAGGGAAATGGGCTGTTCCCAGCAGAGAAAGGGGTTTTTTTGTCAAATAATCCCTCTGTGCCAGCTCAGCGCTTTGCCAGAGGAAAGGATTCACCTGAAAAAATCACCCAGCCAAAAAAAGGAATGTCTAATACACTGGCTGGTTTAACGTACAATATTATCGCTCCCCACAGACAGAGGCTTCTCGTATTTGGAAGGTGCTTAAGCACCTGACTTCAGTTAGGCCTAAATACTGCTCAAAAATCTGGCCTTTCATGCAGAACCAAGATAATCTTTGAAGACACAGTAACTCAACCGGCTTTGCTAAATCAATCTCCCCGTTATTTTATTCAGCGCAAAAGAAGTTCCCAGGGATCGCATTTCTACCAGAACTTGTTAACTATTTATAACTATCACCTTAATCATTAAAAACAAACAATGGGAAAGCAAAATAAATCATTAAATTAATCCTTGATGGGGAATCCCAGAAGAGAAAATGAATTCTTTTTCAAGACTGCCAGAATTAGGGGCCAAGTCATGTGAAAACCTGGGAGCAAACATGGGAGCAGCATCTGAGGGAGCAGCATCTGAGCTGCTGAGGCTGGCAGGGGTTGCTGCATTGCTCCAGAGCTCTTTGCTGTCATTCCCTATGGAATTGGCCACCATAGTGTGATCCAGCAAGGTGATGGTCAAGGCAGGATGAGCCTTTTCAGCTCTCAGAGTGATTTCTGACAGAGCACGGGCTGGGCAGCTCAGCCCAGCAAGGAGAGCCAGGCCCTGCAGGACCACCCTGAGGACCTGGAGCACGGCCTGGCACCCTTGGGCTGCTGGGGACAGCACATCCTTACTGCCTTGGGAGCTCTGACTGTGCTGCCTCAATTAAAATCAGCATCCCTCCCACCCCCCTGTGTCTCTGACAGCCAAGGGGGCTCCTGGGCCCAGCCCGAACCCATAAATCACGGCAGGAAGGCCTGGAGGAAACATGAGGAGCTTTTATTAGCCCAGCTGACAGAGACAGAAACAAGGACACGTCTCGGAGCAGACGCTGCTCTTGTCTCTCGAGAACCCAAGCCCACACATTTGTCAGGTTTGGGATAGATTTTCGGACGCACTTTTTTCGCCATCATTTGGGCTAAAATACAGGCATCAACTACCCTGTAAAAGCCACAGTTCACCACTCTTACATACACACTCCGCCCCCAAATGCCTGTGTTAAATGCAGAATAAAAAGCGTGGGGGCAGCAAGGGAAAGGATCTTCAAGTGGGAAGGCAGTGGAAGGCCTAGCCAGAGGATCCCGACCTCAATCCCAGCCCAAGGGAATGCCAACACTCTCTTCATGCCTGGCCTGTCATTGAGTAATTGAAGGTGATAATGGGAATGGTTGAATGGAGGCAGAAAACACATGTGTGATACCTGCATGCATTGCACACTCCCGGATTTAGGGAACGGATGAATGGAGGCAGAAAACACATGCGTGATAACTGCATCCACTGCACACTGCTGGATTTAGGTCCGGTTTGGTGAGGCTTGGAAAATGCAAGATTTCTTCCACTTCCATCCTTCTCAGCAGAGCATTTTACTCGCGGCTGAGCGGGCAGGTCCCAACAGAGGGCACTGACACACTGACCACGGAGCAACCTTCCCCAGCGCCGCCTCCTCGTCCCTCCCGCAGCACTGGTGACCTCCTCGCTATCAAGTTCTCCATCGCGGTCCTGGCAGGGGCTGCCACGGCCCCACCCAGCCCAAATCAATGGGGCGGCAGCTCCGCGGGGCCAGGACGGGAAGCGAACATCCCAGCGCTGGGCGAAGGCACTTCCTCGCCGGCGGTGGCGAGGAATGATGGTGGGAAAAGCTGGGAGGGGGTGGGAAATGGGGGCCGTCACTTTTTCAGGCTGTTAACTGTAATTAGCCTGGTTTCTGCGATGTAATTATCCCGCAATCTCAAAGCAAACACCCTGGAGGAAATTGCACAGTTAAAGACAGCACGGCATTAAAAATAAATTATGAGAGTCCTGCTCGCTATTCCTGCGGATCTGTCAGCGTTTTCCCTCAAAAAGCCCTGGCTTGGGGGAGCTGGAATCACCCAGCTGTGACTCTCCCTGCCAAACTGTCTGCCTAGACGGAGGACACGTCAGAATTCCAAGCACCCCCCTTGCCAGCTCCGGAGACGTTTGTCACAGCCCAATTACAGCATGGCTGCACTCTGGGGGAGGGGAGGCTGTTTTGTTTGGGGTTTTTTCCCAGAGGAGTTAAATTCTGCCGGCTCTTTAATACAGCGCACGAACAAAGCGTGCGAGGTGTTTGGAAACAAGTCAGCTCCTAGCGGATCACAATATTCCTGCCTCTGGCAGAGGGAGCCTCCCCTCCAGTGCCCTTTTTGTTGCTGCCTGAGCGGTTCCCCGTAACGAGGACGGCGCTTTATCCCAAATTTCTGTCCCAGGAGGTGGAGGAAGCCAGGCAGTTCAAGAGTTGGAGGCTCGTGGCTCATCCTTTGGTTGGCTCCCACACGCAGAGCTTTGCTCAGCCCCCAGCTCCTTGGCCACTGCTCTGAGCTGCAGGGCTCAATCATGGGGAAAGGAAGGAAAGACAGAAGGAAGGGAGAATTGGGAAGCAGGTCCAATCTCCTCACACAGCTCTGTAGAATGTGGTGAGGCCACCAGAGAAGACTCAAAGCTTTCTGTGGGCTTATTTGTGATTTTGGAGTGTCTTTTCCGTCTCCTCCTCGAAGACAGCACCAGCCCGGCCTCAGCCATACACTTAAAGCCACCAGAAGAGTTCCCAATGTCATCCCAAAGTCCTTCCCTCATGGCACTCCTCTCCCGTGGCAAGTCTTTCACGTGAGGGAAACTTCAGATGACAAGAATGTGTCCCTGAGGGAGGATGTGCTGCTGTGTCACATCCCAGGAAGGAAGCAGTAAAGCAGTACCTCAATGACTTTAAAAGCTGTAGGAGACATTCAAACACCTCCTGAACATCCGCAGAGAGCTGGGATGTGGCACCACCTCCGAACCTTCATGTCCATCACCAAGCACTACTTTGTTCATTCTGCCATAGCTGAGGGATCCCAGGAACATTCTGAGCCCCTGGGAAGACACTTTCTCTACAAGAGATGGCTCAGAAAACACCAGCACTGTGCCACTCATCAGAAGAACAGCTCCCTTCAGGAGTCCTGCAAATGGGCTTCTCCCAGAGCAGACCCTTGCCCTGTGCTGTGGGTAATTAGTGGGTGCTCCTGGAGAACAGACCCAGGCTCCAGCAGCACCAAGCCCCACTTAGTTAAACCCCTAATACTGCTTCAAGAATGAATCAATCGCAGTGACTCTGCTCTCCACGGATCCAGTCACTCACAGGATGCAAAGAACACGTCTGGAGAGGCCATTAAAAGCCACTCGACTGGAAAATAGTTTCTGGCCTAATTCTACTGCTGGGGTCTTGGTCGGGGGGAGAAATCTGACAGCGAGAGCGTGTCTGCGGGGAGGACGAGGCAGAGCTGTTAACTACTTCACCAATCTAATGGATAGCACTCTCCAACAGTAATTAATAATTAATATTCGTAGCCTGCTTAAATCTGTTGACTCTGTAAACCACAGCCTCTCACTTAAAGGCCTCTCGTCATGCTGAGACAAACTGGAGAACAACCCCCACGGAGAGACTCAGCATAAACAAGAGCAGCAGCAACTCCCAGCTACCCAGGCCCAGTTTTAATTCCTCTCATTGTCCCGTCTTTATCTTGTTGAACTCAGCATCATTCCTTAGCAGTGCCTCTGTCCTGGGCGGGCACGGGACACTGGAGTCACTGAGTCCAGCCTCCTTCAGAGGGTGTGCTCAGGTTTTCCTGGGCCATGGGCCCTGTCTTGCCTGCCAGGGACCATTCAGGACAGCGGTGGAGGGTCTCCAAATGCAGACAAAAGTCCCCAGTGGTCTTGTCTCCTTTTGAGCACTTGGGGTTGATTTACAGAGCAATTAATTCAGTTAATATCCCCAACTCGAGTCTAGTTTGCCCATGATGGCAACTGGTGAGTGATCTCTCCCTGTCCTTATCTCACCCCACAAGCCTTCCATTATATTTTCTCTCAGGAGGGCAGTGACAGAGTGGCTTTGGGAACAGCCTGTTTTCCAGCCAAGGACACAAGTTCACCCCACCCCAGTCCGAGATAAATCTGATAATCTATAGAAGGATTTATTGAATTCAGGAATTGGACTCCTTGCACCAAAGATCAGTTTGAGCTTTCTGGAGGCTGAAATGCATCACCAGAGCTCTGCAGTTTGCTGCCTTCGCTCCAACCAATCCTCCTTCCTATGGATCCACTGCAGATATTACTCACAGCTTCCCTCTTTTCCCCACCTCCCATCATTGTCACCCCCCTAATGAGAGTTTCAGCCACCAGGAGATCGTTGCTGTCCCGGCCCGTGGCCCTGGTGTCTGTGGGTTTGGGTTGTGGGAGTTAATGGCACCCCGGGAGCTGAAATCCAGCTGGGAGGTGTCAGAACTCACGTTAGGTCGCACACAGAGGAAGGTGGGACAGGGCAGGACAGGTTTGCTGGATGGCAACCACAGCTCCCGAGAACAACGTCACAAACCTGAAGAACTTGAAGGGCTGGACCAAGAATCTGTGGATCTGGCCTGTTGTTTGGGATCATCCAAACCAACCTAATTTTGTGTCTGTTAGCATCAGTTCCAGGGACGATGTGACTTCCACAGAAATCACCCTTTTTTTTGACTTTGCTCAGAATTGAAAGACAACCCTTAATAATTTTAAATCTCATGGTTTGGGGTAACTGGATATACACAGATGACTTTTTTGTAGCTGGTTCATTCTGTGTGTCCGTTGCTACTCCTGCTGTATTCCAAGTTTGGGAGAACACAAGAAATTCCTTTTTCCTGATAAAGAACATTATTCCATCATCTGCATTACAAATTGTCTTTTATCATAGCTGTGATTTAATCTGATAATAAACTTCTAAGACTCAGGCGATAGTTTCACTCACCAAGTCACATTTGATACCTTATTTCCCATGGAAACTTGAAATTCTGTTCAGTTCCTTTAATCAGTATTCAACAAATACAATCCCATTGAAATTTGTTTTTCTTTCCAAAGGGTAATGGAAAAAGGCCTCCTCGCTAGCATTCAGATGTGAGCACACCTAAAAATACCTAATATCAGGAAACAATTATACTTCTTCACTTGAATTAATAATTTGCATTTAGAAAGGAGGAAAATATGCCCATAAATAATTTTTCCCCAGCTTCCTATAAAAAACAAGGACAACCAATGTGAATCTGCAGTTAAATTACCGAGAACATGGTTGTCCTGCAAAGAGATAAATTGGTTTTAAAAGAAGCCAGAAGCCACACCTTGGGAGAATGGGACAATTTTTGCACTGTGGTGCAAAACTCCAATATTTTGGGGAAGAAAACCCCAAACAAACCTTGTTTCTGGTTTGTGTATATTCTTTTATATTCCAAGCCAGTAAGTCCTTCCCTCTGGAGTCTCCTAGGGAGCTAGAGAGTTCTGGTTTCCCTAAGGTTTCCAAAAGCAGAAGGAAAATAGGAAAATAAAGAAATACTTTTCTCTTATTTCCTTTTTCCTAAAAAGAGCAAAACAATCATTTGGGTTTGAATGAAACCTATTACTCAGCTTAAATAAAATTCTTCATTTGGTCTCTGAGTCTGTCAAGAGTTTGGTGAGATTTCCAGAGAAATGGATGTGGGATTTGAGATACGAAGTTCAACATTTTCCTTAGGAAAGCCGAACAGAGGGCATTGAGGTAAAGCAGGATTTTTGGGGGAGTACAATCTCCCTGCCACATCCCACCCCTGAAATGAGGGAAATCTGAATGAATTTCCAAAGGTTTCAGGGTTGCCAAATGTTGGGAGGGAAGACACATCAAAAATATTCTTATGGAAAAACGTAATGTACCCATCTGTCTTTTGTTTATCAAGGAAGACCTCGTGGTTCCAGAATTTCTGCTGGGGCTTCCAGCTGCTGCTGAGGTGGGCACCACCATGCAGGGAATGGGAGAGACACGGTGGATCCGGAATTTCTGACACCTGGTTCCCACCAGGACTGCTCATCTCTGGACTCCCAGCAGCTGAGGGCTGCCAGCTGAATTCCAGCCTTTCCTCTTCATCCACAGATCCCCATCATCAGAGCAAAAGCACCTCTTCATGTCCAAGCCAGATGGATTGAAGGGAGAGGTCTCGGACTGTGCTGCCAGGAACAGAGCTAAAACACTCCAAACATGTGGGGAAACAGCGTTTTTCCTCTAATTTCTACTGACATTCTATGAGCAGCATCCCTGAGCACAGCACTCTGATCCTGACACCCACCAGCATCCCTCCAAGCAATTCTTCTCCCCCTTATCTCCATTCCCCCTTCTCCCCCTCAGGTTCAACCCTAATATCCCAACAATATCCGCTGTAGGAAAGATGGAGCGTGGGAGGTTGGAGAGCACAAAAGCAGCCCCAGCGGCTCTGGACACTGTGCTAATGACTGGAATAATGATGGCATTTCTGTTAGGAACTGTGGAGATTACATGACAAACACCACTTACAATTATTGTAGAATGTGCGGACGGAAGGCAGTTTGGAATAATAAATGTTTTGAATGCAGAGCGAGAACAAAAGAGCCCCTTGCTAGCTGGATCTCTCCTCCTGTGATGTTCCAGGGTCCTCCTGGGATGCTGCAGTGTCTGGAGCAACAACTCAGGTGGTGATGCTCAAGTTGAACCACCCCGGGTCCCTTCCTCCATGTGCTGGGTCCTCTGCTTGCAAGGATCCTGCAGGAATTCTGGCCAAAACAAAATAACACAGGCCAACCCAGGCTCCTGAGGAAGGAAGGAAGAAGTTCACGCTCATGGAATCACTAAGTTTGAAAAAGACCCCCAAGATCACCAGTGTTCCTTCATGGGAAGGACAACCCCAGAACTCGGGCATCCCAAGGGTTGGGTTGGGAGAGGTCTTCCCTCCACCCTGTGCAGGTGCCATCCCACTATCCTAGCAGGATGCATGTTCTCCACCTGGCCACATGTCCAGCTCCCACATTGCACAGGCCTGCGATTGGACAGGGACAGCTCGTGGTGCTGGAATGAGGCTGGATCCCCACGCACACGGGGAACACCTTCACTCTTCCACACATCAGCATCTGAGGGGCAGCGTGAGTCACAGGCTGCAGCAGGAGATGAAAGGCCAGGAAAGACATCAAAGGGAGTAGGAGGAGAGGTCCAGAGGATGAGCAAAGGGGATGAGGAAAGCCAAGGAAAAGAAGAGGGTGCCTGGGAGACTCTCATTTGAAAGCTGAAGGCTCCCTGCCAAAGCAAACAGTTGGACATGGAGGGCTCTCCATGGCTCTGGTTCACTTGGACCATCTGGCATTTATTGAAATTGCCTCCCTTTGTGTTTGCTCCGATGAAGTAGGGTTGTATTCCTGCTTTCTCTCCCTCCTTTCTCTTCTCCCAGGCCAACACGTCCCGCCTTTCATCTCACACGCCCTCATAATGGCTATTGAACAAAGAACCCCCAGTGCAGGGAATGAATCCCAGGAGGCATCAGGGATGGGGAGCAAACGCCTGCACATGGATGGCCCCGTGCATGGCTCTGCTACCCCTCGTCTTACACACTTCCACTGCTTCACTTGGCCCTCAGTCTGGGAAGGCAACAGACTGAGAGGAAAGATGGAAAGAGAAATCGGAGCAGAACTTAAACGGGAGAAGAGAAAAGCAGGGAGAAAAAAATCCTTCCAAAAGGTGCAATTGCAAAGTGATGACAGGCTGGTGGAAGGGAATTAGCAGAGAGGAGGGCTCTGTTCACCTCCTCCCCTCCCTGCTCTGCTGTGTGATCAGAAAGAAGCCAAAAGAGCCGTTTTGTTGGGAACTTTGGCATCCGCCGCTCTCCCGCAACGAGGGCGAGAGACTGAAATAATCAACATTTTCTGCAGCACAGAAATGCAAACACTCAAATTCACATCTCAGCTGACAGTTTCAGTCAAAATACATCCCCCTGACGCTCTTCAGTTAGAAAAGATTCACAGACTCTTTTCACGGCAGAGCCTGCAGTCCCAGGCCACATTACACAGCCACACTGCCAGAGTTTGGATTTCCTATAAGTCAGCAAGAAGCCTCTGAGGCTCGGGATGTGCTTCCAAGCCTCTTGTATGGAGGAGCCTTTCCAGTGGTTTTTCGGGAAGCCTGTCCCAGTGGAAAAGAAAAAAAAATGCAAAGAACACAAGCACGAGGGTGGGGAGAGGTTTCCTTTGCCCTGCTCAGCCTCTGGATGCTCCAGAGCCAGGACATCATTCAGCACAAGATCCTATCCAGCAAATTCCCGCCCCTGTCGCTCCATGCTCCGCTGCCATGTCCCCGCTGGGAGGTCTGTGTGGACTCCAAGGACTGCAGGAAGGAGCTCGGTGGCTCTGCTGGCACAAATTAGTGGAGCTGAAACTTTAGATCAGTGACAGAGCCTCTTCCTCCTGGGAGCAGTAAATTGTGATGCCGGTCCCTAAAGACCCTCCTTGCCATTAAGTGATTAATGAATTCATTAACACCTCTAGGAACACGGGAAATATGACTCGGACAGCCTGCCTAGGCTTTGCAAAGTATTTTTCCTAAGGAACAGCAGAGAAGAGTGGCTAATTAAGCTATATGGCCCATGGCAGCACTACTGCATTTATCCAGAGGGGATGAGCAGAGGGATGAGATTCTGTCTCCTGCTCCTGACCGGCTTTTATTTGACCCATAACGAGATGCTAAAATCAAGGGTTTATTGCTATTATAAACCTTTCATTTGAAGGGGGGAGGGAGAAGGCTTTTTACTGTAATGGCTTTAATGACTTTCCCAGCATTCCCAGTCCAGAGGTGGAATGGTCCCAGGGTAACTGGAGGTAAGGAGAGGGGAAGGAATTGCACAATGGCCTCTTCAAATCCTACAGAGAGACTTAATTCTTGCCCTAAAGCCATGGTCACATGCTCCAGCCCATTTCCCTGACAGTTTTATTTACCAACTGTAACATAACCAACAGACCAAACACTTGGGATGAAGTGTGAGCCGGGCCCGGGCTGTGACACCTGCACTAAATCACGGCCCGGGATCGCCTCCCGCCGTACCTCAGCAGGACACGCCCGCTGCTCCCACGGCTCCAGCCAGGCAGCTGACAGGAGCCAATCCATCCCTGCCTCAGGAGTGGCAATGCCGCTGCCCCACGTGTGCCTTGGATCGGTGTCCCAGGCCTGGCTTCCCGTGGAGCCTGGCTGAAGCCTTCCATCGGAGCCCCAGGGGCAGCCAGGCAGGGTTAGCTCAGGAAGGGATGCCCACATTCCCTACTTTGGAGGGATAAATAGCTGCTACTTGCAGCTCATTTCTCTTCCTTCATCTTGCACTTCTTTGTCCCTATGTCCCATATTTCACAGAATCCCGGAATGGTTTGGGCTGGAAGGGACCTTAAAGCCCATTTAGTCCCACCTCCTGCCATGGGCAGGGACACTTTGCACTATGCCAGGTGGCTCCAAGCCCCATCCAAGCTGGCCTTGGGCACTTCCAGGGATGGGGCAGCCACAGCTTCCCTGGGCATTTGCTGCATTGTTGCAGACAACGTTGGGTTCATCTGTGCAGCCACCAATGACTGCAGGAATTCCTTTCCATAACTCAAGTGGGACAACTTTCCTTCAGCCTGGAATGGCACAGAGAGTTGAGACTGGCTTGTGCCTTTCCCAGTTCCTTGGGAATGTGAGCTTGGGCTTCTTCACTTCCAGAACAAGCTGAGGAAGATCCGCAGCAATCCGAGGGGACATGAGATGCTCTCTCTGTACAAAGCACTTTTACCACTCGAAGGCAGTGGAGGTGGCAGGGAGCCACCAGGATTTCCTGCAGGTGTGGGGGCTTCAGGAAATTCGAAAACTGGGGAGAATCAGGCTGGAAAGACAACTCCATTTTAAAGACAGTAAATTGGAGAGAGCTCAGAGAAAGCCCCTACAAAGATGAAAGGACAGAAGGTATTGATTTACGTAGGAAGATCAAAAGAGCTATATTTGTATATAGTAGTTTAGCTAAGTGATGACTAAGTGTTTAACGGGAAGGGTTTGAAGGACACGAACCCAGAGAGGGTTTGTGCAGTGAAGGAGCTGAACGGGAGCAGTAGGGTGGGAGAAAAGGATGGGAAAAGAGGCGGATCCCAGCTGCCTGCAGATGTTTGTCAGCAGGGGGATGTAAGCAGTCCCACCAACACCCAGCCCCAAGACACACACGACAAATCAGTGTCCCAAAGCTTTCCAAACCCCATCCTGCACTTTGCTCACTGCAGCTCCACCTCCAGTCAGCTCATGCCATGCCCAAGAGCACAGGGAAGGTCCTCAAGGGGACCTAGGGTGCCCTTACAGCCCACACAGTGGGTGACACCAAGGTGACTGAACCTCTGAGTGCTGGGAGCCCTGTGATTGCCCTAACTGACACAATACCCCAGGACAGAAACAGAAACAGAAACAACCCTATATCTCAAATCCACTTTTGAGGACCCCACTGTCCTGCTCCATCCACTCCAAGGCCTAAGGAATTCATCCCGTCTTTGAACTTACTTAAACATGACAGGACCTATCGCTTCTTTCCTGGAAACAGTGAAAAGATTAACCTGAGTATGGCACAGGACCTAATCTGTCTGCAGGCTCCGGTGACATCCCTGATTGCGGGAGATCTGCTCCATTCTGCTCCCTCACAGTGCTCCACCTCTGCTGGGTTAGCCAGGATTTGCAGGGAGAGGGATGGGACCACAGCCAGAATAGCAAAAAGCTCTTCTGTTCCTTGAGGTAATTCAGGCCCAGGTGGGAAGAAGCCAGTTAAAGTGACTGTAATGAGTGACTTACCCTCAGCCTCCCTCTGCGGGCCCAGGTTGGCACGTGTCTCCCTTGTGCTTCCAAGAGCAGAGCCAGGAGCATTTCAGAGGCTGACACCTTGGAAATCCTCCACAAAGAAGAATCCTGAGTGCACAGAATAGGCAAGAAACATGTATTAACCATCCTGGGTTCTGCAGGGCTGCACAGGGAAGGTTCTGGGGGGCACAAGCTTCATTAAACAGCTGAATTTTTAAGTTGTCTCGTAGTCTGGAATCTGGTTACTCTGCTAAAGGCTGAGCTGCCCACCTGAGCAATGCCAATCCAGCCCTCTAGAGAAGAGATGGAGAAGGGAAAGGGGAAGACAAGCAGGACAGAGAGAATCTGATAAGAGAGCCTGACTGAATCACTCTGTCATTACCTGGGACACCCTGAAGACTTTACGGCCTCACTTCATAGCCTGAAAATACCCACAAAAAAGCTTTTGCTCCAGGATCTGGAGGGACATCCAGGCAGTTTAGATCAATTCCAGTGCTCTGCTCTCTGTCCACATCGTTCAGCATTTTATCCACCTTTTGCTGGAGTGATTCTCTTTGCTGGGAATGTTTATAGACAGCAGAAAGGGAGGTCACGAGTAAGTAACGATGAGAACAGAGCAGGTCACAGTGTGGGTTAAATGAGCCCATGTACAAGGGGCAGGATTCATGGCCCCTTATAGAGCCACTAAATACATTTTTCTCACCTTTTCCTATCGAGTGTCAACAAGATCTACCCCAATCGAGGGCCCCTTGATCCGTGAGGCCAGGCAGGGATTCAGGAGGATAAACATCCACACGTGGTTGGAAAGGGTGACAACACGCGGGGTGTTTTGCTCAGCCAGACACAGTCACTTGACCACAAGCTGCTCACCCCCTCTTCACTGCTGAGGTACATCACTGTGGAAAAATGTAGTCTGATGCAAGCCAGTGCAAGATAACACCTCTGGGAACCAGGAATGCAAATGACAGCTACTTCCAATGTGAGAGATTACCTCAGAAAGCACCAACAGCAGCAGGATTAAAGATGCTGTCCCTGGAGTAAGTGAATATTCATCCAAGCAGGGACAAGAACCAGTCTTTCACTGGACATTTGCATTTTCTTCTTCTCTTACCCTCCATTTTCCCCTATTTCACCCACATTTGCGTGACTTTATATGAAAAAACAACCCCCTCCAGCATTTTAGAGGCTGTGAGAGCCCTCGTGTAGAGCATAGCACAGCTCTGGGTTTTTAGAGCTTTTCCAGGATATGTGGGGTGTCCACACAGGGAGGAGAGGCCTTGGAGAGCATTTGAAAGAACTCCATACACACAGCTGAGAGCTGGAAAAATTCTGAACTCAGCTCAGCTTCCTCAGTTTGCCAACGAGTTGCTTTAAAAAATCCCAAAATGTCTAGGCATCAACATGGAAATATCCTGGCTTGCAGGGGACTTTCCAGGATTTTGACAACAACATGATGAGATTCAATGCCTGGAAGCTCAGGTCAGATAAATCCCAAAATATAGTGCGATTTCCCAGCAGGGAGGGACACTGGACACTGGAGGACCTCACGAGGGTGTGGATCCTCCTCCTCGGACACTGCTGTAGTAGATAGCTCCTCTACAGCCAGGCTTTAATCCAGTTCCTGGGAGACAGGAGCAGAGGGAGCGGGGCTGGATGGCTCAGGGCATCCCTCCGTGCCCCTGCTCCCTTCCTTGTCTCCTCAGCCATGACAAGAACAGGAAATTCTGGGTAATCTGCTGCTCAGCCTTGCACTCCTCATGAAGCTGTAGTCCAGTCTTACTCCCTAAGACCTCAGGAAGGAATTCGTTGATTTATTTTCCTCCCCCAGGCTCATTTGGCCCGGCAGATGTTGCTTGCTTGTTCTTTTTGTTATCTCTTCACCTTCCTCTGAATGGTCAGAGATGGGCTTGGCTGGAGCCGCCACAGCCAGGGTTTGTGAGCGTGCCAGGAGTGGGGGTCACCTTGTTCTGTGACCTTTGGGATCAGCTGGTGCCACCTCACCCAGTCACACAGAGTTTCTGTGGCATTTAGTGACGATGGTGGGTACCATACACAGAGTTCATAACCTGGACAGCACATCCTTTTGTCTGTCAAGTGATCCCACTACCCAGAACCTTCCAGGCCTGCCCAGATAAACATATGTAAGAGTTGAAATTCAATCTCTCCCCTGCCCTGTCCCCTGGAAAACTCTTTGATGACTAAGCCCATTAGGGGAGGAGCAAATCTCCTGGAAATGTCACAGCTGATCTCTGCTGACCTTATCAAAGTGCAGGATCAATACACTGACCTGTTCGGAGCAGGAAACCTTAAGCAAAAGCCAAAGAGAAGCAATTAAAGCAGAATTTCAAGAATGGAAGTGTGGGGGGAATGGAAATACCCCCTATTCTGGCTCTGGAGAGTGAAAAACAAATGAGCCAAAAGGAACCGTGATGCTGAGAATTATCATCTACATAATTAGTATTTGATAAAGCAGGAAGTAAAACATACCATCCATTCATCATGCTGACAGCTGCAGGACCACGGTGCCAGGCTCTCGGGAGATGGGGGTTGTGCCTTCAGCAGTGTAGGTAGCAATCCTCACCTCCAGCTCAGGGAGCCCAACGTGCCCTGGGACATCTCAGGGACTGGTTTGGAACATGCCAGGCATGGTCCTGTGCTCTGGACTGCCTGGATTCGAAGGGTGGAGAACCAGCAGTCTTGGGGACAGCTAAGGAGCTTCCAGTGAGTCTGGGACCTCAGGCACATAGGGACCTTCAGGCAGCCTAGAAAGATAAACTGACTTTCCTGACACCTGGAACTCAACCAACTCTGCCCCTCATGGCTGCAGCAGTCCCTGCTCTGGCTTTGAACTGGACGAACCATCACCATTTTGAACACCTCATCCCATCCTGGGGGTGGCAAAGCCATTTCAAACAGCCTGGAGCCAGCCTGCCTTACAGGTCAAGAATGGACAGGGGCAAGAAATGGGCCTGGGTACCCAGAGAGATGCAGCCAAAAGATTTCTGGTCAAACACAACCCATCTCGGCTCCTATAGACCATGAAGCAGCACCTGCCCTCTGTGGGTCCTCTGATTTTCCATAAGATGCAAGAGTATTTTCAGATAAACTCATTATTAACCTTCCCATGAAGAGGGCAATCCACAGTGAAGAGGCTCCGGAGTGCAAAGAGGAGCTGTGGTTCCCACAGAGGACAATTTAAAGGAGCGGGTGACAGAAAGAACACTAAACAAAATCAAAGAGAGGGAGATTAAAAGGTAAATCACTTGTAGGACATCTAGAGCAGCTCCCTCTACAGGGCTTTGCCCAAAGGAGAGATATTTTCCTTTCTCTTTATAGCAATTTTTAAGATTTACCTTTCCTCACAAGGGTGAACACGAGGCATTTGAAGGCAACTCGGGGACAAAACAGGCAGAAGCCAACTTTGCCTTTCCTGACACAAAGAGCTGAGTCCCTGCTGGCAACACCACACATCCATCCTGCTGTGCCAGGCTGGAGCCAAGCTGTGCCCAGCTCCAGACTGCCCACTCGGGATAGATCCCTGTCCATCTGCTGAGGCAGATCATTTCACTGGAAAAACACTAAAAAATTCCCTTGAGTACTGCAAGTGCCCCAATTCCCATGTGAATCATCTCACAGTCAACCACAGGCTGCTGGGAGGAACAGGACGAGTTCTGGTCCCAGCCCTTCCTCCTTCCCTCCCTTTTTTTTTTTTGCCATCCTCTCTAATTTCATCAACTTCTTTTGCTGGCTGGTGCTTCATAATCTCACCTCATTAACCCACGACAAGGCAGGATCTCAGCTCTCCAGCTGACCACCTTTTGCCAGCACAGACAGAGCCCTGTGAACAATGTCTTTGAGAGGTGTTTCAAAAAAAAAGCAATCAAAGCAAGTCTCTGCTGTCCTGGGGAATTCTCTGTGCACTGAGAGCCTCATCAAACCAGGCGAAAGAAAGCAACAGCAAATTTAACAGTGCCATCCCTAGCAGCCACAGATGGCTGCAGTTCCTAAATAAGCATTACATTAGTGCGAAGGAGAGGGGGGGAAAAAAGTAGAGGAAGAAAGGAAAATATAACAGCTGTATCTTAAGCCTGGAGGCTGGTGCTAAATCTACATTTGTAGATGCTTTCAGCCCTGGCAATAAAAGTCAAGTTGCTTCCACGTTAAAGGGGCACTGCTGAGTGTTTTATGCAGCATCCTCGACCTGCTGATCATTTGGTGGGAACATCCTCCAGCTGTCCAGCAGGATGGGGACTGGGGAAAACAGAAGGAGATGTGTCCACAGAGGAAAGAAGTTGGGGAAAGCATTAATATTTAATGGAGTGTTTTACACTGCTTTGAATGGAGTATTCTGCTAAAAAAAACCAACAAAAACCAAACAAATACAAAAATCAATAGTGCACAATGGCCTTCAGTGCACTGACAGAAACATCATTCGCCCTCTCGTCACTGCTGTCATGTTAAAACCACAGCTCCAACAATTTCCCCAGCCTGGAATTCTGCTGGGTGGACAAAACAGAGGAAAAAGAATTGGGGGCCTTGACTTGAAATCTTGACCCCTCCAAAGCAGAGGAAATCTCACTCTGGAAGCAGGAGCTCAGGTGGGATTCATGGAATGAATCATAGGATCCAGAATAGTTTGGGTTAGAAGAGACCTTAAAGCCCATCTCATTCCACCCCCTGCCATGGGCAGGGACACCTTCCACTAGCCCAGGGTGCTCCAAGCCCTGTCCAACCTGGCCTTGGACACTTCCAGGGATGGGGCAGCCACAGCTTCTCTGGGCACCCTGTGCCAGGGCCTCACTGCCCTCACAGGGAACAATTTCTTCCGTATATCTAAGATAAATTTCCCCTCTTTCAGTTTGAAGCCATTCTCCCTTGTCCTGTCACTCCATCCCTTGTCCCAAGTCCCTCTCCAGCTCTCATGGAGCCTCTTTAGGCACTGGAAGGTGCTCTGATATCTCCCTGGAGCCTTCTCTTCTCCAGGCTGAGCACCCCCAGCTCTCCCAGCCTGTCTAAAGAGCAGAGGGGCTCCAGCCCTTGGAGCATCTCTGTGACCTCCTCTGGACTCACTCCAGCAGCTCCACATCCTTCTGGTGCTTTGGTTTCCAGGGCTGGGGCAGCTCTGCAGGTGGGCTCTCACCTGAGCGAGGCAGAGGGGCAGAATCCCAATCCCTTTCCTGCTGCCCACGCTGGGGATCAGCCCAGGGCAGGGGGGGTTCTGGTCCCAGTGAGCACAGTTGGGTCACACTGAGCTCCTCCTCCCCCACACCCACAAGTCCTTCTGCTCAGAGCTCTTCAGGGAAAGCTCTGCTCCCAGCTGGGGGAATGCCAGAGATTTTTCCCCATGATCTGGGAAGGAAACCATGAGTTTGCTGCCAGCAAAGAGCACAGTTGACGCAAATATTGGAGGAGCAGTACATGGTGACACAACTGGGCCTCCAACACCGTGCAAGAGCAGCACCGTGGTCCTGAGTCACCTCCACAGTCATGGCTGTGCCCAACCTGCAGCCAGTTCAGCCCAGCACTGAGAGGAGCATTTTCCTCAGGCAGAAGCTCTCCATGGAGGGGTGGGAATGCCGAGGATCCGCCGTGGGAGCAGCCCAGGCAGCTCCCCAGAGATGCACCTTCCTACACAGAGACAACCCAAACCATTCCTGATCCCAAATCCCCGAGCTCAAGTGACACACACGTGTGTGTGCTGTCAGGGATGAGGTTCCTTGCAATCTCACACATCCCTTTTCCTCTCCTTTGCTTTTCAAAGGTTTCATTTCTCTCATGTTTCCATCAGTCTATGACAAAATGCAAAATTACCTCCACCATGTCCAAGCTGTGGAATCTTCTGCCTCCTCTTGACCTGTTCAGCATTTTTACCACATTCATTTATTTTTATTACACTTCATTAGAACAATGATGTCCTCTAAGCTGCTTGGGTTCTTCAGCAACCCATGGCTACTCCCTCCCTCACAAACATTGCAGATTATTCCTGTTTTACTGTCATATTCCCTCTCCATCCCTGAATTAGCTACGCCAATTAATTACCAGCCCCTGGGACTGCTCTTAGAGCACAAGCCCTGAGGCTGAGGAGTGAAAGGGATGTTATTACACAAGCGAGCAAGGTTTGGCTGCTCTTACCTGAGCTCCCTCGGGATTTTCCATCAGAACGTTGATTTTCTGCAAAAGGAGCAACTCACCTGGGCATGTCAATGCCAACACATTCTTGTTTCTAAACAAAAAATTACCCGAGTGTTTTGACAACATCAAAACATCATGTTTCATTATTTTGAGGGCATGGAATACTTTGATAATAATTCTAAAACATCTTTTCACTCAGAAGTTTCTCTTATAATCCAATTGCTTTAAATGCCAAAATCAACTCAAAATATGTAAACAATTTTTAATGGTTTCACAGGGACATGTCAGGACAAAAAATATATTTAAATTAAACTCTATAATTTTTCCCTGAAATGGGAAATGCACTTCTTGCTCAGGTCTAAACATCAGCACAACAACTTGGTGGACTCTGATACAACTGAGAGAACCCACCCAGGAGAGATGGACAATGGGGCTAACAGGGAATGCTGGAGGGCATGGAAAAATCCAGGCTGCGCCAGGAGAGGAAAGAGGCAGAAGGATGAGCTGGGAACGATGCTGCAGGCCAGGGAAATGTGAATTTGTGATGCCAGGTCGGGTATCTGCGCCTGGGCCAGCTTTCAGGGAGTTTGGGATGGGAATGGAGAAGCTGCCAAAGGAGCAGCTTCAGAGCACTCATTTCAAGGACAATCCACAGAATCCTTTTAAATGCCCTCAATTAGTGAAAAACCCTCCCTGGAATTTCCTTCCCTCTAAAGCAGACTCCCTGCTGTGCCAGTGCAGAGCTGCATCCTGGTGGCATCAAGGGGAGCTCTGGAAACATCATCTCCATCAGTCCAAGCTGCCCTGAGCCCGGATCACCAGAGAAAGCGGATCAGTGCTGAGTGCCTGGCTGGGAGAAAAGCTGGAGCCATGCTCTGAAGCACATTAATTGCTTATTAATTACCCCATTCATCACGGTGACACCCTTGTCTGTATTCCCAGTGGCACCTTTGCCGTTGGCTGGGACTGTCACACTGCTTTGGGTAAACTGAGATACTTCTGCTGCCTCACCTCAGACCTTCCTGAATCCCAAAGGGTGAAAAATAAACCCAAAAACCCCACACCTTCACAAGAATCCCACTGACAACATGGCAGGCTGGAAACTTGCCCCTCAGTGGCAGCAGGGAAATGCAGATGAGAGAGGACTTCCAGGACAAGGATGCTCCCAAGCCCTCGAAGTTCGGGATTCATGGTACAATTTGCAAAGTGTCGGCTTACGGAGCCCGTGCAGGGCTTTGCTGCAGCTTCCCACAGGCAACTGCAAGTTCCCATTAAATCACAGAGAGCTGTAAACCAATCACCAGGGAAAATTTCTGTTCCATCACCGGTGCTTTTTCTTTATTTCATTATTTATAGCACTCTCTGATTTCCAGCAACTTTTTTATTATAAAAAAAAATTATTTTCTTTGTCTGAAAATTGATATAAAAAGAAATCCATCTCTCAGCCGTCATTTCTCTTAATGATGTTTACATCAGCAGATGGGGAAAAAATCACTTTTTAAACAGAATTTATTACCCGCTGACCCAAAGCTTTCCCATACATCACTGTGCTTTCACAAAGTTAGTTTCCACAGCAACATGATGTAACTCTCCAGCGTGTCTGGGAGCTGCTGATGTTAACTCTTCCATTCCTATCCATATTTCTTTGTGATGGGATACCTTGGCCACATGGACACCTCAAAACTGGATCACAGAGTCAATCTCCTGAGTTGGAAGGGACCCACAAGCGTTATCCAGCCCTCAACTCCTGGCCCTGCACAATTCCTGGCCCCAACGATCCCATCCTGTCCCTGAGAGCATTGTCCAAACGCTTCTGGAGCTCTGGCTCAGGAAGAACTCTGGCTCTGGGAGAGCTCAGGCTCAGGAACGCTCTGCAGATAGGGACATCTTTAAGTTGTCTCATTTAATGAGACAACAAGTAACAGCTTCAAGCAAGAGGGAAAGGCTGCATGTGTCCCAGGGAAAGGGACCAGCTGGGCAGGGATAGCACAGGAGGAGGGAGATGGATGTCCGGAGATGCTCATCACAAAATCATGGAAAGGCTTGGGTTGGAAAGATCTTTAAGGATCATCCAATTCCCAAGGGCAGGAACACCTTCCACTAGACCAAGCTGCTCCAGGCTGGCCTTTTCACCAATGCAGCTGAAAGCAAGTTTATCACCAGCCACAGAGAGAACACCTAAACCCTGTGAGAGGTCTTCCTCCAGGCCCACCTTCTCCAGCACCAAGGCTGGATGCCAAGAGACTCTGGGAACAAAATATAATACAGGGTTTTTCAGAAAAAGGCTTAGTGAAGATGGACAAACAGACACTTAAGTCTTCAAAATAGTGGTGAATTCCCCTGGGGTCAGCACCTTGTGCTGTGGTTCATCTCTTCACTGAAACTGCATGTAGGAACACCCAGAGAGCAGACCCTTCCTGGCTCTGAGGGACCAGGTGTGTGTGAACAGCTCCAGAGCTCTGTCCAGCAGCAGAGCCCACAGAGAATGAGTGCAGAGCAACCAGCAGCAGCACCCCGAGGAGGGGAAGGGCTCAGCACAGCACCAGGAAACTCTCCAAGGGTCTGGCTCCAGGCTTTGGCCCCACAGCTCCAGCCCAGCTTCAGGCCTGGGTGGATTTAGCAGCAAATCTGGCCTCTCAGCAATCAAGGCTCAGCTCCAATAGAGACAGTTGCACCTATCACTGCCTTTATTGATTGCCGGGATGTTGATAAACAATTGATTTTTTTTCTGCAAATGTCACCTGGAAGGAGTTTTATGCCTCTCTCTACCGGGAGCGAGCGATAGCAGGAGCCTAACAAACACAGAGAACACAAACTATCTCCTGCTAGGCCAGATAATTCCTGCTAGCAAACGGCTGAGTAATAGAAAGAAGTTGCTTCTGCTGGGATTTGGGAGTCTGCTATGGTGGGAGATGGGAAAAGCATTTACTCAGTGCTTTGGGCTCAGATATCAGAGTGTCACTTTGGCACCTTATCAAAGGAATCCAACATCTCCAGCCCCTTGGCTTGAACCAGTTACAGAGCAGTAAGTGATCCACCTGAGGACAGATGGCAATCAGCTCTCAGCACAGGCCTGCCAGAGATCAGAGGCCGAAGAGAAAAAGGCTGTGGGACCACGGGAGGCATGTGACATCCCCCAGAGACAAACTGTGCCAAGGGGAAAGCAGCCCCACGTGAGCCTTGTTAGGAGAATGTCACACAGAGAGCTCTGGAGTCAAAAAACAACCAGGCATTTGAAGGGGACAAGAGAAATGCAAGTTCCCTGGGTCTGTGGCTCCCTGAGAACTGGTGCTATGTATCAGATTAGAAACCAGAAATCTGGGAGCAAAATGTAATCCAGGCATTGGGGTCCTTCAGGAAAAGAGGCCCATGTAATTAACTTATCCCTAACTTGGGAAAACTAAGTAGCATTCACGAGAGAGAGCAAAGCAAAAGGGCACACTGGAAACCAGGCCCTGGCAGCTCTGATCTCCCCAGACATCCTTGGATGCTGCAGAGCTCTGCTGTGAGAGCCCCCCAAGGAATTCCGAGCGTCCTGTGGATCTGGATTTCTCTCTGGACATCAGCCCTGTGTGTGCTGTGCAACAGACCACTGACATAGCACTGCCAGGGTCTACAGAGGCAGAACTTCCTCCTAAACTTCCTTCTGCTCTCCCTTCAGCACTGCTAAAAAACCACACAATGGCCAGAAAACATCTCCAACAACCACAGCATGAAAGGTGCTTCAAAATCTGTTCCCCACGGCCTGGAAGGATGCAGGGAATCCCTGTGCTAAACCACTTCTCACCTTTCCCAAAGCACAGAGCTTCCCAAACCTCACAGCTTCCTCAGTAGCACCAAAAAAAAAGGGCAGTCCTTGTCTTCGTCTGCCTGAATAAAAGGATTTGTGGAATTTAAAGGTGTTTTCTGAAATGAGTCTCCACCCATAACTGCACTTTGGCTGGCGTGTCAGCTGTGTGCTCATCACCACAATAATTCATCAGCAAACACCAACAGCTTTGGGAAAGCTGACTCAGGAGACTGAGACCTTATTTAGCCAAAAACACTTGCTCTGATTGATTTTTTTTTTCCTAAAAACAAGTTAAGCTTCCTTTTCTGCATTCTGTGTGGCAGCTCTTGCACAAGTTAAAGTCTCCAGCAAAGCCACTCTGTGCTAAGAAGCATCAGTTCTGCCAAAAATGATCCGAGCCCCATTTGCAGTGATATGAGCGTCCACTGATGGGGTTACCATCATTATCAGAGATCAGACACAGGATTAGGATCATTATCAAATCAGCCTACCCATGCCATTTCCTCCACTTATCTTAAAATCCTCGAGTCTACCAGAGGATGTTGACCTTTATATCAAAAAATGTCGAGCAGCCTATTTATTGGAAAGCTCCAAATTAGATGACCAAGAAGGAGAAAGCTTTTCCAGCAGCGGCTCCCACCCCCATCAGCAGGATTCAGGGGCTCCAAAGTGCAGGAAGCTGGCTGCAGGCTCATCAGAATAGTCTGTTTGACTGAAGGAGATGTGCTGATCAATCGGGCAGCCAGTCAGGGGGTGTTGTCCAATTCCTGCCCAGGACTGGGAGATCCATCCATTCATCCATCACCAGAGCTGGCTGTGCCAGGCGGGAGCAGCGTGTGCAGTAGGGCTTAAAAATCCCGGCCTTTCCAACAACCCTGGCCCATGGAATGAGGAGAGCTTGGGATTGAGGTGGCAATGGGAAGCCTCAGCAACACCACACCCTGTGGAGGACCGGGGCACAGGGCTGGGAGATGGGCCACAGTCCTTGGAGATGGGCCACAGTCCTTGGAAATGGGCCACAGTCCTTCTCCTGCTCAGGGATCCTGTAAGAGAAACTACGATGGGTGCAGGACTCTGGAGGGGGATGCCGATGTGTGTCCCACATCAAGGACAGTCCTTTCCCAAAGCTTCCCATATCCATTGTGTGGGTCAGGCTAAAGCTCAGCTCCAAGTCCAACAGTAACGTGAGACAGTGAAAATGACTCTGTTGGAAAGAGAAAACCAGGATACACAACCCATGACTGTGACTGGAGCTCTGGCGGATGAGCAGTAGGAATAACCCCACACATGGTCCCAAGGCTTTGGGATGCCAGCATCCAGCCACCACAGCATCCGGGCAGGATTTTCCCATGATCACCTGTCCATCCTCAGACTAAACATCCCATTTCCAGCAATCCTGATGTCTCACACCTTACCCACACTGCCACAGAGCTGGGGCCACTCGAGACCTTGCCACCCACACTCTGCATCCTGGGCTGCTCCTGCTCCTTCCCAGCCTTTCCACTCGGTATTTCTGCTGGAGAGATCAGCCATTGAACTCGGCCCCAAAGTCCCGCCCTGCTCGTGCAGAAGTCCCCCTGGAGTCCAGAGGAACATAAACCAAACCCAGCTGCTCTCTGCTGTCACAGCCTAAGTGCATTAATGTCTTTTTATCTCCGTGGGGGCACCGCGGCCGCCCCCTGTTTCCATGCAATTGGTGTTAATAAAATCTCTCTCTGCAGAAGTGACAAGGGAAGGATCCAGTTCACTTGGCAGGTTTTATCTGCATTGAAATTGGAGTGCAAGCCTTGTGTTCCATAAACCCCTCCGTTGATAGCTCTCATCTGCGACCCTCCTCCGAGACCGGCTTCGGGCTGATTATTCCCAAAGAAAACATCTTTATAAGGCAGCCCTCAGCTCTGGCTTGCAATCACAAGTCAGCTCTGAAACACTTCTTTCAGCCAGCTTAGGTAATTTTCACTGCAAAATTAAAAGGAAAAATTGTCCAGAGACAAAGCATTACACAGAGCACATGGGAAATAAGATCCGGAATAGATCTGGAGTCGTGGCCAAAAACTGGTTAGTTTGGATAGAGGTGGGAGCCCTTGGAGCTGTGAGGCAGCAGCTGAAGGGAGACCTGAGGAAATTAAAGCAGCTGTTATAGCCTCCTTTCCTCCTCAGCACACATGGGCAAGGGAGGACAGGAGCTCTGAACTGAGATGAGCCCAGGTGTCCAAGCTCCACAGGAAGAAGAAATCCTAAGGAAATAGGTGGGAAAGAAGAGGAGAACCAGCTGAGCAAGGAACACACCTGAGTGGAAAGCCAGCAAGGCTTTGTGCCTACCTCCAGAAGCAGGAGGTGGGAGGAACAAATCCAGGCTTAAAGGTCCTGAGGTGTGCAGAAAACCAACAGCGTGGAAGGCAGGGATGCTGAGGAGAGCCAGGTAGCAGCATCCTCTCAGGATGCCATGGAAATCGGTCTGTATCCCCTGCCATCCCAACAGATACAGATCAAACACGTGTGTGTGTTTCTGTTGGAGTGTTGGGGTGCTGGGGGTAATGCCGTACCCCATGTACCACCTTAGTTAAGCCTGGATGGCCAAGCCCTTAAGCCACCTGGAAATTCTCCTGGAGGTATTTCACTGGAGCCTTGAGGGTCTAAAGACCAGGGAAAGACGCGCTCCCACTGGCTTCTCCCATCTCCCCAACATCTTCCTTTTCCTATCTACAGAACTCAGATTTTCCTCTGTGCTCTTGAAATCTCAGATTCATCTGGTGTGTCTTTGGTTTCACACGGCCTCTTCCCCATAAATCACTCATTCAGTTCTAGATTGATATGAACCATTTTGCCAGAAGCTCCTTATCTGCACAAGCTGCTGCTGAGGCCAACTGGATCTGTCCACACCAAATGGAGAGAAATTATGCATGTGCTTCATCAGTCAAGGCAGGGAAAGTGATAGCAGTGAGGCGAGACAGTAAATAAGGAAAGCATC
Organism: Cnemophilus loriae; assembly: GCA_013397755.1. Taxonomy (NCBI): domain Eukaryota; kingdom Metazoa; phylum Chordata; class Aves; order Passeriformes; family Corvidae; genus Cnemophilus; species Cnemophilus loriae. Next base: position 622,135 of record VZTF01005687.1, read on the forward strand.
CACCGAGTATTTCCAAAGTAAATCAAGTTACGGGTACAATTAGAGGAAATAGAGATTTTGTCTGCAATTACAGTCCTGTTGCTTCTCCCATCCACACAGACAGTTATGCAGCATCAAAATGAAGAACTGACTTGCATTTTTAAAGTTTCAGATTTTTTTTCCCCAGCTGGGAGAACAGGTTTGAATCTCCCTCTCTCCTCCCTCATTTAGCCAGCTCTGCTGGATTCAGCTGTAACTTGAATATTCAATTCAAAACCAGGGCAAAGCTGAGGGTACTGATGAAACCCAGCCAAGATCCCCCCACCCACAGGTTCAGCGAAGCTTTTTTGCAGGAGGTTTCAGCCAGAGAGCAGATGAATGCACCCCGTGAGCTCAGCAAAGCACAACTGGAAGAATTCATTAACCATTTTCCTGAGGCATTTTTCGTAAGTCCAGGTTGTAGCAGGTGAACCCCACTCTACCCAGTCTGTGTTCAAGCAATGAAAATAATGATTTCTTGATATTGAAAAAGGATAAAACCTTAACTGGCCCCATCTAATTGGTCATGGAAGGCAAATGATTATAGACCGGGATATAGAAGGCAGCGATTCATGGAAGTTTTACAATTAATCTAACTAATAATCTTCAGTTAATTTATTTCTGTCTCTTAAGAGGTAAAAAGGAGAGGTGTGACTGCTGTGGATGGAGGCACTGCCCAGCAGCTCTGCCAGCCACAAGGTGACAGCTCGACCTTGCGAGTGGCACCGCTTCCCAGGAATTCTGCTTCCAAAGCCAACCCCTGCAGCGAGCATGGGGGGAAGGAGCAGCCCCCCTCGGAGATAAGAAGTGACAATAAGTGCCCGAGAGTCCTGATGTGCTGGGACACGTGGGGACAGAAGCCGGGACAGAAGGACACGTCTCCCTGCGAGGCGCTGGAGCGGAGCAGCCCAGCGGGGTCTTGCCTTCAGCCAGGACGATGCCCTTGGAATGCTCTCCTGCCTGTTAAAATCTTGTCTGCTTCGAGCTGCCTGCAACCCTTTCCATCCTGGCCAAAGTCAAACCCTGGGCAGAGATACATAAAGTGCAAAAAATATCGATTTTGCCCTTAATGTGGAGTTTGTGCAGGGTTCGCTGGACCTTTCCATCCCTGGGTGTGGATTTTTCCACGTTGCAGATCTGAGATGGAGACTCCTCACCTAGTCCAGCTTGCAGGAAGGGTCTGACTCCCCACAAGACCCCAGTCCTCGCTCTCAGGGCAGAACTGGAAGGAGCAGGAATAAACTGAGTTTCTTTCACTGCAGCCAGAATGAAAGCAAGGACCTGCACAAGGTGGCACTGCCTCGAGAGGATCCCAAAGCCTGGTCCAGGTAAGACCTTCCTTCCTTCCTCAGCACCACAGCCTGGGCTCCCACCCTCCTCTTTCCTACCTGGCTACATCCTCCAGTCTCCTGTGCCTTGGTCCAAGTCCCAGTGGGATAACACAGGATCTCACATCACTGCCTCATTATCCTAATCGTTCTAATCACCTCATTAGGCACCTCACGGCTACTCCAGCTTGAGCGGCTCAGGGGTGAGGTTGCCTTTCCCACCATCAAGCTCATCTTGAGAGCAGGAGAGGGACAATCCTTCTGGATATGCAGAGAGCCTCGAGAAGGCAGAAAGAGAAGCCAAAAGTGGCTAAAAGTAAGGGATATTGCAGTAAATAGTGCAGGATTGGATACACATAGCAGTGCTAGCCTCTTCCCTATCAGAGCTTTCCTTCCTAATAAATGTGGCCAGTTAAAACAGGGACTAAAATTAAAATAGAATTGCTCTCCTGCAAGAGTGGGGGAGAGCTTTTATGTCTTTCCCTTTCAAAAGTCAGACAAAAGGTCAGCAATTCCTAAAAATTTGTAAAACACACAGTAAAAAAAAAAACAAAAAACAAAAAAAAAAAAATAGAGAAGAAATTTGATCCAAGGATTATGATGCTCCAATCCAAACCAGGGCAAACTTCAGCTCGTCTGAAAGTCCCACACAGCAACTGGGGCTTCTAATTTAAAGAGAATATTTTAAACAGCCCAGATTTGCTGCCTTTTTCTTTTTCTTTTTTTTTAATCAAATGAGAAAATTAACTTTTAAAAATCCTCCCTGGAAAAAAAGCAGGTTTTCAATGGAAAGCAGCTGAAATGAAAAATTCTTTTGCAGGTTTTCTCTGAAGAGGAAAAGGCATTTTTCATTGAAATGGATGGAATCTGTTTTCTTTCCAGATGAAAGGGAATGGTGCTTCTGGACAAATCCCTGCAAAGAGGACAGTCCATGCCAGGGCACAGAGCATCTCCAGGCTTTTCCCTGAAACCGGCCCTGGCAGAAACCCTCCAGTGCTGCATTGGCTCCTAACTGCAGGTTTCATTTAAAGCAAAGAATTCGACTCAACTCAAAACAAAGCTCTTCAATTTGGATTTTTCCCAGTGGTTTTGTTGTGGTTTTGAAAGTGAAGCTAAAATCAACAATTACAGAAATTGCTATGCCTGTGTAACGAGCGCCGCAGTGGAAAATTCCCATCCAGCTCTGGACTCAAACTCAGAGCAGATCCTGCTCACAGGATTGGCTTTGAAGAGCCAAATGAATTTTCCTCTGAGTTACCAGGAATCATTGCTGAAATATCCCCTCCTGGAATGAAACCCACCCTGATAACTTCCAGCAAAATCCCGGCCTTAAAAGGGATCATGATTTGCCCTCTCAGACAAGGCAGTGGTGCCCTACCAGTGCAGAGCCTTGTCCCTGGAAGTGCTTAATTCCATATGCTTCAGAGAATAGAAGAGAAAAAAAATAATTAAAAGGCCCTTAATGCATCTGGCCAATTAAATAAAGCTGTAAATGGCAAGGAAATAATTCCTTGCTGACCCCTGCAGCAATCAGCTGCTGACCTGCAGCATGAGAATTGATTAGCCCTATCTTAGCGTGGCTTGTATAACTACAAATGTTATTATTGGCCATAAAATCAGCCAGCCCCTTATGCAGCCCATTGGTGGCATTTGGCTCCCTGACCTCCCCAGCCATGAATTTTGCCGGCTGGAAGGAACAGCCCTGGGGTGGGGAAAGCCTTTCTGTGCTTCCCTGTGGAATTGGGAGGTGGTTTCGTATGGTGGGCAGTGCTGTCTCAGTGTGCCCCAGTCCAGCCCTCAGTAAATTTGGTGCAATGAGGGGTTAAGTGCCCGGAATAAGCTCAGCCTTACAGCTCTGAGCTGCTGCTGTCCTTCCTCACCGTGGTCTGCCCTTGGGGGCAGGAAGAGAGCCCAGTTTTGCCTCTAACATGGCTGTCAGCACCCGGCTGAGTGAAATCCTCCCCTTTTCCTCAGAGACAGCAAAGCTGGGGTGAGATCTGCCCTTGTCTTCCTCCCCAGGAAAATCCCATTTTCCTGGCGCAAGTGCTCACTCAGCACCTGCCCTGGAGCAGAGCCCCCCGGCCAAAAGCTGCTTCCAAACACCTTTGGAGCTGATAAATAAGGAATTGCTGGCTCTCTCACAGCTCAGAGCCATCTCTCCATATGTCATCCCTCTTTCCTCTTCCTCCCTCGACTTTTTGTGCTGGGCTGGATGCACAGGAAACCACACTTGGTCCCCAGGAGCTCTGGGAAGCAAACTGGCAGGTGGCATTAGGAATGGGGAACAACTTCTCTCTGGGCTGAGCTGGAGCTGTGTGATCTGGAGACCTGAGCTAGTGCTGACAGCACTGATGTGGCTGCGTGGTACATTCCAAAAATCTGGATAAATCCAATTACTTTGGTACCTAAAAAGTGTGGAGGGTATCTCAGTAGAGATACTAAAGTTGGAGCCCAAAATCTGAAATCTGTGGTGAGTTTTTATCCAGTTCAGTCCCTCAAGGCCATCAGGGAGTGGATATTTCCTATGTCCCAGACAAACCTTGAAGACACAGGTGTCTGGAAAGGGGTTGCTCTATGGCGGGACACAGAATCCCATCGCCTCAGCCATCACTACAGCCCTGGAAGAAGGAGAAGCAGGGAATGTTGGGAGTGCTACCAAAACTGGAGATGCTCTGAGGACGTATTTCCATTTGGGCTGTGTTGAGAAGGGAGTCTGAAAGAGGAATAACCAGTCCTGGCCACTCCAGGGCACCAGCAAAGCCCAGCCCAGTGCTAAAAATTTCCCAAAATGGTACAAATGATCGATGTACAGGTTTGATGCCTTTGGGGACCAACAGCAGTGGCCAAACTGAAGCAACCCACCCTGTTTTGGGCACAGCACCAGAGACCGTCTTCAAATGAGGAATCAAAGATTATGTGAAGGGATGCTGAGACAGAGACTGTGGAGGAGTTGGGAATTGCACCAGGTGTGCAGCCTTTCCTGGAGGGCTGGCTGTGGAGAGGAGATGCTCCGTGCTGAGGAACATTCCCCTTACCCCCTGTTCCCAACACCAGTGTCACACTGTCCCCTCCAGCAGAAGACCCCTGCCCTTGTGCCTCTCCAGAGTCACTTGGAGTCTGGGAGACACCTCTCCTGCTCAGGGGAGCACATTTGCATTCATAGCCTCGAAACAAAGCATTTCTTTCCGAAAGGAAAAGAAGCAGAGGGGAGAGAAGCAAAAGGAAAGGCAGGAGGGGAAGGGGGACAAAAGGGAAGGGGCAGCTGTGCACTCCAGCCCCAGCCCTGCCTGAACTCCACTCGCCTGGAAACTCCTTCCTTTTGACGACAGCCCCAATTAGCGTGGGGCTGGCTGCAACCCCGGCAGCAGGGAGCTGGTCCCTGTGGACAGACGGGGAGGGAGGGAAGCTTTCGCTCACCTGCATGGCTGGCAAAAGCCTGAGGTGCTGAAACCTTTTAGAAAGGCGCCTGTGTTCGTATTTAATGTGCTCACATGCCCAGAGCTGAGAAAAGTGGGTGTGAATATCAGTGTGAATGTGCAGCACCCCATCCCAGAAGGCTCCTGCTGCAGCTCTTCCCTCACAGCCTGTGTTGCTCAGGCCCTGCGGAGAGAAGGGCTCAGAGGGCAGGATTCATACAAGCCACGTGCTTTCGTGTGATTGCTCCAAGGATCTCCCTGCAATATCCACAGAGACAGGCCAGGAATACCCTCCAGAGCCTCACTTGTCCCCTTCACCTGAAGGAAAGGAAGGAGGAGCAGAAAGTCCTAGCTGATAGTCATCCAGGTTGGCTATCAAAAGCCTGGAATAAAAAAATAACCTGCATTTTGTTGGCTGCATCTCTCCTACCCAGTACCAAATGTCCAGTGTTTGGGCAGGGACACGTTCCATTGTGGCTCTGCAATCGGGGTGGCAGGAACAGAGAAGGTAAAAGGAAAGGAAATAAAGACAGCAAAGGAATGGCAGTGAAGGGAGAGGAAGGAAAATAAAGAGGTGAGTGGGCACAAGAGCACAAGGTGGGGGGGCTGAGCTAATCCATCAGAGGAACAACTCAGCAGCTGCTCCTGCCTTCACCCCGAGCTTTGCCAGAGCTTTGGCTAAGTCCAACAACAAATACCCACTGTACCAGGGAGATTATCCACATTTAAACAAGCAGGAGGGAAGCAAGGCCTGAACAGAGGAACAAATGGCATCTCTGAGGACCGAGCAGGGCGTTCCAGATCCTGGATGCTGGTGCTGGCTGCACATCCCATTGCTCAGCCCGTCATGGGGAGCACCAGACCAAGGCTCTCCCCTCTCCCAAGTCTGGAGGTCAGGACTAGGATGGTGCAGCCAAATGCAGTACCTGATGAAATGTTTTTAATCACGTCGACAAGCTCTCTATTTCAGCTTGTTTTAACCACAAATGGCTGCACTTGTGAGAGCTTTAACATGTTGGTTGCTTTCGGGTGGAAAGGAGCAGAAGTTTGGTTCACATACACATAGAATCCCAGAATGGTTTGAGTTGGAAGGGACCTTAAAGCTCATCCCATTCCAGCCCCTGCCATGGGCAGGGACACTTTCCTCTACCCCGGGTTGCTCCAAGCCCNTCTCCAGGCTGAGCACCCTCAGCCTATCAGTGCCCAGATGAATGCACCAGAAATTCCTTTACCTGCCTAAAAGAGACCCTTTGAAGAGCAGTACACGTAGAAAAGCAGAAGATTCAGTAATGAGCTGGTGCTGAAAACCCCCTGAACAAGTCAAGGCAACAAATGAGACGCTGCAGTCAGAGTTAAACATCATAAACAACCCTTTTGCCTTCCCTTTCCAGGCAAAAATCAAACCTCAAGACAAACCTACAAGCCTAGGGAAATGTTTGCAGGAAGAAGCAGGTTTTGAAAAGTGGCATATGGATAACACTACCTTGAATAAAAAATATTGAATTCCCCTTATTAAATCTCTGCCTGCAAAATCCATTGTGCAAAACACGAGGTCAGCTCTTCTTGTTCTGCCTCCCTTCAGCTTAAATGCGTCATCCATACCAAGGCAAGGCTCCAGGATGGAGATTTCAAATAAATGTAAGGATTTCTGCAGTTTCCCAGCCCAGCAGCTTTCGGGATTTGGAATTGCAAACCAAGTTAGGAATATTTCCCAGAGATTCATTAAAATCCTTTACTAGACTCCTTAAAAATATGAACAAAAAAAAAACCAACAACCAAACCAAAAAACAAACAAACAAACAAACAAACTAAAAACCAAACCACCCAAACAAAGGGAGAAGAAAAAAAAAGAAGATACTGTTGCTGCATAAGCAGGTGCAACTGAAATGGATGTGTGTGTTCAATTACAGTAATTATTTAAAGTTCTGCTCATGATTCTGTGTCTCTCCATCCTCACTGATGCCATGAGAGCACCAAAGAACACAACTAACACGTGTCACACATGCTACCTTCTCCTACCACCTCTTCCTCACATGCAGAAGGACAATTGTGCACTGCAGTGTTTCCTTTCAGTAGGATTCTGATTTAGAGGGGTTATTCTTCCACTTTCTACTCTTCTAATCTGACACTTGACTCAAAAGAGGGGCAAGGTATCCCACTCCTGCTGGAGGAAAAGCCAAAATGTGTCACTCTTGTGCTGAACACGGAGTTTTTTGCATGATGTCAGCTTGAGTCATTTTCTTCTTGTCCTTTCAGTAAATACCCTGAAGGAATAAAAACACCTGATGCTGAACAAAAGGGCTCCGAACTAACACATAACAACCTGCTTTTTAGGAGAGTTGTGTGAGCCCTTGAAAAAATCCAATAGTCTCTTGACTTAATGCTGGAATCCACTAGAGCAGGTTTTTATCTACTTGTGCACGTTCCCATCAGGAAGGCGTAAATACAAACACAGGCACAGGGAAGCACTCACAGGCATCATCGATGGAATTGTCAATTCTGTCCCAGTGCCCCTTGTGTGGGACACAAGGCACTGGCCCAGTTCAGGCTCTCACTGCTGGCCCAGATCTGCTCAGACCGCGTCAGGACAGGTTTTGTGTTGGGCTGACTCCTTTTCCTCAGCCAATATAAACTATTCCATGAAATCTGGGTAATTCAGCAGAGGTGGAACAACATTCCAGCAGCTGATCTGAACCCAGTGCTCGTGACAGGGTTAACCAGAGATTCCCAAGTCACGAAACCGCAGCTCCCAAAACCAAATCCTCCTGGACCCCTCGCACTTTGTTTGACTTCCAAGAAGTGAAGAGAATAAATGGCACATCATGAAAATAATTAAGTTGGAAAAGCCCTCCAAGACCATCGAGTCCAACCTGTGCCCCATTCCCACCTTGTCACCAGCTCAGAGCTCTGAGTGCCACATCCAGGCGTTCCTTGGACACCTCCAGGGATGGGGACTCCACCACCTCCCTGGGCAGCCCCTTCCAATGCCTGACCACCCCTTCCATGGAGAAATCCCTCCTGATGTCCAACCTGAACCTCCTCTGGCACAGCTTGAGGCCGTTTCCGCTCATCCTGTCCCTGTTCCCTGGGAGCGGAGCCCAACCCCCCCGGCTGCCCCCTCCTGTCAGGGAGTTGTGCAGAGCCAGAAGGTTCCCCCTGAGCCTCCTTTTCTCCAGGCTGAGCCCCCCCAGCTCCCTCAGCCACTCCTGAGGCTCCAGCCCCTTCCCCAGCTCCGTTCCCTTCCCTGGACATGCTCCAGCCCCTCGATGTCTCTCTTGCACTGTGGGGCCCAGAACTGGACACAGCTCTGCCCACGTGACCTCATCAGACCCTCTGAACTAAATTATCTGTGTAAACACCGGATGTACTGAGCAGCTTTAGGAGATTCCCCAGAGCAGACCCAGCCTGGTCACTCAGCTCTCCCATCTCAAAGGCCACCAAAGATGCACCAGGTCATTCTGGGCACAGCTGAACTCACAGAGCAGCACCTGGCACCACATCCAGACATTTTGGTGACACTGCCATGGACCAGCACACAGCATATTTTCTTTTCAACTCATTGCTTCTAAGCAGGAAACATTTTTAATTTCCTCCAGCATTAGGGATAATGTTAGCCACTACAAATGAAATGAAAGACACCTCCCAAAATGCATTTTCAAAAGCACCCGAAATAGTAAACAGCATTCAAGTCAGGTGCAGCCAGGATTGTAATTGGAAGCTGCAGAGAGTGCTCTTTCAGGATTCATAATAATTGGCATTTTGCTGAAAAGGTTCATATAATAAAAACATTCGCAAGCAAGGGCCAGCTCCTCCAAAACATGCAGCTCATTCAGGCTACATGAAGTACCCCAAAACTCTCCAGGTGAGCTATGTGGATGTGTCCCGGCATGGCTCCAGTGGTGCAAAGCAGGAGGAATGCAGCAGGAAAGGTTCCTGGAAGGACAGCAAAAGCTTTATAAGGTCTGGAATGGCTTTTCCATGAAGAGTAACCCAGTGGGTTGGGATGCTGCAGCCTAGAAAAGAGGCAGGTCCAGGGGATTCAAAAATCTTGAGTCACTGGAGGAGTGGGGGGGGATAACAGAATCCCAGGATCGTTGAGTTTGGAAAAGTCCTCCAAAACCATCGAGGCCAAGCTGTGCTCAATCCCCACCTTGTCACCCAGCCCAGAGCTCTGAGTGCCACATCCAGGCATTCCTTGGACACCTCCAGGGATGGGGACTCCACATCTCCCTGGGTAGCCCCTTCCAATTTTTAACCTTTTCCATGAAGAAATTCCTCCCGATGTCCAACCTGGCACAGCTCAGGGCCATTTCCTCTTTTCCTGTTGCTGCCTGGGAGCAGAGCCTGACTTCACCTTGCCACAACCTCCCTTCAGGTACAAAATTGCTCCTTACCCACCTTGTCCAGCCCCAGAACAAGAAGCATTAGAGGGAAGCAATCAAAGAGATCCACAGCAAATCAGGGAAGATGGTTATGAGGAAAGGAGGTGTGGAAAGTTTACAGGGGGCTCAAGGCAGGGCTGGGCAAGTACTTGGAAGTGAAATCCAGCAAGGATTATTAGACAGATGAGTCTTCCCAGACACAGAAAATATCCTAAGCTGAAAATAATTAGGGCCCAAGAGAGTACTCAAGGAAAGTATCAGAACTGTTTGCCTCTCTCTCCTGTTCTCCAGGAAAGTAATTATGGCCAGTGGGTCTGTGCAGAGGGTGGGGTTTTATCAGCTGCCTTTCCTGGGTCCTCACTGCAGCGAGCAAAGGAACCCTCCATGCTCTCCTGGGGCGGGGCGGAGCTGTGAGAGAGAAAAATGCAGGGAAAACTGAGGTGAGGGGACAAGAAATGGGAAAAGGGGGACAGAGTGGGACAAACACAGATGTACCTGGTTCTACAGGTGGCCCTGAGGACTAATCCTTGTCTTACTGACTTCCAGGGAGAGGGAGGAGAGGCTGAGCTGCTGTAATGGGGCTGTTGCAGCTGTGATGGTTTTAGGAGAAGAGGAAAGGAAAATTTACAGGGAAAAGCAGCATCTCCAAGAAAGGCAGGTGCTCAGGTAGGGAGAGCAGTCGGCACTCGGAAAATACAACCACTGGATCAAACCCGCAGTGGTGCATCCCAAAACTCACCTATTTCCCTCCCACCCAACTACAGCACCCTGAAAGCAATGAAAGGTGCTCCTCTCCCTCCCAGGAGTGGCTCCCCCAGCTCACTAAGACAGATGAGCCCCAAATAAGGATCGATAACCGGTCTATGAATAAGGCAAGATGGACGAGGGAGGGAATGGGCACTGAAAAGGGCAAGTTCCAGGCAGGATTGATGATGGAGAGGGAGTTGCAGTGGAGTAGAGCAAGTCACACTGCTCAGCTCTTCATGCCTTCAGGAGGGGAAGGGTTTGGAAGGAGTGGCATGTCCCGAGGAATCAGGATGCCAGTGAAAACGCACTGGCACCTCCAGAGTTCTTCTGTCTCAGTGTTATGGGGTTTAGATGGCAGCAGGGACAGATCCAGGAACAAGGGAAGGAGCTGGAAAGCCATAGGGAAGTCTCACAAAGGCACAAGCTTGTGCTAGTAACAGCTCAAGAAAGGATTGGAAAAAAACCCAAATCTGCTTGTCTCAAAGCCCCTCTCTACCTCTCTCCTACAACATTCCACTCTTATTTCCTTCAGTTCTCATCTTCCAGGCCACAGCCCTCTGCCCAGCTGGGCTGCCGTCACAATCAAAACCATTCCTTCAGTCTTGTGTCTCCATCAGGATGTGGGGGGAGACAATAAACACCCCTTCTCCAGCAGCAGCTGCACAGCTTGCTCCAGGCACAGGGTGCTTGGAGGAATGTTACCTCGGAGGAAGTCATTAAAGGAATCCGGCTAATTTTGTAATTCACACCTGGACTGCAAATGTTAAAGAGCCTGCAATAATCTCTAATGAAATATCACGTTGTTTAAAGAGTTCCCAGTGAAATTCGCCCTTAATTGATTTTTGATCTGTGAAAAAACACCATGGAGAGAGAGAGGAGATATCAGTCAGACTCCCGTTTTATCCCTCCTGCGAGTGTTTTCCTGCTTTTGTTTCCTTTGTCCCCAGGGAATCAACACTACACCGAAGAAAGCAGCCTGGAAAATACTATAAAACTAAGAAATAACACTCGAGTGGGAATCCTGAACAGCACATCCTCTTAAATCATCCCGAAAAAGGTGAAGCAGTCTCCTAGGACAGCTCGAAAATCACAGAATGTGGATTCATAGCAAGAACTGTCCCGGACAAACCCCGTGGGATGGACTTTCTCCAACCCTCAGGAACCTCCCCAACAGGACCGAGGCTGATCCCTTGTGCAGTAACACATCTCATCTTGCCCTCAGGATATCACAGGGGAGCTTAATCCAGACATGAATGACATAGAGCAATAGCCAAAAATATTGACAGCAAAAACCTGGCAGAAAATTCCTGATAGCGGCAGCGTCCGGCTCAGGACGTGCCAGGGCAGCTGCTGGAGCCAAGGAAGCAGGTCAGGATTAACTCACAAGATAATGCACTGCAAAGGTCTTCCAAAACCCAGCAGCAAACTGTCATCAAGCAAATGAGCAAACAGTAAAATATAGCTGGGAGAGATGAGAGGAAATGCATCTCTAAACATCACCGGAGACCCAAATAAACTGCTGAACCAGGCGGCTGGAAAACACCGGGCATCAATAAGGCTTTAACTAACATTTACAGCTGCCACAGAGCCTGCTGCAAATAACCAAAGCTAAAAGGAAAAATGGGAAAAAATGAAGGAAAGGACGTGCAAAGGTTTTCTTAAGAGCTGCTGGAAGGAACCACATCCCTGGCTGGCCAGCTAAACCAGCAGGGGAACACCTTCCATGGCAAACAAACTGTGATGGGATTGATGGCAGGGTGAAATGTGGGAGGCTGCCAAGGGAACGGGAAATCCCTGGACATGCTGAACATCTTCAACAATAAAGCCTTTGATAAAATAAAGAGACTATTCATTAAGGAATTAAGGGAAGAAGAATCCTCACAACTGCCATGTTCGGATCAGTGCTGCTCAGTAACAGGTTCATGTGGCTAAACCTGGGATAACGGTGGATAACCTGGGATAACGGGATGCGTTTCCCTCAATTACACAGCGCTAATATCAGGTTTATAATATGGCCCTGGCACAGGCTGCCCAGAGAAGCTGAGGCTACCTCTGGAGCCCTGGAAGTGTCCAAGGCCAGGTTGGACAGTGCTTGGAGCAACCTGGGACAGTGGAAAGTGTCCCTGCCCATAGCAGGGGGTGGAACAGGCTGAGATTTAAGGTTCCTTCCAACCCAAACCATTCCATGATTTCATGATTCTATGGTTCTTATGAGAATGATCAGATCAATTTTGCTTATTGTAAAGCATGCGTTGGTTTGTGCCCCCAGCAAGGGTGGTGCTTTTCAGCTCCTGCTGGAGAACTTCCCTTATCATTCCATTCATACCTCTCTGTGAGATCCAGTGAAATTTCCACCTCACCTGAAATGGGGGAATCAGCCGGATGGGAGTGGTTCGCCTGTGACCATGAGTTTTATCCTTGAGCAGGACTCAGCTGGGACCAGTCTCTGCAGGAGTGGCCAGGCAGAAGCACCGGAGGGAAGCTCTGTGTGGAAGTTGTCCATCTTGAGGGCTTTTCTTTCCCATACCAATCCAAGGACCTTCCTTCAGCATCTCTCCCTCCGCTGCCTTGTCTAGACTATCATGCTGAGCATCTGGGGCATTTCGTAATCTTCTTAAGAACTGTGACCTTCAGTTCTGTTTTACAGTGACCTGAAAGTTTGTCCAAGAAAAACATGAGCTTCATTTTTAAAATACACAAAGTCCCCCAGCTCAGCTGTTCCCAGGCAGGTCCAAACCATGCCACATTTTCTCACATCTGCAAAGAGCTGCTGTATGTGAAGTGTATTTCCTCCACCCCACTTCCTTGGGTACAATCATGCACGGTTGATTTTTAAAAATTCAACAACTCAGTAATTTCTCCTCTTGTACATCCCTACACCTTCTGGGAAAAAAAACAGGAAAAGAACCAGCTCCATACAATAGATATCAATGATAGCCCTGGGAGGTGACAGGTGCCAGGACAGTCCATCCAGAAAGCCTTCAGCTGGCTCCTCTGGAGCTGGGCACTTCTGCAGATCTTAACAAGCATCCTTTATGTCCAGTGCCTGCCATGCCCCACAGCACAGAAGCTGATGCAAAGACACACGGTGACCTGGGCGAGGTCACAATGCCCAGGGGCCAGGACACACCTGGGAGCCACGCCCATATCCCAAGCCCCTGCTCCATCCACTCTCCCTGGAAGCTGAGGCCCTTGGTTTGTTGTTTAAGGCACAATTTAGTGCACTCCTTACCTGCTTCCTTTGAATCTAATGATCCACGCTCTCAATTTGATTTGTCTGCCTTGGAAGTCTGCTCCTCACTAATTCCCATTCATCCATCTAGTTTTCCTTGTTCCCTGAAAACTGTCATTTTTCTGACTGCAACGTATTCAACTCCATCATCCCAGGCATTTTATTTGTGTGGTTCTGCTCTAACGGCGAGCGTGGCTGTTTCAAATTATGCCTTGCTTTCAGTTTTGCTTGAGTGTAAAAATGTCGTGTAAAAATGAACTACCCTCTGATGAAGGCTTTCAGCCTTCCCATTTGAGGAACAGCAGGCAGCTTTTTGATTCTGAGAGCAATGGGGGAAGGAGCAATCCAGCTTTTGTTTTACAGATTGCCACAATAGATAGCTTCCCTGTAGGAAGTGCAGCACTATATTATGCTTATGTAAAGGGTAATGACTGGGAACTTGGAGAACTCTCCTCTTTGGAAGTGCCTGACGAGCGGGAACAGCAGGTGTGAGGAAGAAGAAAGCTCCAATGCATTTCTGTCCTGACTTTCTCTTCTTTTATGTTTGGAGACTGAACTCGGTGTCAGAAGCAAGTCGGCTCCTGCAGGTACATGAAAGTGGAAAGGTGTGAACGTGGCAAGGAAGAAACCCAAACAAACAGAGGGAAGCACTGGTAGGGCTGAACCCCAAAGCCTGGCCCTGAGCAGCGGCAATGAAAGGGGCTGTGCTCAGCAATAAGAGGCTCTTTAGCTCACTGTGGGGAAACTGGGCAATTACACGAGGGGCTGGGTAAGGGAGAGAATAAAGAGCCAGCAAACGCTGCTGGGGAAAGGCTGCATCGTGTTCCAAGAGCAGCACAGCACATCACACCAGCAGCAAGCTGAGGAAAACCCACTGACACCCTCCACAAAGCCATTTCTGACCCACAGGAACATCAAATACTGAAGGTGCCCCTCTCTGTCCCTGCAGATCTGAGGCAAAATGCTCCTTCCCGCTGCTAAACAGCACAGTGAGCCACCACAGGGAGCAAAGCTCCAGAGAGGGACCCTTTGCTTTGCCTGTTCCAGGCACAAAAGACACCAAAGCCCCGGGAAATGCCACCAAGATGCAAGATCTGCTGAAGTCTGAGCTGAGCAAAGCTGGCTCAGGCAGCAGCTCAGGGAAAGCACTCGAGGGTCCTGTGTTAGAGCAAAGACATGACCTGGCACAGAGGGAGAAACAAAATGCAGGACACTGCACCAAGCCAGGCCGGGTGCAGCTCCCTGGGATGAATCAGAAAATATGGCTTGCCTGGTTTGCCCCTGGTTAAGAAAGTCTCCCTCCTCTGGTCCAGAGCCTTCAGGCTGAGTCAGAGTTGTCACGGGGGTTTTTCCAATTTTGGGGGTCACATCCATTACCCACCCTGGTGTGTGTCCAGCTCTATGATGTCCAACTCCTGGGTGGCCTTTGGGAACAACAGAAAAAAACACAATTAAGTAAAAAGCAGCAGGAAATTCCCTGAATAGAGAGTTGTATGAAAGAACTGAGGAAGGAGAAAACCCTTGTGTATTCCCCTAAACTCTGTAAGAATTGCTGAAAGCAGCCTAACAAAGGGACAAGAAGCTGCTGGGACAACACAGTAATGCACATTTGCTGAGAACATGGATCAGAGCAGCCCAAGGATGTGATTTGCATCCCTTTCCAGGCTGAGTTTTGGGAAACCAGCAGCTCCCAAACAAGCAAGCAGAGGCATGGTGGCACATAACAGCCGTGATCGTGCTGGACAACAAAGACCTCCCTGATGCTCTGAGAGGAAGGAAACAAAGATGCAGCAAAATAGAGACAAATTAAAAGAACTCCACCAGTCACAACAGCACGAGGACAATGGGAGTTCTAAACTGTATGCCAAGGGAAAGCACAGACTGAAATACAAGTGGTGCAGTCAGCACTGGAGTTGCTACACGATCCCTAAAATACAACTTCATTCGTGCAGCCGTGGTGCAAAAGCTGCAGGAGATGAATATACAGCTGATACACACAGGGAATTGAAAGAGGGAGTGACCTGCACGATCCCCACATTATCTCTGCCAGAGAAAACCTCAAATGATGTTTAAGGAGTGGGATGTCTCTCAAGCACACTGCAGCCAGCCCTGGGTGAGAGGAGAGCGGTACAGCAATATGTGACAGTAGCAATACATACTGGGAATGCACTGCAGGAAAAGGAAACCATTCTGAGAGCAACAGACATCTCTGATCCAGAAATGTGCCCAGGATGGCACAGGATGAGGTGCAAGGCAGGGGAGTGCAGCAATAAGATAAAACATTTGCAAGCACCGAGGGAATTCACCCCAGTCAGAGAGCACACGTCCAAATGCAAGGGACCGAGGAGACTCTAATTCCCTTGGGAAGAGGAAAAGCAAGCAGCAAACTCCAGCACTGGCAGCAGGACACACACAGAGCACACTCTGGAGGCAGGGAAGCAGCAGCCTTACCGTGATCCCGATGCTGGCAGTCAGTGAGATGGGATGGGAACGCTCCTTGGGATCCAGGCTGCAGTGCCACCAGCAGTCCCACAAACAACGCTCCAAGCAGGGAGGATCCCCTGGAGGCTGTTAGGCTGTGGTTTAAGGTCTGGGATACAGGAACGAAGTCCTCTCTGGCTGCTGCAAACAGCCAGGAGGGGAGCGGTAACTCCGAGATGAAGCAGATAAAGGATCCCACACAAGTGATTTCCCATCTTCAGCTTCCAACCCCGTCCCACGGAGCGAGAGCAGCACAGCTGACAGCCACAGATCCAAGAGAGACTCGGAGATTACTGGGACTCGGGAATGATCTAATAAAACCTCTTGCTAGTCCTGCTGTGCCCCAAGACAAACACACATTACAGCTGCATTAAGACAACACAGCTGCTCTGTAAAACAAGCAGCTCTTTCCGAAATGCCATGACGTGGGGGAAGGTGAAATCCAACCACACGATGGCAGGGAACAGGGGCCTAACTCATCCCATATGGAAAAGGCACAGCTATACCTGCGGTCACAATAATCCCGGGAACAGGTCTGGCTTGCTGGGAGCCTGCTTACCAAAACAGATGCAATTTATGTTCAAAGTCAGGAAGCCTTCAAGAAGAAAACCTCAAATCACTACTGGGTGGGTTTTTTTAAAGCCACAGCTTGCAGTCCAAAATATCTCCTGTGCCTCCCACTGAATGGGAAATCTCAGAGCTTTGCCATGTGCTGCTGAAAGGAGGGCTGTCTCCAGGGATGCTTCTCTCCCCAAGCATTCTCCCAGCACCAGCTGGGAGGGCTGACCTTCCCCCCAAAATAAACACAGCAAACTGCCCGAAGACAGGAAAAGCATCAAAACAAGTGAAACACTTGGCCAACTGCAAAGCCAGGCTTGGAGAGCCTCCAGGAGCTCCAAGACCAGGCTCTCCTCTGCAGGAACTCCCATCCATCATCCCAGTGCCAGTGCCAGGCTGCCCTCTCCACTGCTGGGAAAGGCTGCTCAGCACTGGGGCCGTGACACAGAGCAGCTCTCTGGATTAGGTCAGGGCATTCCTGGAGGAGCTGGAAAGCCATAAATCCGTGAGAGAGAGAGTGCAAGAGGGTCCTGACCTTCTTCCTGACCATTCCACCTGCAATATTCCCAAGAGCACCTTTCCTGCAGGTTAAGCTGGGCAGGAGTAGGGATGCCAGAGGTCTGGCAAGTGCCAAACACCTGGAGAAGTGCTGATCAGGAGGAAGAAGGAGACATAAATGAAACATATGCCACCCTTCAGAGACCTCGCAGCAAAATAGGATGGAGCCTGGCATGGAGAACAGCTTCTCATTAACCTCTCAGGCCCAGCCTCTCGGGGACGCATCCAGCAGGGCTGTGGGAGGCACTCCGGGAAGCACAGGGAAGCCAGGTGTCAGTGGGTCGATCCCAACCTTCCAGCTGTGTTCACTCCCTGTGCTTTTGTACCTTTTGTACCTGGAGAGGGAACAGAGCCAGGCAGTCAAGCACCAGCTATCACGGCAGCAGGAGCAGAACCAGGAATTCAAATAGCTCTGAATTAACTACAGGAAGGCTGAAGGAGAAGAACACGGGAGCAAGGCACTGCAAAGGGGAATTGCTTTCCCACTGCTTGGGAATTGGAAGATGTCTTCATCCAGCATCTCCCATTCCTGTGTGACTCCAGAGGGCTGTGCTGGGAACACTAACAAGAGATAAAGGGGTAATGGCCTTAAACTGAAGAGACAATAGATTTGGATCAGATAGATGGGAGAAATCCTTCCCTGTGAGGGTAGGGAGGCCCTGGCATGGGTTGCCCAGAGAAGCTGTGGCCACCCCATCCCTCGAAGTGTCCAAGGCCAGCTTGGATGGAGCTTGGAGCAACCTGGGCTAGTGGAAGGTGTCTCTGGAGGTGGAACTGGATGGGCTTTACAGTCCCTTCCAACCCAGCCCAGACCATTCTGGGATTCTTTGATGAAGACAACAAACAGGTGAACGGGAATAAGTAACCTAAGAGTCTCAGAATCACAGTCTGCCAGATCCCAGGGAAAACAACCCTTTTTCTTGGGAGCAGCCATCCATGGGAAGCAAGCTTAGACTGAACACACACATCCCCACTCCTGAAATACCCCCAAAATCTTGGTGCATTCCCCTCCATAAGCTCAAGAAATGAGTAGAGGAAGCTGAAACACGGAAGGGGAGAATTGAGCAGTGGGATGGAGGAAGAACAACCTCCCACAGAGACTGACAGTCTCTCACCCTCGTCAGAGCCAACAGCTCTTGCATGAGGCAGTTTTCTGTCACCACACCAAAGATGCTCCTATCCCAGCCCCCAGACTTCATGATGTGAGGTTTGTGCCAGCTGTGGGAAGCCCAGCTCCTTCCAGGGAGCAGCAGGAATCGGGGGATGTCTCCACTCAGAGAGCTGTGAGTGCAAGGCGGGTGAAGGAGCCCCATGACTGCTCCCCCAGCCAAGCTCTCTGAATGAAGATGGACCTTTTTTTTCCACATAATCCAACATTTCAGAGCCTGGGTGTCCATCACTGGGGCTGGGATAGTGGTAGGGAGGACTGATCCCCTTTGCTGACAGCAGAGACACATGGAGTGAACGGGAGAGGGGCTGGAGTGGTTATTGATTTGCTACATGACCTTGGCTAAGTCACTTAACCTCAGTTTCCTCATCTGGATATTGGGAATTATGGGACTTGCAGAGTGCCACAAATTCATCAGAGGGAACTACTTAAGAGGCCTTTATGACTTAATGGGATTTCCCACTTGAAAATTACTCCCATGAGGACTGAAGCAGTGGGACTGGGATATTCATAGTCCGACTTCTACTGTAAGTGCAGAGCTTTTTTTTTTAATGGTTTTTTTTCCCCCTAAAACACCCATGTAAATCTTACAGCTCAGGAACACACAGTCCAAGCACGTCCAGCCTCAATGCTCTTTACAAACACTTTTTAAATCTACTCTGGCCAGGGTAACAAGCCCCTCTCCTTGTCTGTTTCATATGGATTCAAACATTCGAAGCTGCAGAGCCTGAGCCGGTGGGGAAAGAAGCTCAGCTGGGTGCTCGTGGTGTGAAGTCTGCTCAAATTACCCTGCAGACTGTCACACAATGGCTCGCTGGAAGAAGTGAAAATCCAGAGGGTTAAAAGCTAAAGGTAGCAACAATGTCATGGTTCCCTCGGGAAGGTCAGCGCCAAGGTCCAGTTTCTCCTGTGGGATAACACCAGAGAATCAAGGAATCATGGAATAGCCTGGGTTGGAAGGGACCTGAAAGATCATCCAATTCCATCCACCTGCCATGGGCAGGGACACCTTCCACTGTCCCAGGCTGCTCCAAGCCCTGTCCAACCTGGTCTGGAACACTTCCAGGGATCCAGGGGCAGCCACAGCTTCTCTGGGCACCCTGTGCCAGGGCCTCACCACCCTCACAGGGAAGAATTTCTTTGTAATATTTAATCTAAACCTACTCTCTGTCAGTTTGAAGCCATTCCCCTGTGTCCTGGCACTCCAGACCCTTGGAAATATTCTGTCTCCATCTTTCTTGCACCTTCAGGCACTGAAAGGCCACAATTTGGTCACCCCAAAGCTTCTCTTCTCCAGGCTGAACAATCCCAACTCTCCCAGCCCTTCCTCCCAGCAGAGCTGCTCCATCCCTCTGATCATCCTGGTGCCCCCTCTGCACTCTCTCCAGCAGCTCCACGTCCTTCCTGTGCTGGGCCCCAGGGCTGGGGCAGCTCTGCACGTGGGGTCTCACCTGAGCGGGGCAGAAGGGCACAATCCCCCCTTTTCTGCTGCCCACGCTGCTTTTGATCCATAGGAAGGTTTAAATCCCTTCGTCTCCACCCTCCAAGCCACTGCCCAACACAAACCAAGCACTGATGTTTCCTAAGATCAGCCAGTGCTTCCAGTTGCAGAGCAGTTCAAAGCACCTTGAGACAATGCAGGCCAAGAGTTGAGAAGCTGAACACAAAATTCTTCTGTGTGTTGAATGCTTTCCTAGGGAAGGGGAGATAAAAATACCCAGTGTTTGTGCCTCAGTACAACCAGTGCTCTATAAGCTCTCACAGACCCGTACACAGCCCTAGCACTTGGAGACCACGGGACTAAATCCAAAGACCTTTCCTGTGCTAACTCACTCCTCCACGGGGAATTCAAATACTTACCAGACTGAGGAATATCTACTTCTGCCCTGTCACACTCCCTTGCTCCTTCCTCACCCTTCCCCTCATCACCCACACAGTCACTTGGTATTTATTCTGCTCTATTTTATTTGGATTTCCTCTAAGCAGACTCATTAATCTTCCCTGCAGATGCACAGCTCTGACAGCCGGGGTCTTGACACCTTCAGAGCCAGCGAAGGACATTCTCATACTCTTCTCTTCTTTTTCCCCGCTCCTTTCTCCTTTTAAAGAATCCCTTCATACCTCACCAGGCACAGGGTTTTTGATGAGAAGGTCATGTGAACTGGAGACAAGGGGGCTGTGGGGGAGGAAGGCAGGGGAAGAGGATGCAACTCCCACAAGGAACTCCCAAAGTCCCACTGAAAAGGTCAGGATGCTTTTGAGTCCTCTGCACTGCTCCCCGACACAAAAAAATATACTCAGCCCAGTGCAGAGATACTTGATAAAGAGTCTAATGAAGTGGAAAGAGTGTTGTAGGGGAAGAATAGTCCTCTCTCATCTCGACATCCCATGATGCTCCATCCAGTTGCCATGGAGACTTAAAAAGAGAAGGGGTTTTGTTGTCTTGAAGGGCCTTCTCCCTTCCCAGTAACCTTGACCTTTTCCAGGTTTGTGTGTTTGTGTGTGCATGTGTATGTATTTGTAAAAAAGAGATAAGGGATTCCATTTCTTCTTATCTGGTCATGGCTCACTGGCTGGCACTGATGCATGTGGGGGGCCGTCAGCTTGGCTCAGCGCGGAGATTTGGAGAGGATAAGAGCAGGAAAATACAGAGGGGAGCAGTTAATTAAGGCTGATATTGCAAAGGACATTGTTTGCTGGATAATGAATTCCATCCGCTCCAGAAACACAAGTGCAATTAAAGGTGTGAGAGATGAAGGGCAGGAGGGAGCCATGGGTCACTGTCACTGGACAAAGTGGTCCCAGTGGCCCTCCAAAGCTGGGGTTTTACACAAAAAAAACCACCGCCAGAGATTATTTCTCATAAACAAGGCAGAGGAGCTGTTTTCCTTGTTTCCCCCCCAGGTGAGGAAGGGCTCCCTGTGGTGTCAGTTCTTAGAGGGATGTGAGAGTCACTCAGGTTGAAAACGGGTTGATTTAGGAGATCTTCAAAGCAAGAGGAATATGGAGTTAAGCAGACAGGCCCGTGCACAAAAACGCTGCCCACAGGTTCATGTTCATTCCTTACCAGGAATTTACTGGTAATTACTCAGCAGGAATTTACTTCCCATTTTTAGCCAGGCCAACAGAGATGCTCAGATGTCACTAGGAGCCCCCTATTTTCATCCTCCACCAGCCCTCACAACACCCAGCCCACCTCTACTTCCCCTCCACCCTCCCCATCTCCTTTCCAAAGGAGAGAGGGAACCTCGGTGCTGGAATTTGTGTTCCAGCTTGGGTCCCCTCCTGGCTCAGAGGCCACCACAAACCCTCTGCTCGCTCTCCATATGAGGGCATAAACCTCTGTGTGCCATCACCTCACGGGACAGGCAAACAAGCGAGGAAAGAGGATGGAAAATCATCTATTTTGTGGGATAGGAGCCACAAAGCCTGGCTTGGAGAACGTTGGCACCAAGAGAGGAAGGAAGACATGGAATGTGCCTGCCATGTCCTCTACAACACCAGAGAAACCCAGGCAGCCCATTCTAGCCAAGAGCACAACCATGTCCAGGAGTCAGGCCCGGATTTGGATGGAGTGTTGCACACCCCCATTTTTAATTACTGAAGATTATTCATGTTAGACAAACAACCTGACACCTTTTGGCACCTGGTTTGCTCCAGCTGTAGGTTAATGAGGATCTGATGATGTTTGGGACGTCTTTGAACTCCTCTCAATTACCAGCAGCAGAAGCATCCCAGGGTCAGATTCCTAAGCCCTTTAGGGATTTAGCTTCCCTGTCCCTAAAGAGATCATGGATTTATGGTCACCACTAACCCTGTGTCGGTGCACTCTCTAAATTAACACAGCACTGACCCAGGCAAGATAAGGAATTAATCGAAATGAACTCCCTGAGCAGTGGCCTTGGCAGTTCTCTGCTCTCATCCCTCCAAGCCTGGCTAAGCTTCCTCCTTAGTCAGATCCTGAGCAACTCTACTCTGCTCACTGGTCCTAATGGCTTTCCATATCACATTCCAAGTGAGAGGAGAGTACAGAAAGAAAAAAAATCATTAAAATTTCATTGGAAAATATTTCTCTTTTAGCCAAGACTGCTGTTGATACGACCACCTTTCCATTTTCTGCAGGAGTTTGAGTGTGAGCCTCTCCCCCATTCCATCTCTCAAGCTTATGAGCTGAACTTGTTTGTCCATTCCCAGCCTGCCAAACCATTTCCAATAATACGATCCATCTCCTCCTGCTCAAGGCTGCATTGTCTTCATATCCTTGGAGATCAGATGTCTGTTCTCCCTTTTATCACTTGAGCTGCACGTGTTTTGATTGTAAACACCCTGATAACACTCTAGTTAGCCCCACACAAGTGAAATAATAAAGGAGAGATAACATTTCTAGACGTGACACTTAGACTGTCATCCTACCCTGAGATAACAAGGAGCAGACAGCCCGGGAGTCTTTCTTAGCCCGATAAAGATCTTGTCACCATAGATACAAAAGAGATAAACTTTCTAAAATAATATCCCCGTTCATGTCACTTTGCTCAAGTTGGAGAAATTCCTCTCCCTCCTCCCACCGGGTGTGTTTACAATTCCTGCCATCCCCATCCCCATGGAACCAGCCCTTGGCATGTTACGAGACAGGGATTTGTGTTTCTCGCCCAGGAGGAGCAGCTGACAGGGACCATCTCCCAGGATCAGGTTTTGGGCACAACCAGCTCTGGCAGAGCAGAGAACTCACCGTACACTTCTTGTAGAGGGTGATGCCCACCACAGCCCAGCCAAGCACCAGTTATCCCCACGTGCTGCACCTCCCTGCTCCTGAAAACTCCCCCACATCCATGGCTGTGTGGTCCATCGCAGCAGGATGCTGCTCCCTGCAGCAGGTGCCAGCGTTCTGAGCTGCCTTTCTCCATGCTGACTACAAGAGATGCTTGACATTTCTGAGTTGAGGCATTTCAGAAATGACAAACGGGCTTGCAATCAAAATGAAAACATGTGCAGAAACGTCTCTGATCGGGCTGGGAGTTGCCAGGCTTGGAAACTGAAAGCTGAGCATTTCTCTAGTAAAGCAAAATAAAATACAATAAAATTGTATCATTTATTCAAGAAATACACCTGGCAATTCGAAACTACTGTGACCCTTGGGAGTCGCTTTTATTGTTTGGTTGGTTTCTACAAAAGTACTTTTAAATACTTCATAAAGTGCTTTGAAGGACAAAAACATCCAAAGGGAATGTTCCTAAATTGACATTTTCTCTAAAGAAACAAGGTGAAGTACCTGTTGGAAGTCCATCATATTTAGCTGTCTCACTGAAGAAGCAACAACTGTGTTTCGGTGACTGGTCTGTGTGGTCTCTCCATTGTAGAAAACACAAGAATTTATTCTCCTCCTTGTGAATATTGACCCTGGCTTTGCTTCACTGCATATTTACCTCTCGGGTCAATAAATCATCATGTTCATCTCAATAGAAGTCAGTATCTGCTTATTATTATATTAACCTTTCCCAGGCAGATAACAGTTGGTTTTCCCCTCTAATAAGATATTGCACAAATTGAATAACCAAGAAAGATTCCTTTGTGATTGGACTTTTTCACTACCAGCATTCTTGCTCAGTTTGAGGCATGTGAAACAACACCCATTTAATGCACCACATGGAGCTGTCTTTCTCCTACAAGCAGTTTTCAGAGTACACACTGAGCCCCAGGAAAAGCCCTGGGATATCTGGGAGGTACACGGAGTCTGTCCTCTGGTCAACAATATAAAAAAAAATGCTGCATCATTTGGTCCTGCAAGAGGTCAGGCTTTCACCCTGGCCAGGTATCAGCACGAGCCTTCACAAAGCACCCAACACAAAGACAGGGAGGCTCAGCCAAAACTTGGGAAGAAAAGATATGTGAATTCGTGAGGAAGGATGGCTAGGCAGAAGGACAGATGGAAAGCATGAGGGTGAAGGCAGAAGGAAAGAAGCCTGGCACACAGGAATAAAAAGTGACTCTTCATTATGGAGAGAAAAGGGCACATGCTGAAGTGGAGCCCAGCCTCAGTTCCTCCACACGGGGCACAGAGAACAGGAGATACCTGGTGGGGCTGTGCCTGCTGCCCTCCTGTCACCAGCCTTTGGGGATTACAGACAGCATGGCACTTCTTCAAAAGTGCAGAAGACAGCCTTGACATCCTGGCAAATTCCTGCCTTCAATAAAAAGCAATGACTTGCAAGGCTGCGTGTGAGATATGGCGACACATATGGCTGGCACAGTGTCCTACATACTGCCTGAGCTGCCACCAGCCACCTCGCTGCCTGCAAAGCTCCTCAGCTATTAAAGTCACACTATAAAATGTAATTTGCCTTTATATCTTAAGCTCAAAAGCGCCTTTAAATTTGATATATGCACTCCTTCCCTGAAATCTAGATTTTAACGGTGCTTCTTTCACGTGCAAGTGCTGCCCACAGGTGCCAGCCAGACTTTCTCTATAGGGGAAACAGAATGCTGATAAAACTTAGGATAAAACATTTATCATGTTTCATTAGACTAGACTGGAACAGAATGAAATATGTGTCATTAATCTGTTATTCTGTGCATATCTGCCCAGTGAGGGGTGGTTGGCCTTGGGTACCTGCTGGGAGTGAGACTGGAGAGAGCTGAAAAGGAGGGGAGAGTTTGAGCTTTGTGGAAAAAACTGAACGAGAAGGATACTGGGCCAGAGGGCAGGGAAGAAACAGCACAAAGTCATCCTCATAATCTGTATAAAACACCCCTGGAGTCTGCTGCTGGATCCAAATGTGGTCCCAAACATCCCTCTGTTTATAAACACTCACTTCCAAAAGCTTCTGAGCTGCTGAACAAAAACAAACACCAGCCATGATATGAGATAAACAGGAAACGAGCCAGAGTAAATCCTGCAGTGGGAACAAAGCCTGGGAGAGCAAATACAGAGCCGCAGGGGACAGACACTGTGGAAAGCACAGGAAAAGGATGCTCACAGGTGTGGCAGGAGCACCTATGGCCCCCCAAAGGAGGAAGAGCTCCACCAGGTTTTCCAGCAGCATGGAGAACCAGGGTGAGCTTTACAGCTTGGCAGAAACCCACCTGAACGACTCCGGGCTTTTCACCTCGAAAATCCACCAGAACTGCAATGCCAGGCACTTGGGCTAAATGGCTGCTGCCCACCATGAAATCCAGATTAATCCAGGCAGCTGCTGAAGCCCTGGCAGCAAACGGCCAAGCAGTCACTGTTCCTGGTCTCCCATGCTAGAAAAAAGCCTGGCTTTGAGACATGCCACTTCACCCAAGGCACCCAACTTCTGCAGCCAGGAAAACCCTTCCAGATTACAGTGCACCTGGCTCCCTTCATCAGGGGAAGGATGGGCTACAGCCAGCTCAGATAACCTGCGAACAACAGTGATTCACCCACGGTGTGGAGAGGGCAGCATCAGACACCACAAGAAACCACAGGGGGGGACAAGGTGCCACCACCTTGTGCCAGCCTAGGCTTGCTCCCTGCAAAGATGTTGCTAGACATGCCCAGGGACAGGAAGAATTCCCACACAGGGGGTGGCATCACTTCAGCAGCTTCCAGCCTTCGCAATGCACCCATCCTACCTCCCAAATCCAGATCCGAACAGCTCAGAGGATGAAGGACACCTGTGATCCAGGGCACATTTCATTATGATGAGGAGGAACCCAAGCCCCCACCCCATGGACAGGAGGCTTCCCCCTGCAAAGGGAAGGAAAGGGCAGCCCATGCTCTGTGGCACAAACACCGCACGGAATGATGGGCGCACATCCAGCCCAAAAACTTTTGGCTTTTTTTGTCTTGTTTTTCGTGTGATGGAATTGAAGGGTTTCCTGCTGTGCTCTGAAAAGGGCAGAAACAATAACCTTTGCAATTAGCACTTGGCAGAACAAGCTCCTGTCCACAATATATTAACGGAACCAATTAGGGAGGAGGCAAAATCATCAGATGCCATAAGGTAAATCCCGAGTCTGCCAGAGTACGAGCAGAGGCCGTTCCGGAGCACGGCCACTCCGGGACATCCTGCTGGCTCCGAGGAGGGACAGACAAAGGCTTCCTCCCTGTGCCCAAGCTTTGTCCCAGCAAAGGGAGGGGTGGAAATCCAAGCCACGCTTCTATTTGAGACGCGTCATATGAAATTTATTGCCTTGTTCTCACCTTGCTGGTGGCAACCACGTCCCAAAGGGGCTTCTCAAGGCAAGGGGGGTCACAGACCAGTCCCTCAAGGGGTGAAGTTCTCAGCTGGGATACGATGGGTGGATGAACTGTGTTAGAACATTTCCTCTTAGCTTTGTTTGCTCCAAGACCTTCAGTTCCTCCCCGTTGTAGCTTGTACCTGTAGGACACAGAGGTTCCTTGCCTGCCACTCCCCTGGGACAGCCCATCCTGCGAGGGGGACACTGAGGAGCAGGGCTGGCTGTCCCTGTCAAACCTCACCGGCTGCTTGTGGCCAAGAGCTGCAGCCAGTGCCACTACTGAGAGCAGAGACCACCAGGTTGGAGACACGTGCCAGAGAGGATTCCCAAGGCTGAGCCATCCTCAACAACCAACACGGCCTGAAATAATCAGAACACTGATTTTGCAGCCTCTACCTGGTCCAACATGCTCCATTCTTCCATCCAACTGAAGCAGAAAACTATTTCAGCTTTAGAAACACATTTGAGCCAGCATCCCAGGAAAGATCACTCTGATGCTCTGTTCAAATTGACTTGGACATGAGAAAAGGCGTGTGCTTCAGGAAGAGAGAAAGGAACCATAAACCAGGCAAAGTGACAAACAGCAACATGTCAGGAAGGGGAGATGTGCCTGGTGGGCTCAGCAGAGATCACTCCCAGCCCCATCTGTTGTCACCTCTTCATTAACGAGCTGGAAAAAGAAGTAAAGAGCAAATAACAGAATTGGCAGACCCCGCTGTATTAGGAGGTGATGCCATCCCGCAGTGAAGGACAGGGACATAAAACAAATGAGAAGACAGGTTAGAAATCAGGGTAGGAAATAAAGAACACTGAGAAAAATGTCTCCCCACACAGATTTACAGAAGGGATCAAAACCATTCAGGCAACCAGAAATTCCCCTCTGCAAAGGGTTCTGGTATTTCAGATTTGTAGGTGCTGTTAAACAAAAGCCAAAACTGTCCCCAGAAGAAAGTGAGTGTCCCTGGTTCCATGTGTCAGACAATTATTTACTGTTTGTGATTTTTCTCTCTGAAAAGGAAGTTAATGAATATTTCAGGCAGCAGGGACATGAAGATCTGCCCCCATGGACATCTCCACAGTCACCCTGTGGGAATTCAGTGCCATCACTCACTATCCAAAAAGCCTGGGGATGGGCACTTGGTCTGATTTCATAACCTCAGAGTACATCCAACTTCAGCTCCCAGGCTTTTCTCCTTCCTTTCTCCTCAGAATCCCTTTCTTCTTTAATAGGAGTTACATAAACATTCGACTCCCAGAAGCAGTGCTGTAAGGAAATAGGAATACTCACACCAGCTTCCAGCATACCTCTCCAGCCAGCAAAGCTCAAAGGAGCCAAGCAGTGAATTCATGCACCCAGAAGAACTCTCAGAGATTCTTAAGGACACTCCATTGACTGCATGCAAAAGAAAACTCCAATGAGGAGTGATTGGGAGTGTTGTTTTTAAAGCCACACTCAAGGTGTAAGAGAGAGAGGTGCCTTGGTGGTTCACTCGGGGATCTCCTGCAATTCACCTGGATGTGGACACAGGAACAAGACTTCGACAGACAGATGCACACACAAACAGCCAAGAGGGCTAGGAGGGCTGGATAAACACACAGCTCTAGGGTTTCAATGGCTATATACGGATATATCTACTTTTTTAAAGTATATATACAATATTAAGTGGATGCAGAGATGCTCAGAAATCTTTGAAGATGACCTGATGAGGTCTCAGTGTGAAAAATCACCTTTCCCAGAATTTTCTCCTCTTCTTCCTTGCTTTCTCCTCTTGGATTAGAGAGCCAGCACAGTGGACTATAAATGAACGCTCAGCAACCACTGGCTTTTTCCCAAGCCTTAAATTGTTTATAGCCCATTCGATCTGCACTTACAGCCTTGGATCTGCTAATCCAATTGCATCTTCCTTCTATGGCTGGGCTTTTTTCCTTTTAAACATCATCTTATCTAATCAGCACCATTTGCATTGTGTGAAGTCTATACGTGCTCCAGGAACCTAGTCAATCAGATTTAATACATCAAAGAGCTTTTTTCCTAAAGCTCAGCAATTTTTTTTTTTTTTTAAGCATGAATATGTGTGCTCAAAGCAGGGATTTGTGAAGATTCTGCAGGGATGGATTTTCTTCTCATTTTTAGGGAAAAATATGGTGCTGAAGTGTGGCTGGAGTTTCTGTGTTCCTGCACCACATCTCCCTCTCCACTTCCCAACCCCCGGAGCAGAGATGCTGCTGTGACCTTTTCCTGATTACCTGGGATAGGCACAGTTTGTGTGGGGGCACAAGGACAGCTCTGAGCAAGGAGAGGGACCGCAGCTCCAGCAGGACTCCAGAACAGGCAGTAGGACACAACAGTGGCATGGTGGGAATCCCAGGAAAGCTCTGCACATGCCCCACACTCCCTGAACGGCTGGTGCAGTGATGGGAGCGGTACCAGAGAGCGACAAGTGGCCTGATGGACCTCAACTGATCTCCTCACTCTCCAGCTGGCTCCTGCTGCCCTCAGCCACTTGGATTTGCTGAGAGGCCAAAGACACATCATCCCACAGGTCACTGGGAGGAGGAAGCCTTCCAGGCTGCTGCAACTTGCTGGTTCCTGGTTTATAAACACTCTTCCCTTCCAGTGCTGATTCATGCAGCAGAGAACATTCCTTCTCCCCTCCGTGCAATTACTGAGCACAAACATTGGCTTTTAATTACAAGATTAAAGTTCCCATCAAAAATGAAATTCTTAGAGGCTTAGAACCAAAGTTTTTAGGAAGGGACCGTGATCCTACTTGCAAAGACCAATCACACAGACCCCTTTAATTTGGCATATCAAACTGGGCACGCATTTGCTCTCATTCTCCATAGTCCTTCCTCCATGCCTGCAATTTCTGCTCCGATTTGACCTCTAGTTTCCCTAGACTGCAGTCACTGCTGCAGAAATGCAGCTGAAGTCTGCAGCTTGTTCTCCAGCCTACTTCTGAAACCTGGTGGGAAAGCAACCATGTCACCTCAGCTCCTTCTGCCCCTTCCCAGCTATGGTAGACATCAGAAGAGGGGGTTTGTCCAATACTCACACAGAATACTTTGAAAAATTCACCCAAATTTGTATGAAAAAGCAGATTTCTGCTGTTTAGTCATGGCATGACCAGCCCAGGGCTCTCTTCTGTTATAGATCTCATCCTGAAGGGTTTCATTTAGGAGCAGTGGCATCACAGCTTTTGCCTCTTGGATCTACCCTGAATGAAGAATCCCAACTACCCCCTGCCACGAGGCTCTGAGTGGGATCAAATTAGAGTCAGGATGAGGCCAGAACACAGATCTGTGTCTTTTGGGTGTTATTTTTCCTCTATCAGAAAACAAAAAAAAAAGGAGAAAACACCCACATCTGTGACTTATCCACCAACTCATTCACTCCTCCCCTACCGCTGCTAAAATAACAACATCGCAAAGACATCCCAACCCCACTGCTAAAATAACAACATCCCAAAGACATCCCAATCCCACTGCTAAAATAACAACATCCCAAAGACTTCACAGCCTTCTCCTGCCAGACCAGCTGAGTCCCACCCTAGTGAGGGACAGGCGTCCTCCTTTTCCTGGGAGAGCTGATCCTGAGCTTCAATTAAAGTGGATTTCAATAGACTGGAATCCAACCGGCTTCCTAATTAGTCCCTTTTTCTTTCTGGGTGTGTTTGGTCACTAAGTCTTGTTTCTCTCCATAGGGAAGCCACTCACTAAACCTGCCTGCTTATTTAAACCTCAGCAGCCTCAGTCCACTGCCATTTTGCCACCTGAGACCAAAAACCTGGAGTCCCTGAGTCACTGAAAGCAAGATGCAATTAGCACCAATTCTGCCTGGCTCACTCCCTCCTATTCCATGCCCATGTCTGAAGCTCCTTCCTTTGTGAGCTCTAATGCGTGTTTAATGTGCAACTTAATTATTTGATTACAACAGCGTAATTGTGTAATTGCAATGTATTGTGCAAGTTGGCTGGAAGGAGAGGGGAGACATTTGCTGAGTGACGTGGAATCCACAGAACAACAACAGCATCGAGGAAACAGAAGAAATCCAACGAGACGATAATTTGGAGGAATAGTTAAGAAAATGGGCACTTTGGAAAATGAAAAGTGGCTGGACTTTTTTTATATCTGTATAATTAATTTATTCTTCCCTCTCATTGCACTGTGATCAGTGACAAATTCCTTGCTCGTTGCCAAAGCACGAGCGTGGCTGTGCTGGAAGCGCGGGGCCGGGCAGCCTGTCCTGTCCCTGCCATATTCCTCCAAGGAAAACTCAAGATGTGCCCAAATTGTTCTGAGCTGGCCCTCGAAATATCGTAGCAGAGCAAACACACTGAGGTTTTACTGGATCAAAGGCACCCACAGCTCAGCCACGACCACGCACGAGCCAACGGAGCCAAGCAACCTCCCATGGAATAACCTTGCCGTGGAAATAGGAAGAGGTGCACAGAGGGGCTCATGGCAATTAATCACAGTAATTCAAGTACCTGGATGAGCCCTCTGGGCCATCTCAGGGCGACACATTTGCTCTCCAACATCTGGACCGGATCAGAATGCTCCTGTCCCATGGACTGAACCCAAAACTGAGGGGAAAAACCCTGGAAGAATTTGATCAAGGTAAGCAACAGACACGGGAGCTCACTGCAAGGATTGCAAACCACATCTTGGAGATCAATTCTGAGCCCAGCTCCGTGAGCTCTCCGGTTTCTCCTGCTCTCCTTCAAAAGACTTTAATGACTCCCTGTCCCCCAGCAGCAAGGAGAGCCACATTCCCAAGGAGAGCCACATTCCCAAGGACACCACATCAGTAAATGAGAGAAGCAGCAGCTGAGACAGCCAGCTCAGCCTCCTCATCCCACATCTGGTGAGGTACAGTCTGCCTGCACCATCCCCAGTTTCTGTGGGAGACGCAAGCCCTTGGGAATTATTTCAGGGAGACCACTGAACCTGTTTCTCATCAGCAACTGATGGATAATTGGTGAGGGCTCATACCAGTAGCGCTTTCCACAGCGAGGGTTTCTCCCACTGCAGCGCAGCTCCCGCGGCGCTGGCAGCCGGACACGAGCCCTCACAGACAGGAGATCTGTACCCAAATCCTGGCAGCTGCACACACACTGCCACAGGCTGCTTTACAGGTGACATTTACACACAACTGGGGTTACACTCGTGGCCATTTCAGCCAAGTTTCTCCCTTGAAACAGCCACCTCAAGCCAAGCTTTGGCAAACAAACAGTGAGATTGCGACCCATTTCAAAGCCTGCTCTGGTCTAAGCACAAACTCTGGAGTAAGCAGCACTGAGACTGTTCCGATGTCAGCCACGCAAAGAGAGGCAGTGACAGCCCGTCCATCTGCCAGCTATCCAAATAAGATTAAGGAGCAAACTCCGGGATGTAGAAGTGGTCCAGTAACAGTGAGTTCTTGTAGCAATGCCAGCCAGGGAGCGATAGTGAATGGAACCAAATAATTGCAGTTATGCCCGGACTAAATTTGCCACAATTTTAATTAATACTCTTAGGTAAGACCCAATTTCAGTCCAAAGGGACTGTTTCTGCCTGGGGTCTCTCGCTGTGTTCATACCACAGTTAACAGCACAACACACACAATTACAGTGCAAAGCTTTGCTCCCCAGTTTGCCCATGGAAAGATCTGCAGGAATACTGGGAGGCTCCACCCTTTCCCAGAAACAGGCATTTTGGCATTTGAATCATACACCACAACCCTCAAAAATTCTGCCATCTCCAAGCTTGCAGTGAGACAAGGAAATATCTTCTACCAAAACAAGAAGTCAGCACTCAGAGATTATGCTTGAGGATAGAAGTGTTTGTTTGGTGGAGTTTACTTTGTAAAGAATGTCATCTGAAGCCAGAGTAAAAACATTTCTGGTTTACAATTAGAGAAAATAAAGATTTGTATGCACGCTCAGCTTAAAATAAAAGGGGAAAAAAGAGGATTTAATGGAATCCTAACAGAGCAGATTTGGCATATCCCACACATTCCATTGCTTTAGAATAAAAACGACAAGCAGAATTTCTGTGCTGAAGCTTTCTCGCTGTTTGGCTGACTGCAAGGCAAAAAGAGGCTGCAGATTGGCCTGGGCCATCAAGGATTTCCAGAGCATCTCTCTCAGAAGCAATCAGGGCTATCAGCTTTAAAACCCACCACTGATTCCTCCACCATTCCAGAGGAATTCATTAACATTTTGCTCCCGGACAAAAGAGGAGAGGCCTTCTCCTGTGGATGTGGGCAGCTGCTGGGCCCCCCAGCAGCATCCATCACCCAGCATGGGAGGTCTGGAATTCCTGCCGGTGCACCAGAGTGTTTGTGTGCATTTCTGAGTGCCTGAGAGTTATGATGTTGTGCCAAGGCCTGTCTGACTCTTCGGGGAGGTCACTCAGACATGTTGTAATTCAACAGACGTGCAAGAAGCACAGTTTAGCACCATCTTTCCACCTTCCAACACTCTCACTCCAAGGAAAAGGAAAACAAAACAAAATGTTCATAATGCATTGGTGGTGGGTTCCTGATCTCATAGCACAGCTGGCGCCCGTGCTGCCCAGCACACAGACAAAATCTGGGATGGGAGGAGATTTGGAGTTACTTTTCCACAGGAGTAAGCCTCAGGGTCATCCACTGGTGTGATCCCTCACAGCTTCCCTGCAGTGAGGGCTGGAAACCTCTGTCAGGGAAGGAAATCTGGATTAATGCTGCTAATTAAAAAGGACAGAGGTGGGCAGGACCAAACATCTTCTCTTTACTGGAGGAGATGCATACGGGATGTCAGAGAATCATGGAACGGCCTGGATTGGAAGGGACCTGAAAGCCCATCCAGTCCCACCCCTGCCATGGGCAGGGACACCTTCCACTATCCCAGGGTGCTCCATGCCCCATCCAACCTGGCCTTGGACACTTCCAGGGATCCAGGGGCAGCCACAGCTTCTCTGGACACCCTGTGCCAGGGCCTCACCTCCCTCACAGGGAAGAATTCCTTCCCAACATCCAGTCTAAACCTACTCTCTGGCAGTGGGAAGCCATTCCCTGTGTCCTGGCACTCCAGACTCCTGTAAACAGTCTCTCTCCATTTTTCTTGTCAGCTCCTTCAGGTACCGGAATGTCACAGTAATCTAAGAGCAAATAACTCAGCATGAGCTACAGCCTAAAAACGTGTGTGTGGACATTTGGCAATGCCCTGTACCTCCATCATATCTCTTCACATCCTTCATCATTGCCAAAAAACTGCTAAAGTTGGCACAGAGCCTGTCCCAGATTTTGGACCAGGTCTTTTTCACATGAGCGCAGGCCACAGGCACTGCCAGAGAAGCTGCAAGACGAAGGGACCAGGACAAAAGGACAAGAGGCAATGGGCACAAACTGATGCCCAGGAAGTTCCAGATGAAGAGGAGGAAGAACTTTTGCTGTGCAGTGACTGAGCACTGAACAGATTGTCCAGAGACAGTGGGGAGTCTCCCTCACTGGGGATATTCCAGGACCACAGGACCCACTGTGGTCCCTTCCAGCCTCACCCGTTCTGAGATTCTGTGTGACATCCAACACATTCATTTTAGCTGAAGAGTTAAGAGACCTCAAGGCCAAGGAAGACCACAGAAATTATGGATTCTGATGCCCTGGGAACACAAGATAGGTACTCTTTCCCATTGAGCTGGAGCAGATCTTCCAGAAAAATCATCCAGCTTTGCCGAGGCTTCACTGCCTGTGTTGGGAAATGGTCCAAGATTTTACAGACAAAGCCCATAAGGGAAGTTCCTCCAGGACAAGCACACACAAAGGTACCACCCCTGGCTGAGGAGGCCTCCTCAGTGCCAGACCTGGAACAGAACAACAGGAGAAGAAACACCACCATACTTTTACCAAGTTTCCTTGAACTTCTCACTAAGTGTCAGAGGGATACTGGAGGGGTGACTCCCTGCTCTCCTATCATCCTCGAAGAGAAGTTGCTGTTTCTGGATTTTCCGTTGGTTCTTTGAAGCTTGGACTCATCAGATTTCTGTTCTCAGAAGAAAAGCCACTGTCTCTCCTGCTTATAGACTCCAATCCAGCTGTCTTATCCTGTGCATGGCTCTGAAACATTGAAATTTTCCCATTTCTCTAGGAATGTCCTGACCAGTTGCATCCCATCCTCTTCTCCCTCCTTCTCCATTGTTGGTGAGCCCCTTGGCCTCTCCTCTGCCCAGCCCACAGGTTCTTAATTGAAAAAAAAAATACAACCCAACTCTGTTCCGTATAGAAAAGCAGCTTTCCATGTAGGCATTAAATATCAATTACACGAGAAGCCATGCAGTGCTTTAATTACACTCATGAAAAATCATCCCATTAATCAAGTTTCTAATCAGCTAATTTCTCATAAAAAGGTGGAAACTGTTATTTTATCGATTAACTCTTAACAATCACCCAGATGAAGCAATTCTACTTTTTTTGCATATATCCCATTTTACAGCAGGAAAAATTCTTCTTTTATCAGGGACTTGCCTGAGTGTGAAATGAGTTCCTTGCTTCTTGTTTCTGGCAGTGCTGTGCTTCCCTCTGGGGCCTGTGGTTGGAATGTGGGCTCCTTGGTCTCACACCTCCCATCCCAGTATCCAACATCTCCATGGAAAGGGCGCTGTCATCTTTCAAATCTCTGATTTGGGAGACTGGGTCCACTCCAGATCAAAAAGACCTGCAAAAAATAGAGGGTGATACAAGAAACAGCTTTGCCTTTTGAGGGGAGATGAAAAGAGCTCGGCTCACTTAGTCCAGCAAAATAAAAGCCAAGAAGGGACATGGCTGGGGTCTGGAAATACATGGAGGGCTGGAGAAGGAAAAAGGGAGGGAAAAAAATAGGGGGGGAAAGAGCCATTCCAGTCGACGAACAAAGCAGCTGGGAATTAATATAAGCTGCAGTTTAGAAACACATGCTGAGACTTTCTAACAGGCTTCCCTTGGGAGTTGCTGGGCAAAACCTAAAAAAGGGATTTTGCATAACTCGAGCTCCTGCAAGGCATTTGCGATGGTTGGGAAGGAATATCAGCCTTCACGGAGCCTGTCGTGTCTTCACAGAGGGTTTTCTGGGATCCACAGCCAGCCTAGACAAGAAGCCACTTGATTAATTATTGCCTCTGCTGACTTCTCCCACCTACTGCTCCGTTCAACCCCAATTATTCAGGATCAGCTCCTAACAATCTATTGAAGAGGTACAGCTTTTCATTTGCATAAGCAGTTTCAGCCAACACAGTCTGTTGAGACAGAAAATATACACTGAATATTTAGCAAGTCTGATGGCATTTCAAGAGCATGTGATGGCACACAATTGATGACATCATGCATTTCTCCTGTTTCCCGAAGCTGAAGTCTAATGTGGCCCAGAACTTCACCCAAAACTGATTGGCTCAGGGTTAAAAAATAATTAAAAGAAAGAAATGTATGCAGAGTGTTTTTACAGAGTGTTTCTAGATTTAGATGCAACTCCCAGAGAACACCATCCAGCAATATCAAAGTTTATACAGAACTGCAAAATTAGACGCAGAGCCCTGGAGAAGGAATAGAGATTAGAGACAAGTATTTCTCTCCTTCTCCTGGGAGAGGTGCAAGGAGCTGCTCTGTTGAGGTCCCAGGTGGGTTTGAGCCACAAACCCACTGTCAGATCATATAATCCCCAGCCTGCCATTCCAGCCTGGCAGGTGGCTGTGGCCCAGCTGTAGGAGCATGCCCAGGTTTCGGAGAGACCAGCTCCTTGCTAGGATTGGCTCTGAGGACTCATGAGCAGAAATGTTCTCAGAGCAATACATTTTTTTGCTGTTGTGACCTCTCCTCCAATATCTGAATATCCCATAGCTGGGGTGGATCAGCATCGGTGCAAAAGTCTCCATGTGCCCCTTCCCCTGCCCCAGGGCTCTTTTCCTGGCTCTGTTCCACACATTCTACAGCACATGGAGCAATCACCAGTCCATTAAAGGATGCTCCACAGGGGCCTGGCTGGTCCCTAGGAAGGGCAGCCAGCAGCACATATCTGGCTGGGTGTCATGTGGCCTTACACAATCACAATCCCTTTTCAGCTCCCAAATCACAGAATTTGAGAATGGTTTGGGTTGGAAGGGACCTTAAGGACCTTCCACTAGCCCAGGTTGCTGCAGGCCCTGTCCAACCTGGTCTTGGGCACTTCTAGGGATGGAGCAGCCACAGCTTCTCTGGGCAACTGTGCCAGGGCCTCACCACCCTCACAGGGAAGAATTTCTTCCCAATATCCCATCCAAACCCGCCCTTTTCGGCATTAAGCCATCCCCCCTTGACCTGTCACTTCACGTCCTTGCCAAAAGTTCCTCTCTGGCTCTCGTGGACAAATCTCCCAACCCTATTTATTTCTTGCATGCATTTGGTGCTACACTAACACCATGTATGACCCCAGCGTTAGCAGGAACACCCTGGGAAGCTGTAGACACACAAATTCCCATTTGCCTCCATTCCACAGGGAGTGGCCACCCCTCTCTCCTGCTCTTGCTCCCATCCAACAGCTACAGAAGAAGCATTTGGAGCATGAGCAGCACATGGCAGCATGGCATGGGATAGTGCAGGACAGACCAGAGCTGGGATAGCAGCTGGGATGGGGAACTGCCAGTGGAAAGGGTGCGGGATGCAAACAGCCTCTGCTGTGGAAGGGACAGCCTCACATCCCTCCCAGCTGCTCTGAGGCTGATGTCAGATGTGTCTGACAAGTCTCATGCATGAAGAAGTGGCACCTGCACTGAATGGTCACATCCAACAGGCCTTGGGAAAATCCAGCTGGCAAAGGATTAACACCTGGGCTGGCCCTGCTGGCAGCTTATTCCTTACTTCCTCAGGCACTGTGTGAGGGATGCTGGGCACTGACGAGCCCTGCTTGGGGTAAAATAGAGATCAACAGCGGGCTGAGAAACACAACAAATCCCTGAGGGAGCCTTCAGCATCCCAGGCTGTTCCCGATATGCTCGGATCCACCCTCTCACCTCTGTAGTTGGGTCAGGAAAACGTTCTGCTCCTTGCTGTGAGGATCACTGCTGTCAGAAGTCCTGTCTGCACTGAAAAAAGCATCTCCACACCACTGCATGCCCAGCCCTGGCTGCTGATTTTTACTAATATAAACCAGGAAATCTTTCCTTACCGATACCTGTTGGCTCTGAGGGAAAAAGAATCATAAATCTACAGCTGATTGCACCGAAGCCCTGCCATGCCCTACAGAGCATCCCCCCATACACACACACGCCCACCCTGTGCTCCCAACATCCTTCAGTAACACAGCACTGGAAGGAAAACCACAAAACCATCCCAGAGAAATCTTCCCCCAAAGAGTGCAGTCGCCTGAGTCTGTAAAGAATAATAAATGGCCCCCCTGCACCGTTCCCACTGCCCGCCCTCCCTCAGGAAACCTTGTTCAGCCTCGGGAATGCTTTCACTTGTGTGGCCTGGGACAGCATCCCCCAGCAGGGAATTAAAGGAGGGGGCAGGTCTGCAGGCTGGCGCTGGGGCGGACAATAGGCAGCGGGAGGGAAGGGGAAGAGGGAGGAATGCTGCAGCTTTGCCAGGCATCGCTCAGGGCGGGATAAAGGCACAGGAACGAGCCGGCTCAAAGCGTCAGCGCAGCCAGAGCCGCTTGATTTATTCTCCGCCGCTGCAATTATTTATTCATAAATTAAACAGAAAGAGGAGCAAGGCCGGATGCCTGCTCAGAGGTGGCATTGGTGGGGGGAAGGAAGGTACAAAGACCCCACCCAGGGACGGCTGTCTGACACTTCTCCTTCCCCAGCCGCAATCATAACCTCTGATTTAATTATCTTATGGGAACAGGGGTGAAAAAAATACAGAAGACAAGAGCAGACACTTTTTGCAGGCAAAGGCTTCTTCTGATGCCCAGCAGTGGTGTCAGGCTCACTCTGCCTGCTCCCTGGGCATCCCCTTGTCCCACATCCCTTGGGAAAAAGGCACAGAGTTACAGTCCCACTATTCTTCTCCTGTCAGCACAAAGACATCTCTGTGAAACACTGCCCACAGGGCTGATGAAGGGATGCCCCTCTCCTCATGCCCTTCCCGGAGATGTTCCCCAGCCGCATCCCGCCCTGCCGGCCAGGGGACCCCGCCTGGGGCTACTCTGACCGGCAAGGACAGGCTCGTGTGCCAGGGAAGGAGTGAAAACGCCCAGGGAAACAAAGAGGGAACAATTAAATGAAACAGCTTGCTACCACGAGATCAGTGCCACTGAATAAGAGATTTTCAGGCCAAGCCTTGTGGGTCTCAGAGACTGCCTGAACAAGCGCGGAAGAATTTGGACAGATGATCAGTACCAATGAACCCAAGCACAGCTTCCCAAGTGCCAGGTTTTGCTCTGGGGTCTGAAGACAGCACGCTTTGGGGAGGGGTATTTGCCTGCTGGCTTTTTGCCGCTCAGGAATCTCATTTTCCAGGATGTCAACAAGGCCAGGAGGGCCAGAACTGT
The DNA here is from genome assembly GCA_013397755.1 of Cnemophilus loriae. NCBI lineage: Eukaryota > Metazoa > Chordata > Aves > Passeriformes > Corvidae > Cnemophilus > Cnemophilus loriae. The sequence goes on from VZTF01005687.1 coordinate 660,689, forward strand.
ACATTTGCCTTTTAGTGACAGCTGAACTACACGAAATCTGGCTCTGGGGCTCTTGGAAAGCACAATAAATACCATTAAGACTTGCAATAAAACTGCTCTGCTTGGCAACAGGAGGCTTTTCTTATCCACCGCTCTTCTGTGCTCCTTCGTCTTGGCTCTCCAGGAGGCAGGGTTTGGAGCTCAGCCTTCCTCCCAGCACCTCACAAGTGAGCAAATCAGCTCCCTGCCCTGGGAGAAGGAGAGAACAAGGTTCAGCAGAGCCCCAGGCAGTTTGACCATGCCTGCCTTGGGGCAGAGGAGCCCCTCTCTGCAAGGTCTTCCCAACCCTCTGGCACCACACAGCTGAGAAGGGGCTTCATCCTAAATTTGTGTGATCCCAACCCCACCAGGCACTAGCCTGGCTCCATGCTGTTATACAAATGGGCCTGTCAAGCATAAGTGGATTTTATCTTCTCAGAGCGGGGGAATAAAGAGGTGAAAGGGACCTTGTAGGTCAGCAATCCCTGCAAGTGACACCTACTGCAACTCCATTGGGATCCTAAACAAATGCCACCCCAGAACCACCCTTGTTGCAGCTGGAACAGCTCAGAGGACAGATTCTTGCAATTCCCAGTGGCAAGGAGGAGGTTGACCCGTCCCAGCACCAACAGGGCAGTTAAACCCCCACGTTCTCCCACTCTTGTCAGTGCTGCCCCAGGCTCAGCAGCTCCCCCAGCTCTGGCCATTCCAGAGCACGGGATTTAAATATTGAGCATGTTTAAGTATTACATGGGGGAAATCAACAATAAATACAATGAAAAATATTACTTACCCCTAAGTGGGAACATCACTCACAAAAACAAAGGAGGCAAGAGGAGCCTCTCCCCAGGGCTGCAAAATGTCACAGCCTCACCTTCACTTTGTCCCCACAGAGTCCTTCACAGAACTTATCAGTGACTTAAACCAAAAAACACAGCATGTGATGAGAGATGGGTTGCCTCTCCAAAACCTCAGCAGTCTGCAAACCCCTCACTCCCAAGTCCAAAAACTCCTTCACCCAAAACTGCACCCCAAATCTGGTCCTTGTGCAAGCAGGAACCAGGCGAGATGGGATCCCCAAGCTCTCCACCCACACAAAACCAAACCGTACCAGCTAGAGGAGCGGGAGATGTGTTTCCATGTCCTTAGGATGACAAAAAATGTCTCTGAGTCATCCTGAGTCATCCCTGAAAGTTATTAGCATCTCCTCTTCTTGCTCCTCTGGAAGCTCCACTCCCAACATCTGCCATGCTTTCATGGCTGAAGAGGACAAGGAGAACACATCACTCCCGAGTCGCAGACAGTCTCCCACACACACAGAGTGAAATGCAGCTTTCAGCCCATCTTTGAAGCCCAGCAGAGGTGGGAGCAGGCAGCTCTGCCGCTCCTAGAAGGATCTCTCTCCAAAGCTCCTGCAAACGGCTCCACACACTTTAGTGACAGCATAATTGTACATTATCTCCTACAATTTCACTCTGACGATTTAGGGGACAATACAAAGAGCAGAGAGACTGTAATATTCATATTGACATTCCCCCAAAAAGCCGCCTTTCCTGTTAAAGCCCTTGTCTTATGAATATGGAAAGCTGCCTGGAGGCTTTGCTTAAACGAAGTGTGTTGGTGTTTAATCAGAGGAGGTGGAGCGGGAGCAGCTCCTGCACAACAACAGCCCGGCACTTTTTACGATGTGCAAGACATTCTCCATTTTCATGGACAATTCTGTTTACAATCCCTGCTTTAAATCAGCTTATAAAAGATTCACTCTGCATCAGTATTTGAAACAAGAGTTAGTCAGAGAACAGGATTCCGTCTGCTATTCCTTCCCCGTGGGAATTTCTAATGAAAACCATTTTTTGTCTGAACTTTTCCATAAGAAACAAAAAGATTTTTTTTTTTTTTCTTCCTTGGTAAAAGAGAAGACTTAAATACTTCAGCCACAGCCCAACATTCCATACGTTGGAATGACTGCCAGAGTGCCTACAGAGAAGAGGAAGCAAGGGAAGACTTGCACAGGAAAAGCTGGAGAAGGGAAGCATGGTGTTTTATGGACTGAGTGACCAGCTACCAAAAGTGATGCCAAGTTTTTGTTGGAAATCCAGTTTCTATGACTTTCGGCAAGGACAAGAATTCAAAAAGCTGTCTGTGCTTTTGGGTGCACATCTCCCAGGAACAGAGAAACTGGATCTTCTGAGGGCATCTTCCACTAAGTTGACTTGGAGGACAACTAAATGCTTGGGCCAAACAATGAAAAAGAACATTCCTTTTTCCTTTTCCCCCCCAAGGGTGAAATCCATGGAAGCTTGTGGGATTTCTGTTCAAGAGTTCAGCCAAGTCATGACTTCCCCCATGTGGTTTTTCTCCACAGTCCATGGATCTGTCTCCACACCCTTGATGGACACCCAGCCCCACGGCTGCCTGATCCCACCCTGACAGCCATGAGTAGGATATTCCCCCTGGCTCACTCACTTCCCTCTCTGGATGCAGATCCTGGCAATCGATTGTTTCCCTTCAATGCTGCTGCGGAGAAAGAAGAGTCTGATTTTGACAGATTTATATTTAGACTCACTTTCTTTCATTTTTTTTTTATTTATTTGAGGATTTCTGTTTACCTTCTGGGTAGAACTCTAAGTTCACCCACGGAAGCAACCACTGAACCATGGAAAACAACAAAAAGCAAAGGATGTACTAAAAAAAAAATCCATAGTATCTGTAATACCTCAATTAAGGGAGCGTAAGTATTGAAGCCTGAAGTATCTTGATAATCTGAACCATCAATTCTGACAGCAGAAGGTGCCACTACCAGAGCTGGGAAAAAATTTTTGCCTTTCAGCTCACGAGCGGGAAATCTCTCTCACCCTGAAAAGACAAAAAATAATAACTACATAAAAATATTATTTTAAGTTCTGTCAAATTCCACATTTTTGGTTTGACATTCTACGTTTTGGCTTCCTACTGGTAAAACTGTTTTTTCTCAATCCCAAGAACATTCTGATTTGTCAATATTGCTGGAAAAGTTGAAAACAAAAGGTTTTTCTGCTTCCCTGAGCTGGCCAGTTGTCAGGGATTCAAGGATCTGGAGTATAAAACGGGTAAGCAAACTTCTGGTCATGGGCCAAATCTCAGACAGTAGGGCAAGAAAATCTGTTCACAGATGACACCAGTGAACTAGAAAACACCTTCAAAGATGGTCAAACACTTCCTCAAAGAGGCTGGGAGTGGGAATTCTGGGAAACAGTCGTGGTTCAGAGAGCATTTTGTTGTCAGGTGCTCTTTCACTCCACTTCCTCCCTCTGAGGAGCAGCAGAACAGACAGCATTGGTATTTGGAAAGCTTTTTTGGGTCTGCACCCATGAGTTCCTTGGACAAGCCCCCTCCAGAAGCTAAATCCTTCCATTTGATATCCTTCCAGGTCAGCGGCCAATCTGTCACATCCCTGGTGTGACCTGGCTTTTTTGGGAGCCAGGAAGCCACGGGGAAGCGCTGCTTTCATCCCTGCAAAGGGCAGGGCAGCAAAGCCCGACCCTCGAGGCAGTGGCTGAAGGGCACAGCTCCTTCCTCACCCACCTGAGGTTTTGTCCCAGTGATCCCAGGCAGGAGAACGGGTTTTCTTCCTGGGCATGAGAAGAGGTTCAGCAGGATGCAGTGTGCATCTTGCTCCTGGCTTCAAAGCCAGGACAAAGACAGATCCTCCTGGGAAAGGGCGATGAGTGTCACCAAGAGCATGGGAACAATTCCAGGTTCCCAGTTCCAAGGCTTGACAAGGCTGCCCAAAGTGGCTGAATCCTGCCAGGTTCCCCACAGCTCTCACCTCCTGCTCCAGCCCCCGATTTCAGCCCAGGCAAACACCATTGTCCTATGGCTGGGCTGCACCTGCAGGGACCTTTCCCCAGGTCACGCGGCATTATTGCTCTTCCCGAGGAAAAGCGAGGGATTTTGCCTCTTCCCATGCTGAGCTGGATATTGGGACCATCCACCCAAGCGCAAAGCACAAGCTGGGCCTGCCCAAGAGCCATATGTCAGGAATGGGAAGGACACTCCAACCCACTCACCATGGAAATTGTCACTCTCTGCCTCCCGGGCACCAATCACACACTCATCCGGCACAGGCCCCAGGGCTCCCTGGGACATCAGCTGCCAGCCAAGGACACAGGCTCCACTCATCCATTGCTCTCCCTCGAGGAGAGCTGAAAGGTTGGAACCAAACAACCACCAGGAATTCACATCAGATGTTTCTGCCTCTCTCCATCCTCAATGCAGCGATGGGCACTGTGGGCTCTTCCGTAGGGAGCAGTAACAGCAGCTGACCCTTGGCATTCCCCAAGGGATTCCACTGGGGCCACCAGCACGGCTGGGTTCCAGGCACAGGGGAACAAGTCTCTCATTCTGGGCTACCTGCACTGCTGGGTCTCCAGCACAGGGGAACAAATGCCTCATTCTTTTGGCACACAAGGGCGTGAGTGCTTCCAGAGTGGTGCTGAGACCTCTCAGACCCAGGCAGCCACCCACCCCTCCATCCCAGCAGCAGGTTTTTCCCAGAGCTGCTCCCAGCAGCTGAGCCTGTTGGAAGCACCTGGCCTCGAGCCACCCGGGTTAGTGCTGTGTGCTGGAGGATGAACTCGGGAGCCCGAAGCACGGCTTCATTTTATTGCAATAAAGAGGAATCAAGTAATGACAAGGCGAGGGTGAGCGATGGGGTAATGGGAGAGCTGCCACAGAGCAGAGCCAAAGGAGATGAGCTCCTCCTGCTCTTTGCCTTCACCCACTGCTTGGAATTGCCTGTGGAAGCGCCAGACTCTGAGGAGAAAGCTGTCACTGAAGGGCTAAATCATGGACAATTTATGCTCAGCCTTTCAGCCAGGCTGCTTCCTCCAGCTATGGAATTAATGAGTGCCCCCCCGGCCCTGCCTGCTCCCCACCTGCCCAGCCAGGCTGCACCCCTGCTTTGAAGTCACCCCACCATCAACACTGCATTACCAGCACTTGCTGGAATTGCCACCAAGGAATATTGCCAAGCACAGGGCATTTGTTTTTACGGCAAAGGAAAAATGTTCCTGCCTGCACAGACACAGCTCTGCTCCGAGGAGAGCTTGTAAAGGAATGGGTGAAGCCCTGAGGTTTGCTGGCAGGATGAAAGGGTCCCCCGAGGCAGGGTTGGTTTTACAGTTCCTTGCCCAAGCAGATTTTCGTGGTACGGCACTCTCGGCCCTCCTAAGATCCCAGGCAAGCTCAGCTGACCACTTACTCTAAATCAGGGCCATCCCTGGCCCTCTCGACAGCAGGGCCCTTTAGCAGAGCTAACAGTATCCCGATATGTCACAAAGTACATGCAGAGACACAAGAGCACTGCCAGAGTCCAGGGTGAAAATCCAGCTTCACTCCCTCCAAGATTGTTTCAGCTGGGATGCTCCTTGAACTGGAACCACAGAAATAATTTGCCAGTGAGAAACCCAGACCTTCAGGTGCGATCCAGGTATCCATCCTAATTCAATTTTCCCGAAGAAGCAGAGTGTACCAGGACAATCAGAAAAGCAATCTGTAGTTTTCCTCGGATGCCTCACAGTAGCCCTAACGGAAGAACCAAAAATGAGATGTCCTCCCCCACATCAAAATGAGATTTTAGCAAAGCCCACCTCCACAACAGATTAATAAATATGGAGACAGTTTGTGCCAAAAAATCCCAGATCCAAATTCCCTTAGAGATGGGGGAGAAGGGGAATGAGAACCCGCTTTGTAACCTCTGTGACTGATACCAGTCCCTACAAACAGCCAAGTGCACCAGACTTCAAAGGGGTTGAGAGAGGATTCTACCCTCTCTTCCCTATCATTTCTGTGCACTTCCGATTTCGCTCCCACTGAGGCCCCCAGGGCGCCCAGATGGATGAAGAGGAAGCTGATAAGCTCGGGGTATCACTGGTTTAGTGTGATAATCACAGCAGGCATGGCCTAGCAAGGAGAAGGACCACAGGGAAACCAGCATGATCCGCCATGGACCCCATGATGGAGCCCCCTTCTCTCGTCTGGAGAGTTCCCTTCTAAACGGGATAACGGCACTGCCTGGCTTCCATGGACCCTGGGAGGAAGGGGAAACACACTCAGCTGCTCTGGCACAGTGCTCACGGGAGCTAGGCAGGCCTTTCACCCAAGCAGCACATTAAATAAAAAAGAGAAGTCGCCATGGATGTTAATGTATAGCATCGGGATTTATTCCCCCCTCCTGTTCTCAGCACCACGTGACAACATTAATTAAATGTGTTTCTGACCCTGCTGCGCTTCTTTAAATATTTGCCATTCTCCACAAGCAGTGTTTGGTTAATGAAATGAAATTAATGAGCTCATTAGATTGTGCTGTAATCTTTCAGATGCGAGCCCAGCGCTTGGAATCACTGCTCCCTTTCTCCGCTCTCGCGCTTTAACTCGGCGCATTCAGCTCCACAAGCAACGGCTGAACAGGGGAGTAATCAATTAACAGGGCAGCAGCCACGGGAAGGGGAAGGAGGAGACACCAAGGCCAACGAGAGGCAGCTCGGTGACTTTCCCACGGGAGCTGATCCCGTGGTTCCGGGCAGTCCCTGGCACACATAGCTTCGGTTGGCGGATGCTTCTCCAAGGTGAGGATCAGCTACAGGAGTCTGATGTGGCAGGAGCCGAATCCATGGCTACATCCACTCCAATTTGTATGGGAAAGCCAACACGCCTTGGGAAAGGAGAGCTGGGCTTAAAAACTTCCAGACGTGCCTCTGGCTGAGACACAACAAGGGCCGCACTCCCAACCGACCGAGGCCATGGGTTTGTCCCCCACCACTGATCCCTAAACCTCTTCCTGGAGCAAGGAAAGTCCATGAGGCCCATGTCCCTCCACCAGGCAACTCCCCACACTCTCTTTGATCATTATTCACCCTGACTGCCCCCATGCTGATCCAAACAACCCTCCGGCATCCAGCCTTGCCCACATTTCCCCCCAGCCCAGAGCAGAATCCGCATCCTGGTGTCCACCACTGAAGTACAGCCCCAGGAGCAGCAAGGGAGGCTCTTTGCCTTTGGGCTGCACCACCTCACCAAGCCAGCATAATTCCCACCTTTTTCCTTTCGAGCAGGAAGGATTCTCCCCAGAGCAGTGCTCTGTTTTCCCATTGTCTTGTGAAGCTTCGTCAAAGAATTAACTCAGATCAAAGAGTCTCCACAGCAGCACAAAATCCCCCGATGGGCAGGGAAAGGAGGAGGGGGGTGAACAATAAGACAAAAAACGCTCCAGTAAATCTCTTTCCAAGAAAGCAAATAGGGGTAGTTTCTGCATGCACATAAACCCCACAGCTCAGAGCCTGTGTTAGCTATGGTGACTCCCAGTAGCTCCAGAGGAATTCCGGGTAGGAAATGTATGCAAATCGAATTCTCTCCATGGCTGTACTCACCAACAGATTGGATCACAAAGCTTTATCAGGCTCCTGTCCCTGGGCTTTTGTCATTTACCTTTTAGCCCAGAAGTCACACGATGGTGAGCCAGGCCTGCTGGGATAAAACAAGAGGGTGATGAGCACAGCCGGGAGGGAGCAAGAGGAAAGTGTTCCTACAGTGAAACACTGAAAAATATCCAGGTCAAAAAAAGGGATGCCCCAAGCCCCCACAAAAGCCTCGAGGAAAGCAATGCCCCAACCACTATTGCAGAGCACATGAAAAGAAAAATATCTTTGCACTCACGGGTGGCAGGACCAAAGCTGGAAAACCCAAACTAACGGTATTCCCATACTCATCAATTGCACCAACCTCCTGCACCCAAAAGATGATCTCAGAGGACTCCTGAACTGTCTCCCCTTTGCATCTCACAAGATTATCCCATGTTAGCTTGAGCAATCCAGAATTGTCTCTATCTGCTTGTCCAGGTGGACATTACAACCCCCCCAAAATGCCAGGCTGAGCTCAAATATCTCAAGGTTAGCCAGGTCTTTCACAACCCTTCACATCCTACCAGCCCACCCAGTGAGGTTTGACTTTCCTCTGCTTTAAAGCATCTGAACATCCCTGCCTTTGGTGACTGATGATTAAACAGAGGGAAAAGCACAGCTATCATTTATCCATGACCTTGGAGGGGCTGCAAATAACACTGGCTGGCCGATGGCAGGTCCCCTGGCCACAGAGTGGAGGAGTGGCTCTCAAGAGCAGCAGGGAGAATAAATCCAGAGGCCAGGCTGACAGCTCCCCCCCAGCTCTGCTGCAGAGAGGAGCTGCACACACCTGGCAGGTGGGAGAGATCACCTGAGGCAGTGGGCGCCACGTAGCAGATGATGCACAGAGGATGAGCAGGGGTGGAGAGTTACCACAGCTCCTGGACAGCTCTGAAAATAGCAATGCTGGATCTCCAAGGGGTTTTCCACCAGCAAACTCAGCAGCAAAGATGTGGGAGACTCAACGAGGGCACACGGGCAGCCATTCATGTCACTGAGGATGGCCTCTGAGATGGTGTTTGCTGGGAATGAGTTACTCCAAAAGGGAAGGTAAGTGAGTCTTTCCATCCCAGGGCAGCACAAACAGCATTTGTCACCGCATTCACGTCACATCCTGAGTTTGCAGCTGGATCCTGCCTTCCATCTCCCTCCAGAGGCAGCCACAGCACAAAAATCAGGTACCCACCTGCTCACAGAGCTGATTTTGCCCTTTGCAGGCTGTACAGAATCCACTGACAGGGAGGCAGAGCATGGCCAAGCACACCAGGAGGCTGGTTTGTGCACCTGGGAGGGTTCAGTGCCAGAAACCCATTTTCCAGAAGCCAACACCACCCCTCCCATAGGTTTGGAGTCCCAGCCCATGTTCACAGAGCAGCCGTGCCTCTTGTCTTCATCCTGGCTTAGCTGTGCGAGCAACGCTGCTTCCACAGCCTTGCTTTGTTTCGAGTGGGTGAACAAATCTTCAATCTTGTTTAAAATCAAATCAAAATTCAAATTTTGGCTCAAGTACTGCAGCCTGCTTATGCTTCAGCCTGGCTCCTACAGCCAGAGCGAATGAATGCCCACATCCCTGTGAGTACCTCCTGGCAGGTGACTTTGCCCTCACCTCTTGCCCTTTGCTTTTCCCCCGTGGATGGGGACCTGCAGGGATGCACAGCAGCCCGAGCGGGAGATGCCTTTGTGGCAGCTGGAAGCGGAGCCAGAATCCACGGGGCGGGTTTGGTACAGATCCTTACAAATGCAACTGCTCTTCCGAAGTGTATTTATATCTTATCTGTGCTGTTTACCCATATGTTCAATAAATCATTATTCATTATCTGATAAGGTGCTCGCAGGGAATTTCTAAGCCAGGCTTACAGTTAGCACAGAGCGGGACACGCTGGGAATACAAATGGAAAAATAAACAGAGCATCTGTCTCCAGCGAAGCTGCTGTGCTGCCAGGGGACTGTGGTGACATTGCCAGCCAGGAGACCAAAGGCTGGGTCACCCGGCCTGCTGGGCTGGGGACAACAGGCCTGTGTTATGTAGAACAGCCTCCTTTTCAGCTAATTACACATCCCAGATCCCTCCCGGTGATAGAAGTGACACTACAAAGCGAGCCATGTTTCCTCTCTTCTGCTCCTCATTCATCTCTGCCCTGCCAGGCCCTCACCACGGCCAGGCACAGACAGGCTCTGCTCCTCAGCATCCACAGGAACCCTGCAAAAGCTTCAGCCTGGGAGCAACGAGAAAAAAACCGGGAGGGTAGATCTGAGACAGCTTGAACTGACAGGAAAACTCTTCTTTGCGCTGTCTGTGGCCCAGGCATAAAACCAGAGGAGAAAGATTAGAGCACATCCAGAGCCCTCTCTGATCCTGTCTGCTCCCTTTGCCTGTTCCAGCATGAAAAGGAGACATGGGAAGCACCTGGAGATGTTGCTCCACAGCACATCCCAACTCCTGCTCTCTCCCTTCTGATGCTCCCTCCAGCACCAGGAACCCAAACTGGCTCCATTTAGGCCAGGCAAAGTCTTACCATGGCCTTCAATACACCCATGGCCTCTCACATCTCAGCTAATCCAAGGATTAGCTGCACTGGATGGATATTTCCACATGGAATAGGGGGAGGAAAGTGGAGGGAGAGGGTAGGGAGTCAGGTTCAAGTCATGTGAACACCAGCCCCAGCACGTCTTCAAAACAGGCTACAAGGAAGTGTGACATCCAATTTCTTGGGAAGGGGAGGCAGAACGGTAATTAAATTTCTGATCTTGTTAGCCAATTTCTCCAATCGCTGCCCCTGAACTGGAGAAGGGGAAGGGAGAGGGAGACGTTTGCGTCAGCGACGCTTGTGAGGGAAATTAGGTTTTCACGGATTATTGGGTTAGTTCCACTTCTCCCACTTTTTAATTTATTTGTCTGTATGTGCTGCCGAGCTGAAAGGCCGAGAATTTTTCCCCCTTTTTTTTTTAATTAAAATCTGTAGTTTTGGAAGATGAAAACTTTGGAAGGGGGGGAAGACTGCAACAATATAACCATGTCAGCCAAAATCTGCTTCCCTCCCAAACTTTTGTTAATCCCTCTTCAAAACAAGAGCCTAATAAGATCTCTCATTAGAACTCAAAATAGCCTCTGGATACTTTTATAGAAGAAAAAACTTGTCAATGAACTCTTTTCTATCTGAAAAAAGAACAGAATTTACTTGCTTACTTCTACTTGCAGGTTGAGGTTTGGGTTGTTCTTTTTTTTTTTTTTTTAATTTACCCTTAATGCTACAAAAGAAATTCCAGAATTGCTGCCTGTGCAACCCTGGGCCTCTATTATTTCTCAAAAGACAGTAACACTGCCCCTCTTTCCAATTTCTTTAGAAATAGAGGAGAAGACTAAAATGTGCCTATGGGCAGTGTTCAAGTAAATTATCTGTATGATTATTTCCAACTGCCTGCTGAGTGGTTTCCTAGGAACAATGCCAAGGGGCTATTTTGTTTAAGGTTTCTGAATTTGGGATAAAAGAGAAACAGTGTAGTTCACACACTGCCCAGACTTCCACTTTGATGAAAGGTTTGGAAAGTAGGAATGGCTGCACAGCTCAGCCTTAGCTGGAGGAGGCTTGCAAAGGTATCTGGGAGGCCAACAAAGGCTGGAAAGAACGACTTATGGAAAACAAAGTAGCACAGCTGCAGCGTGAAAGAGCTGGGAAAAGCTCCGGCCAAAGAATCATTAAACCCTTAAGGTTGGAAAAACCTTCAAGATCATCGAGTCCGACCTTCAACCGAATCCCACCATGCCCATACTTCCAAGTGCCACACCTACTTCATTTTTTAACATCTCCAGGGATGGGGCTCCACCACTTCCCCGGGCAGCCTGTTCCAGTGCCTGACCACCCTTTCAGTGGAGAAATTTCTCCCAGTATCCAACCTGAACCTCCCGTGGTGCAACCCGAGGCCCCTTCCCCTTTTCCCAGCACTTGCTTCCCTCAATAACCAAGGACGGTGTGTCAATGCCTGGGTGGGAACAGGAGCCTGTGGGGTCATTTCACACCTCGAGGCAGTGCCGGCCAAGCTCTCTGAGCTGACCCATCCACAGATATTTGGAAAGCAGAGTTGGGCTGGCTCTTTCCCCTTTTCCCACGCAGCGCTGTGGATCACATCCACACAGCAGGCTGCCCATGAGGGATACCCACACCCATTTCACCCTGAAATCTTTACAGACAAAATCACGTTCATTCCTGGGACCTTTTGTAGGGATAGACCCATGGATGAGACCGCTCAGGTGGGACAGGAAAGAGCCCAAGCCAAGATCACACAAAGCAGCTAAGTACAAAAGCCCAGACTTATCCCACCCAGCTTCAGCTGCATTCAGGTCCATTTTCCATGGAGAATGGAGGTGACACCTCCAGGCAGTGGCAGAGCTGGCCAAAGGTAACCTCTAGAAAGGCTTTAAACAAAGCCAAACACACACAAAAGCAGCACCCTGTTCTTCCTTCACAATCAGGGTGAAAACTGTGGCTGGAGCCCTGATTAAGATCCTCATCATGGCCAAGCTCTGAGCTGACCCGCCCTCATCAGGCTTTGCACTTTGGAAAAAGCTAATTCTGATGGCAGCAAAGAGGAAGGGAATTTACGCTGCTCTGCCGTGACCCAGACTTCACAGCCATTCAAAGTGAGCAGCCACAGCCATTAAAAACTTCACTTCATGCACTGAAGAGGCTCATAAAGAGAGTGTGAATTCACAGAGCACTGGCTCAGAAAGCCCATTCCCTGCCTGTCCCACAGCCTGCCTTTGTCTGAAATATGGAATAAAAGGGAGCTTCATATTTTACTTCAGACTTGTTTCACTCTCCCCTTGTTTTCTCCGCAGGCTGACTACAGAGGAAGTGATTTATAAGGAGAAAACAAGGGGAAGTGGTTCTAATTAATTGGCCATAACCATTACAGCTGTACTGGCATCCAGCAAACAGAGGGCAACAGTGCCGAGACAGAGATGCAGTACCCCGAAAGATTCCACAATAATCCTGCTGCAAGCCAGAATAAAATTAATTTTTGCCCTCACAGTTCTGGTACAGACCCCTTGTCCAAGGCTCTTGCCACCTGAGCTGTCATTTTCCACACAGAGTCAGCAGGAGAGGGGAACTGAAGGGGGTCTCCAGCTTGAACCTCTCCTTGCAGGCCCTCCTTTCCCTTTCCAGAGAGGGCTCAGAGTCCATTTTCACGTCAGCTCAAGTTCAGGGTGTAAGGAGAGAATCTAGTTTAAGAAATCTCAACTCCAAGCCTAGGATTAGAAGCTTTACCAAAAGGCTAAAGCTTTATCAGCCCCTGCCATCTTCCAGCTGGGAGGAGAACAGGAGGCTCCTGGGGCACTGCGGAGCCAGGGGAAACAGAAAGGCTATTTTGTGTCCAGAAACAAATGTGTTTGTTCTGCTTTCAGCAGCGTTATGGCCAGGAGAACTGGCCTCGGGGGAGCCATGCATCACACATTGCAGGTGCCTGGCTTCAGGAGGGGGAAGCTCTCCAGCTTTCCTAAGTGCGAGTGCCAGAAGTTCTGTATCCAAAGTTCATCCTGACCTCAGAGGGTTGGCCCGCTCCGTGGGAGGAAACAAAGCCTGGGCATAATCGGAACAAGCTCATAATTAAAAGTGCTCTCGCCTTTATGAGCTCCCAGGTCGCAAAGCTGCCGCGGGAGAAGCTGTTTCCATTTTCCCTCACTGCACAGGGAGCAGCACAATGGGAAGGAACAGCCCGGCAGCTGCCAGAGCCTGGTGTTTGCAGAGAGGGCAGCCCTGCTGTAACCCCACCAGGTTACCCCTGGGAGTTTCTGCATGGGGATTTTTACAGGTGGAAGGTGTGGGGAGCAGTTAACCAGGACAGCTTTTAATAGGGAAATCCAGCAATAGCAGGGAAAAGAGTGCAAAATTCAAATAATGCTGGGCATTCCCATTACCAGAGTCATCGTGTCCTCAGGAAGAAAGCCAGGCTCCTGCCAGTTGTCCCACAGGAGCAGACACTGCAGCTCAGAGAGTGTGATAAGCTCCAGCTTCTGTAACAAGGTAAAAAAAAAGACACCAGTATTTGCCCAGCACTTTTCTGGGGCTGAGCTCGATTATGTTGTGCCGTGAGAGATTAACACAACCAGATTGCTTTGTGGACTCACTGCTTCCCCACGGCCCCAGGCAGATTTTCCTCTGCATGCTTTGGAAAAGGTCTCAGGACGTGAACTTGCATTCAGCAGGGAGCCTGAGCAGCTCCAGGGTCTGCTATTTCCTCTCCACCTGGGATCCAGGCAAGCCAGCACCTTTCCCAGGGAGTCTGGCTGGTCATCCATTCCGTTTGGGACAAGGACAGCCACAGGCAGGACTCCGTGTCTGCAACTCCCAGTGCAGCCCGGTATCTCTGGGAGGTGGTGGGCCCCTCTTCCAGGCAAGAGACTCCAGCAAAGCCGGAGCTCCCAGGAGGAACAGCAGATCCCAGCAGCTACAGGGAAGGGAAAGCAAACTCTGTGCCTTCTTGGCGGTTTCTGCTATGCCAGTAGGAAAAGCAAAAGCCACCCAAAAGAAAAGACCACTGCACCTGGCTGGTGTGACAGGATGCTTCTGCAGGGAGGCAGGTGCAGCAGGATCTGTGGGGAAGAGGAGAAATGACTCCAAATGGAAGAACCCCAGGGAAGTACTGAGGACACTGGCACAACCACCAAAGCCTGTGCTGTGCCACCTTGAGAAAGGTGATTCTAAAACAGCTGAGGGGGTGAAAGAAAGGAAAATACTAATTAAAAAATAATTAATCACTGCAATTCTTCGGGGACAGCCCATGTGCCCTTGCAGGCATCTGAGCAAAAACAACCCCTGGGACACCACAGTGGCACACAGGGACAGGGGACAAAGGGATGCTCAGGAAAGGGGCAGGATGGAGTTGTTCTGGTGTTAAGAAAACAGTGTTTTTATTCCAGAACTCAAAGGACACCAAGAACAGCATAAAACAAACTGAAGGACAAGCACTCCTCTAGGAGTGAAATAGCTCCCTATTATCAGCTCAGGATAAGGGATAGAGCCCTTGTCTAGGGAAGAGCAGTGGAATATGACATTAAGCAGAAGTCAGACAAAACCTGCTGCTTTTGGCTGTAGCAAACAGGCCACATTGCTGGCAGGTGCAGGGGGGAAAGTACTTCATCCCATTTTCCACAGAAAACTCAAATGCAGCAGCTCTGCTGACCCCTCTGGAGAAGAGGGGCCGGCCTGTTACCAAGCTCAAAGTATCCAAGTCATACATCAAGGATCCAGAGGGACGAGGGCTGAACAGAAGTCACGGACACCACGGCTGGCTGCCCCTCTGCCCCCACAGCAGGATGGGCAGTGGCAGCCTCTGGCAGGGACAGTTCCCCCAGCTGGACACCCCCAGCCAGAGGCAGAGGCTGTTTGGCCCTGAGGTCAAAGTTGGCACCACTTTGGAGGCTCAGAGATGTCCAGGGATGGAGGGCACATTCCAGGGAGGAGAAGTGCCGAGGAACGTGCGAGCTGCTGCTCCTGTGTTTGCTCAGCTGCTCCCACCATGCTGCTAAACCACTGCCGGGGAAGAGGAGAGGTTTTAGCCCAGGATAGTCATTCCTCATGTGTCAAACTCCAAGCAGAGGTTTGGAACACTCAGTGCACGCTTGAGACAGCACCTGGGGAGGCCTCATCCCATGCAAGACAAGCTTAGCCAAAACCTTGTTCCTGATCCTCTATCAAACAATGCAGTTTACTCATTTTGTGTTGACTGTTAGTAAGGAAGACTGAGTGATCCATGACCAGCAGCAGAGCCAAGGGCATGAAAATTATGCTCTCCTGGGCTATGAGCAGATTTTGAACCCACAACCTTCACCAGACAATGGTGGCCTTCACCATAAGCTCCCACCACTTAGCTCCACCCTTTGCAGGACTGGAATTTCAAACAAGCAAATCCCGAATCCAGCACACAGGTCCCTTACTCAGAGGGCAGGTTTGGGTTCAAGAGCCGTGCAGTGGGAGTGCAGACCAGTTTGTTGCAGCCCATCCCTCGCTGCAGCTCAGCATTCAGGCCCCAGGACACACAACCCACCCACACAGGGGTCCTCTGCCACAGGGAAGCCCCCATCTGTTCCCAAAGAAAGCAGGTTTGGAAAGGATGGGCAGATTGCTCTCCTGCTGGAAAACAGCCTCGAGCTGTGAGGTGGTGGGGTGAGGGCATGTCAAGATGTGAAGGCTCCTGTTCCCAAGGCACCAGGCAAGGTTGGACCATGGACATTCATCCAGCTCTCTGCTCACGCCAGGTTGCTCTTGAGCATCTAAGGAGCACAATAGAGCCAGCCACAGGTACACACACTCCTGAGAAGCAACTGCAAGTTATGCAAGGCTCTGCCAGGCCAAAACTGAACCACTGGGGCTCAGACTTCCACCAAAAAAAAGGTTCAAGCACGAGACAACCCTGGCTAACAAAGTCTTTGACCTGCACATCCCTCACTCCAGCAGAGCCTCTGCTGAACAGCACCACGACTGCTGTCATGGCTTGCATGGCACAAGTACCCATGAGAAGCCCCCCTCGTGGGGAGCAAGGGCTGGCTTGCATGATACAAGCAAGAAAAGGGTGTTCACAAGCTCAAGAAGCACAAGAACAGGCAGCAGATTAGCGACAGACCTCCAGGACCTTGTATTGAAAGGAATCATCCTCTGCTCCTCTCCATCAGCTCCTGCTGAGTGCTCCCACTGATTGTGCTCCTCAGAGGACCTGGAAGAGTGGCTCAATCAAATCTCACACAGCATCACTTATTTTTCAAAAGACTTTGGACATATAATCAAATTTTTGACACCCCCCCCACACACACACACACTTTTCAAGCATTTTCCTAAATTCCTGGAGGCTTTCACCTTACTACCCCAGGAGAAGAGGACATTTCCACCTGCCACACGCCAACCACAGCCCTGTGCAACCCTTTGTACAGGATTTTGTAGATAGCAAGCAGGGAGGGGCAGGATCTCCCACTCTGATGCACATTTATAACATTCTGAAACATCTTTTCAAGCTCTGCTTATATCAACCCAACTGTGGTAAAATACACAAGGCACCAGGCAAAACCAAGGGGAAATACGTTTAACAGGAATTATCTGGGAAGCCAGTGAGTGCACACAGCAGATGCAGTTTGTCTGGGGAATCTCACAGTCCACAGAGATTAGATAGTCAAAACATGAATCCCAGAAACAGCTTATTCCCACCTGTAATGAGGAAACAGGATCCACCCTGTGCTCAGCTTTCTGTTCCATGCACTACCACCAGTGCCAGCAGAATTATCCTCCAGCAAAACCCCATCCTTATCAGACTCCTCTCTCTGCTACCACTGAGGTGGAACTAAGAACAGCTCAGCTGGAAGGAACCTACAACCATCATCTCGTCCAAGAGCCACTTCAGGGCTGGCCAAAACTTTAAATGTGTTATTAAGGGCATTGTCCAAATGTCCCTTAAACACTGACAGGTTTGCGGCAGCAGGCACTCTCCAGGAAGGTTCTTCCAGCACAGAAAGGTTGTTACAGTGCTTGACCACACATATTCATGTCCCTGGACATCTTTTTCCGATGGTGGAGTCCAGAACTGGACACGGCACTCGAGCACCACCTCTAAACACAGAGGGATACCCACCTTGACCATCTGTGTTCTCCCTGCCCAGGATGCGGTTTGCCCTCGTGGCTCCGCTGGCTCCTGTGGAGCTGCTGCCACCCAGCACCCCCAAACCCTTCCTGCAGGGCTGCTCTCCAGCCATTCCCCTCCTAATTTATTATTAGAACTGCCAGTTCTCTTGTCCCTCACAACAGTCAACAATACCTCCCAGTTTATGATCATCAGCAAACTCACTCAATAATGCATTCAGCTCCTGTATCCAGATCACTGATAAAAATATTGAACAGAACTGGGCAGGAATGTGAGTCCATGCTGTGTGCACCTAATGATTTCATAGTCCTTTAAATGGCTTTAATAGTGCCCAGTGCGATCCTCTCCATTTTATTTTTCCTGGGCACTGAGCTTAGACTAACAGGTCTGTAGGCTCCTGGATCTTCCCTCACGCCCTCCTTGTAAACTGGAATAATTCTGGCTGGCTTCCAGTCAGCTGGGACCTCCCCAGAGTCCCAAGGCCTTTGTAGAGGACATGCTCCAGCTCCTTCAGTACTCTGGGATGANGCAGGAATGTGAGTCCATGCTGTGTGCACCTAATGATTTCATAGTCCTTTAAATGGCTTTAATAGTGCCCAGTGCGATCCTCTCCATTTTATTTTTCCTGGGCACTGAGCTTAGACTAACAGGTCTGTAGGCTCCTGGATCTTCCCTCACGCCCTCCTTGTAAACTGGAATAATTCTGGCTGGCTTCCAGTCAGCTGGGACCTCCCCAGAGTCCCAAGGCCTTTGTAGAGGACATGCTCCAGCTCCTTCAGTACTCTGGGATGAATCCCATCCAGCCAGGTCAATTTATGGATGTACAACTGATCATAACTTGCTGCTGTTTCTCGTTAATCTTCATGCAGCTCTTGGTGGGAGGGGTTGGTTGATCTGACCTTGCTGAGGGTACCTGCACAGATTCCTCCTCTTCTACGGCATCAGGCCCCTGCCCACCTGCTCCAGGAAGAGCAACTCATCTCCCTGTGCACACAGGGGAAGAGGGTGGGTTCCCAGCACGTGGAAATCCTGTGGTTTGTGTGCTCTCAGCTCGGCCCCACTGGCAGGACACACCTCCCCACCTCAGCACATCCCACCACGTGCAGAACAAACACTGATCCACGCTGCAAGTTTTCCTTCCAGTAAAATCTAGAAGCTTTCCTAACCTGACATCAAATAGGTAGCAGAACAGTGTCCCTAAAAAGGTGGGTTAGAGCACTATTGATAGACCTGTTTTAAAATAAAACCATGAAATACAGTAGGGAGCTCATCCCTGAGGAATCTCCGTGGACTACAGCAGTCCCAGCAGGATACAGCCAGAATCTGTGGACACCGAGTGCTGTGAAGAGCAAAGCCCTGATTCTGCAAGGTGTCCTTGGAGCCCCATTATTTGTGATTAATAAGGCATGATGCAAACACTTAGTTAAATCAGATTAGATCAATAGTACACCATGAATCACTTCTATAGGTTTCCTATAATATTTATATAGACTGTAGTTATCAGCAAGACTCTCCTGTAAAATTGTCTGTGCTGAAATTTATTTGAAAAAGTACCTTTTATACTCTATTAAAAAAAGCAAACTGACTTTTTCATTCTCTCGTAGAGTCGAACTTCCCAGGCAAAAGCTCGGAGAACAGCATGTAGCTTTGCAAAACAAACATTTTGAGACTGCTGCCTGTTTTATCACCTCCTGGAACGGGAATTCCACCTCCATCCCTGTTCCTCCTCAGCCTCTTACATACATACAATGAAAAAGAAATGTTTTAGCTCTCTCTGCTCACTGTTGGGAGGGCACAAGCAGGAGTGTGACAGAGCCAGCAAGGGGTGGGAAAGCCAGCACACTTCCACACTGGTCCAGTGATGACAAAAAACACCATGGCAAAGATTTTCATGGGGTTTCAGGAACTCCTTGTGCACTAAATCAAGGCAGCGAATTTACAGCAAATTAATGAAACTAATTTTCTGACTGGAATCATCATCTGTGAATTATTGTGTCTTTACTCATTAAATAAATTATCTGTGTCTTCCAAGACATTAAGAATGCATCATAAATTACAGCCCTTCATAAATAATTTGCTTTTTCCCTGGGTTTCAATAAAGAGGGAGAATAAAGCAACGGGAAGAGAAGAATACAAGAGATAAGGGAAGCAAAGAGGCGAAAACGAAAGCACAAAGGGAAGGGAAGAGAGTGAAACTGAGAATAAAATGAGTGAAGAGAGGAAAAAAAACAGGTGAAAATGGAGACATATGTCCAGCTCAAAAGGGAAGGAAATTAGGAAAGAAAAAAGGAAGTGAGGGATAAAAGAGGACAGACAGGACAAATAGCCCTGTGCAATATTTCAGGTCGGCGTTAATTGAGACTCGGTGAACGTGGCAGGAAATGAAGCGCCAATATCCAAAGGCTCTCGTGACTTTTATAAATGATTTCATTCCCGTTGAGCTTGTTCCATGTCAATGAGTACAAACATTCTGTCTAAGAGATCTCTGCAAAGGGACGCCAGCAAGGGAAACACACTTTGTCATGGAGCAGTGACAGCAGTTACTGAGAGGGCCCCAGATTTGTAAACGACAACAGAAGCCATGGCTGACTTGTCAAAGAGGGGCAAAGCAACACCCCCTGGATTTGTGCTGTGGCATCCTGCTCCAGGCTGGCCCACAGCAGGCAGAGCCAGATCCCAACCCTGCCTCCAGCCTGGCTCAGCTCAAGGAGATGGTGCTGACAAACGCAGCACCTGCACACAGGTAAAATCTCCTTGGCACACAAAGGTGACTGAGGTGCAGACCTGTGCCATGATCCAGCAGGATTTCTGCCCAGATATCATCCAGGACACAGGTACCCATCCCTTAATGCTAAAGCCTTGCCAAGGATCACAGAACAACCTGAGTTGGAAGGGACCCACAAGGAGCAGAGTCTAACTCCTGGCCCTGCCCAGGACACTCCAAGAACAATTACAGCTTTTAAGACTCGCCAGAGGCTGCCAAAGTACCAGCCAAACCACTGTCCACAGAGGGACCAGAACAGCTTCTTTCTCAGTCAGGCCCTTGGCTGCTTCCAGATTCCCCCTCAGTTCGAGGGTCAGGACAGAGCTGGGCAGCAGCAGTGGCATCCCCTTCCTGCCACATTGCAAGAAATGAACCCAGTCCAGTGAGGAACAGGTTTGGTGCCTGTTTGCCTGCACTCTGTGAGAGCCTCTCTCCATGGAGAGCATTCCCACTAAGACCCTTGTCCTGAAAAACCAAGAGCTGCAGTTTAGGGAGATTTCTGATGAGAAGTTGGACAAAGTTAATAGCCACAGTGCTGGTGAAGAGGCCCATGGGACACAGCACAGCCATATGACTTTTCACCAGCAGATCTGAGCTCATTTGAGATGACCAGAAGTCATCTCAAACACAGGAAAACTAGAGGAGCTCCAAGCCAAGTATTTTGCTGCTTGGTGGAACTCCTTAGCTCAGCACCGGAGAACCGCAGCCTCAGTGACCTTTCTGTGGCCGGCTCGGAGCACAGGCAAACATCTGCCTTCAAAACCTGACGTGGCCATTCCCTTGCTGAGCTGCCCAAGCCAGCTGTGGTTTACACCCTGGCCTGGCGACACCGAGTCTGCTGTCCTGCATCCCGGGATTTGGCTGTGTCAGCGCCGCAGCCGGGCTGGGGACAGGGCAGGGTCACAGCAGCTGGCTCACCTCTGGCTCCCTGCAAGCAGAAGGGTGTTTCTGCAGGAAGCTGGAGGGTGGCCAGTCCTGGGAGCTCTTGGAGAATGAGCACAATGGCAGCTGTTTCCTATTTGGAAGAGCTCTGATCTCATGATGTCATGTCACCAGTCAGGACAAAAGGAATGCTTTCCTTCTTCTTCCAAGCCCAAGCCCTACCCAGGGTATGTGGAACCTCAGAAAGTCTGCTCTGCAACCATCAGATCTGCTAGTTAACAGGTAACAGCAACACCAAGACAACAATGAAAGTGAAGCCACAGCAGGGGCAGCCCCAGAAGACAACAACGATCCAAGAAAACATCTCGGGGAAACTCCTGGCCAGGTGACAGCACACATGGCCTTACCATAGAGCCACACAGTGAGTTAGAAGGGACCTTAAAAATCATCTCGTACCAACCCCCTGCCCTGGGTAGGGACACCTCTCACTAGAGCAGGTTGCTGAGAGCCCCATTCGAGTCACAGGGCTTGGGTTTAAAGAGTGTATCCGAAAGATTTGAGTTTGAGTCCACCAGTTGTATTTGAAGCAACTCCATAAAGACGGAGGAACGTGGCCTTTGGTACAAAAGGGCCTCCTTGCTGCAGACATCAGAGCCAAATACAACATTTCTGTACAACTTTCACAGCACTAGAAACCTGCCTGCTGAGCCAGGTGTCTTCTGCCCTAAACTCCAGGTGCTGAACTCCCTGTGCCCTGCACAGAACACTCCTAAGCTTGAACAACTTCAGCACAACCCTTCCCACTGTTTGGATTTACCCAATTTGAGGCTGGAAATTCCCCAGCTCCTTTGACCATTAGCACAGCAGCCAGATTCACCACCTCGAGTCACCACCTGGGGATCCTGGATGCTAAATCAAACCTTTTGGGTGCTCAAGAGATCCTGAGCAATACATCCAGGAGGCAGGAGAGAAGGGAAAGGAGAGGAACATAAACATCTAGCAGGAAAAAGGAAAAAATTCAGCTTCATCTCTTTTTGGGGGGAGCTTAGCTGGGTGAGTGACCTCCACACACTTTCCCCAGCTCCCCACCATGCCTGCTCACAGGGCTGAGCAGAGGGGCTGCAGCAAAGTGACACTGACCTGGAGCACCCATCTCTTCCCTGGCCTCCGGCCAGCCTCTCCCAGCAGTACCGTGGTCATACGGTACCATATAAGCTTTTCTTGGGAAAAAACCCTTTCCTTTCTCTGCCCACAACATCCACAGGGTCACATCACACAGGCTTTTCACACCTCTTAAACTGCACAATTCCCTCCCGCTTCCGACTTGGCTGCTTCTCAAAGAAATGACCCCAAATCCCGTGCAAGCTGCAATATAACCCGAGCCTGCCCTCTCCATCCCTTCCATCCCTGATGCCAGCAGAACACCTCCACTCCAGCTGCTCTTCCCACACAAGTCCAGCCCAAACTCGGACATCATCCTTCCCCACACTGCCCTGATGTTCCTGCAGTCAGCCAGCCCTCATGGGAGGTAACATTTCACTAACTCAGATAACTCAGGATGGACATCAGCTGGTAATGGAAAAGCCTTTCCCAGAACGATCTGCAGCTGATTTTGGAAAGGGTCAGAGCAGCCAGCCTAGATCCCACCACCTCCATGCAGTCAGCATCATCCCTGGAAATATTTACCTCCCTTTTCCTTGGGTAAAGGCATCTGTTCTGCTCTCTGTACCCAAGGCTTCTGCAGAGGATTTTTTCCACTGCCAGCTCAGACTGTTTTGAAACCCCACTCAAAAAAGGAGATTTTCCATCAGTTCCTGAAGCAACAAGTGAGTCCAGCCAAGTGTGAAGCAGGTCACTCTCCTCCTTCACAGCTTTTCACACCATGTATTTGGTGTCAGGGCCGTGACAAGGGCTGGCCTCGGGGACGTGGAGGAGGCGGCTGCCGCAGCCTTTGTGCGCCGGCAGCTCCCTTCCCTCGCTCCCGAGCCAGCGCACATCTGCCCCACAGCAGGAGCGCCATTCCTTCCTCCCGATCCAGCAGAATGGAGACCCAGAGATTTATGTACTCCGCGATCTTTATGTGCTCTCAAGAAGGGCTGCGGAGGGAAAACTCCACCACTCACAAAAGCCTCCATCTGTGAGTTTATTTATCCGTGCTGGGAAGGCTGTTTATTCTGTTTCGGGGTGGAAACTACACTGGGATTGCAGCTTAATTGTACTGTTTGTTGAATTAATTGCTCTGTTTGATCGGCCTTTCTCTCATCATGCTTGGGAACAGAATGGCTTTGCTGCAATGTGGGAATGGAGAGGGTTGGAGCTGTTTCTCCTGGCAGCCAGCACGCAGCAAGCAAGAGGGGCTGTTCTGGGGACAGCACGAGGTGCCTGATGCAGATCTTGCTGCAGAGGGTGTCCAGGGAGGTTGAGCATCTTGGGAATAGGGTATGGGCCAAAGGCAGAGAAGCACGTGGATGTATAGGATGCTGGCTTGGCCTTTCACTTCTTTTTCCAGCTGATCCCTGCCCAGCCAACCATCCAGGATCTGTGTGCCCAAGGAGGGACCAGCTGTCCAGGCTGGCCCTTCCATGACTGGCGGCCTCTAACCACCTCTCCTGC
This sequence comes from Cnemophilus loriae, assembly GCA_013397755.1. NCBI lineage: Eukaryota > Metazoa > Chordata > Aves > Passeriformes > Corvidae > Cnemophilus > Cnemophilus loriae. Next base: position 684,032 of record VZTF01005687.1, read on the forward strand.
AATGAGAGCAAACATTGTGAATTTTCCAGGTCACCTGATGAATCATGGGATGCAGAGCAAACCTCAGCATTATTTTCATATTGGAACATTTTTCCCCTCACTTTCATTCACAGTTTTTTTTCTCTCTTTTCCTTTCAGGTTTTGCCAGCAAACATCCAGCTCGAGTGAAATCCAGCTTGTTTCACATTCCTTTTTTCCACTTTCATAATCACAGCCCTCAACTTTTTAGGTTTTGTTCCTGCCTCTGCCACTTCCCACCCACGCTTCCTTCTGCCCACTGGCCTTTGGCTGAAGCACAATGACCAGAGGCATTTCCCACACACACTTTTTCAGTTCCCCTCTCTCTCTCCAAAGTGAAACAGCATCAGGATTCCAAGGGGATGTCATCTCTCTTCTGCCAGCACGGACGGGACATGTCTTCCTGAGCCACACCTGTCTGGGGAGCCTTCCCAACACAAGAACCAGGCACTAAAGGGAATCAGCCCCACGGCCACCCTCCTGCCCTGTTGGCAACATCCCAACACAGACAGCAGACTGATTTCTCTCACTAATTAGACATCCCAGTAGAGTTCAGGGAGCATCTCAGGCCAGGAAGGCACAATCCCTGGAAGACCAACCCTCCCCACCTAATCCTGCCCCTTTCACTCAAATCTGCAGGCTCTGGGAATCTGCCTTCCATGACAAAGAGTGAGCTGCTGGAGACAGCAAGATGTTTCAATCAGCAGATCTCTGGTGTCTGAGGCAAACCCATTCCTTGCTGATAAGGAATGAATACTGTCTGTGTCTGTCCAGGTACGTGTTTCTCTCTCTCTCTCTATTTCTCTTTTCTCCTTCATAAAGCTGTCAGACCAAAAATAACATATTAGTGGAAGGAAGGAATGTCAGCTGTAATACAATAACGTGGTTGGGAGGCTGGGGGATGTGCGTGCCTGGCTGCTGTGCCAGAGTCTCTCTGTACTGAGCTATGGCTCAGGAGTGCCTTTCCCTCCTCCTCACCTTGTTCTCCCACCAGACATGGAAAATGGGATGATAAATAGGAGGGAGTGCTTATTCAGCACCGTTCCACTGCCAAAAGCCACCTGTGTTTGACACTGCAGGAAGATCACACATCCCCAGGACAGAGCCTGAGGAATATCAGTCCACCGATAATTCACTCCTGGAAGCGTTCATCCCTCGCTGGATGGGGCCCTGAGCAACCTGCTCTAGCGAGTGGTGTCCCTGTCCATGGCCGGAGGTGGGACTGGATGATCTTTAGGTTCCATTCCAACCCAAACCACTCTGGAATTCTGTGAACATGGCAGGAACGGCCAGACCACACCAGGCTCAGGCTGGGCCACTGACACAGGGCGCAGCCTCAAAATCCAGTTACCAGTGTTGACTGGAAGAGGGTCTGGGACAAAACACGTGGTAAGGGGCCCACTGCTGTGGTCACCTCTTGATTTTAAGGCCAGGAGGGCCTGATGCCGCTCTCTGGCCTATCCAACCAGTTCCTGGCAAAATGCCCTCCATGGAAAACCAATGACATCTGAGGGACCGTGTCTTGTACGTCAGTACCCAGCACCACCGGAATGGTTTCCAGCTGGACAGAACTGATTGCATCTCCTGCTTATCTGTTCCAGCATCCAGAGACTTCTTCTGCAAGGGCAAAGAAAAACAGGAAATATGTAAAGAAGGAAAAGCCTCCTGCTCCCACACAGGTCTCGTATCTTCACCTTGAACGGGTGGGTCCCATCCTGGCAGCACCAGGCAGGAGCCCTCAGGTGTCAGGCTATTCTCTCACCTTCCACACTTCAGGAAGCAGCACTGCCTATTCCAACAGTTCCCATGGACCCACCCCAGGGCACAGCACTATCACGTTTCACATGGTGCAGATTTTCCAGCCTCAAGCTCTGCCTTGAGCGGTGCCATGAATTGAAATGGCTGCAGGAGTGCCAGGGCTGGGATCCAGCCCCGTGACCCGCTCCGAGCGAGGCTCCCGCGTGGCTGGTGCAGCCCCGCTGGCTCCCAGCCCACTGCAGAGATGTTCCTCCTGCCCACTAAGTGTTCTCCCGATCTTTCCCATTTCCTCCACCCTGCCACCACAAATGCAGGGCCAGGGGAACTGACAGGCAGGAGCAGGCACATGGACATCTTGTCCAGTGTCCAATTTGGGGACATGCCAGGCTGAAGGATAAGATTCCTACCGACAGCACATATGCAAATCAGGGCTCCTTCTGCAGTTTTTAATAGCCCAAAACTGATTTAACTCTTCAAACACAAAGACCAAAATCGCTTTCAAAATGTGTGTTACTGTTCCAAAAATTCTGGCTACTTTTGATATGCAAATACCAACCCAGCCTCCTTATAAAACTTGCCAAGTTCTTGATTTCATTTTCTTAATTCCACCCAGTAGCACTGAAGTTGCACAGAAAGATGCAAAGTGTTTGTTTTAGCAGTTCCTAATTAATTCAGTGCCTGGTCCTTTCTGTGGGCTGTTTTCCAGCCCCCTCCTTTTCAGCCTGGTCAGTTGTTGGAGGCATCTGAGGTATCCATGAAAACTAATGGGGCAGGAAAGTCACTGTGATGACTCTTCAATTAGCTGGACAAGGATGTGCAGCGTCACGGAAAAATGTTTCTTCTGCTAATGAGAACTAACGATCCCTTACCTGGGGGATTCTGTGCTCCGATCAAAGGAGCCCAATCAAAACCTCTGCAAATTTCTGATTAAACCAGACAAAAGAGGGGAGAAAGGCACCAAGTCAGATGCTGAATAGATAATAAAATTCACTTCCCCTTTTCCTTCCCAGAAAATGGTAAATCTAATGGGCATGACTAAGCAGCTGTGAGGGAAGACGTGAACAAATTTGTAAAGCAAAGGAGAGTTTAAAGTTCATCTCATTTTCCCCTTCTGCAACATTGTCTGCAATCATATTATGATTTAAAGGCCACCTTTCCCCCAGTGGGAAGCGGGTGAGAAGGGTATGATTCAATTTTGCATGCCAAATGTGATGGGAGAAGGAGAAAGGCCAGGAGGCACAGGCAGAACAGCCACATCCCCTTGGCACTGTTAAATGTGTGTTGCTTTTTCCAGCTCCTCAAGGTACAGGGGGAAAAATAGAATAATGGCACAGTGGCATTTTCTGTCTCAGTTTGCACATGGAAAAACTGCGCCTTTCACTACCGGGAATGATGCCAGAACAAATCCTGATTCAACCAACACCAACCTTGGGAGACCCTGGTCCACCTTGAGAAACCCCCTGGAAGCCAAATGACAACGCTGCCCTTTTCCAGGATCTGTCACCGTTCCCTGCTGCATTTCCAGCTCACCAGAAAATGCTCCTGCTGCTGTTGGCTTACACCCTTCTCACTTGCCAGCAGGATTAAACTCAGCTCCATGTGACTGCATTCCAGAGTGGCAGCCGGGCTGTTCCGATTTGAGGGAATAGGAAAGGATAATCCCAGAGGCTGTAGAGGAAGGAAGTAAAGCAGCATGTACCCCTGCCAGAAGAGCTCTGCCTGCCACTCCTGGCCCCTAATTTCTTGGTAGGTAAGATTTTTGCCCAGATTATGTCCAATTCCAAAGGCTTCATGTCAGTAAATGGTCATGGTGATATTGAACCACAAGAAGAGAGGCATAAATGAAGGGAAGGAGTTGTTTCCAGGAAGGGGAAGTGCCAGTGAAAGAGATTTAAGACAGAGGTGGCCTTTCAAGAACAGAGCAGATCTGGATGCCAGGAGATGTCTACAACTCCCTGACAGGAGGGTGCAGCTGGGAGGGGGTCAGGCTCCGCTCCCAGGGAACAGAGACAGGATAAGAGGGAATGGCCTCAAGCTGTGCCAGGGGAGAGTCAGGCTGGACATCAGGAGGAATTTCTTCCTGGAAAGGGTGGGCAAGCATCGGAAAGGGCTGTGCAGGGAGATGTTGGAGTCCCCATCCGTGGAGGTGTCCAAGGAATGCCTGGACATGGCACTCAGAGCTCTGGGCTGGTGGCAAGGTGGAGATCAAAGGTTGAACTCAGTGACCCTGGAGACCTTTTCCAGCCTCAGTGATTCTGTGGATCTGTCTGGACATCCTCTGTCACTGCCCTTCTGCAAGTCCACAGGCAAGTCCCTTTGCTTGGCTCCGATTGTCCCTTCCCTCCCATGGTGGATTCACCTTATTAACAGCAGGGCCCTACACAGGGATTCTCCTCATGCCGAGCACAGCCCAGGGTGTGCAGGTGTGCAATGGTCAGAATTCCCAGTGCCCACCATCCTGAGGGGCTTTCCCCTAAGGAATGCTCTAAGAAGCCACCACGCCCTTCCAAGAGGGCAACCCCAGCATGGGAAAGAGCAGCTCTCACTCCCTGGCTTCACACACCTGCATCCCCCAGCTCAATAAAACATCATAAAAGCAGAGAAGTTCCACGATAAGCACAAATAGATCAATAGCATTAGAGCTGCTCTTAATAGCTGCCTCAGGCTTTTCATGCGACGCCTTCGCAAATGTCCAGTAGTGAGTAATTAATGACCAAACCAAGTAATTGCTTTCTTGATTTTTCTCAAAACTAGAATTCACCGAAAGAACTTAGAGCTTTACTGGTGCTACACAGTAAATTAATTCAGTAAGTGCTGATATTACAAGTCTGGGCTGCCTGTTAAAAAAAACACGGCAGTGCTGTAGAGTCTGGCTTTTCTTGCTGTCTGAGGTAACCCTTTACAGGCTGTTGCAGCCGCCTGCCAGAAAGCAGCTCAGCCCTTACTCTTTTGCACATCAACCTGCACAAATTTTGCTCCTGGGGGAGTAGCTTGTCTTAGAGGAGATGCCAGGACTTCACAAACAGGGATTAAGGCAAATTCTCCCCTTGCGCCTTTCCAGTCACAATGTGGGGGTGGAATCAGGAGCACGGGGGCTTCTCTGAAGGCACATAAAATCTGGAAGTGGGACCACAACGACTGCCAGACACCTTTGAACTGTCTTCATCATGTCCATCAAGCAGGATGCTTCCCATGGAACTGGAAACTCCAGCTTAATCCAGGGACTTTTACCCCTTGAGGAGAGGTAAGAGAGAAACCAAACGGGGTGACAAAATAGCAGTGGATGAGGAGCACAAAGGGAGCAAAGAGAAAAAGACAGAGATCAGAGAGCCTGTCTGTCTCTCCATCTCTCCGGGAGCAAGAGGATGGATGTGGCTCCAGTTTCCTGCCACATCTTCTATTCCATATGCTCAGTTTCTGCTGAATGACATCTCTGAAAACAGCCTGAGGTGTCACCTCAAAGGTGATCCATCACTTGTCAGCTGTGCCTGCTGATCCACTGCAGAAACCCAGGACACAGACTCCTGGCAGCCCTGGCACACCCTGCACACAGCTGAAAGCAAACTGCAAGAGACTTCCAACACGCCCGTTTTCACTCCTTCATGGATTTACATGACTTCAGTCACCATCTACCCCCACGTCACAGGAGGAATTGCAGGTAGAGCTCTTCACAGGCAGTGAACAGAGGCACAAACTCTGATCTGCACTCACACTGCCTGCCTGAGATGCTCACACAACCTTAGGCACCCAAAGAGGAAGAGGATGATGAGCAATTCAAGACACCCCTCACCCATGGCACAGCCCAGAGAGAAACCCACATGAAAGTACAGGCCCTGAGAAGAGAGGAGGGATGCAAGTCCCGATCTTCCAATACCTCTGGCCTTCCTCACTTGGCCTGTCCTTCTCACCACAAGGCATCTCAGACAGGGAAAGTTACCCCAACAACCCTAAATTTCCATCATCTGCAGCATGAGACACTCATAAAACGAGTGCTGTGATTACATGTGTGTGTGTGTGTGTGCCCACATGAGAGTGAGCACGAGACAATGAACAAATTACTGAAGTAATCCTTCTATCCCCACAGTAATGAACGATTGTTTCCCTGCTCCCAGGAGCATGGTTGTAGCCTGGGAGCTTAACATTCAATCTGACACAGACCTGCAGCACGCACTGTTAATCCCTCTAAGCACAGTGACAGCTCCCAACAACCCCCTCAAGCAGAGGAAGCGCCGTGTTTCCTCCCCATCTTTCCATTACCATATTTTTAATTGGCTGTGAATATCCTTTTGCTTTTGTCAAAACAAGTTCTGCTAAACCACCGCTTCGGATATGAACGGGGGAGCCAGGAATCATGAGAGAGAAGCCAAGAAAATCCCTCTGTAAATGAAGATTTGTGCCGAGGGAGGCACGGCCAGGAGGAGCAGGAGCAGGATCAGCTCATCCCTGTCGGCATCACCAGCTGTGGGATCGGTCCTGGGATTGCAAGAGTCCACCCAGAAGTTCAGAGATCTTCAGCTGAGTGAGACAGAGCTTGGAGTACAGTGAGCCAATAGCCAGTGCTACAGAGAAATCAATTTTAAGAACTTTTGAAGCAGAAGGCCCTGGAAGGGATATTCTGTCAGAGGGAACGTGGCAAGAGAAGGAAGCAAAAGGAAAGAGCACACAAATCATGCTCATGCACACAGGCATCTGACATGAGTTAGAGGCTTCTCCCTTGTTTCCTCTCTTCACTTTTCAAAGGAAAATGAGGTCTTGACAAAACCTAAACTTCATGAAAAATCTTCCAATTTTCTGTTTCTTGCTTTTGATTTTAAAGGAAATTCTTTCCCTTTTGAAAAAAAGGGGGAAAAGCTAACCTCTTTCTTCTAAAGAAAAACATTTTTCAGAAGGATGTCATGGAAAACAACCCAAGCTGAAGCTGCTGGCCAGGTAGGGAGGCAGGTTTTTACCCAGCGCTGTGTTCCCCATGTCCTGGATCTCCCAGGCTGACTGCCTGGCATGTCCAGCAGGAAGTGTGAATACAGCCATGAGCAATCTCATCACATCCACCCTCAGAGCCAAGCTCAGTAAGGGAGAATCCACTCGCTCTTGCAGGCAGGGAGGCTGCGACAGGGGGAGAAGTTGTTTAAATACTCTCCCACACAGCAAATCCCACTGCAGTCCATGACAAGTGGCATATGGAAACCTCTCCCGTGCCTAAGCATCCCACTGAGCCCTTGCCCTTGGGATGGGGAAAGGAGGAGATGCAGCCAGGCTGAACAGGCTCATGGCACTTTGGGAAGAGCCAAGACGGGGAGGCCAGAGCTCCCCGTGTTCATCCCAGGACAGACAGCTTCGGGTCGCGTCTTGGTCTGGTTTCCATCCTTAACACGCCAACCAAAAATCATCCCAGGGACACGGGGGAAGCCCTGATTTGCTTCCTGCTCTGCTGGAGAATCCATGGGGCAGCAAAGGCTTTTAGATCAGGTCCCAGCCACTTCTGAGAGGGGCAACTCCAGGAATATCAACCCTGACTTTGTTCACACAGTGAAATGGGGAGAAAACACCTGTGGAAAGAACCTGACAGTGCAAGAGGAAGGATTCAAGGCCAGGTGGGACGGGACTTTGAGCAACCTCGTCATATGAATGTTGTCCCTGCCCATCCTCATCCAAACCCATTCCTGCAGGGGAGTTGAAACAAGATGATCTTTAAGGTCCCTTCCAACCCCAGCTATCCTATGATTACCATCAAACACACGCTTCCAGAAGCTTCAGTGTGTCACTTGCAAGTCCAGGGAGGGTTGGCTTTGCTGTGTTCGAGTGGCTCTTTTTTTGTTCTTGATTTTTTTTAGTACAAAATGTGCTCTAAATAAATCAGCAATGTACAGGATGTGTACGGATGGAGCGGCAGGGCCACTCCACAAAGGCACTGAATGGCTCCGTGTCCTCAGGGATGTGGGAAACAAGCTGCTCCGCCAGCCTGCTCCAGCAAGGTAATTTCCCTGCCATTTTATTCCAACAGGCAGCCCCCACACTCGTTTGTGGCTCACACAACAAGGGCTGTACACACTAATCTGGGCTTGGAGAGCACTCAGGATCCCTACCCTGGCACTAGGCAGGAATCTGGGACAGACCCGAGGATGTGACCCACGGCCAAGCGGAGTTCCCAGCTCCATGAGTCATTCCCACAGCCCAGCAGCTGCTGTGCACCAGCACCCTCACAGGAGAGCTGTAAAATATGGAGATAATTCTCCTAATGTCCCCAGCATTTAAAGGCTGATTAGTGCTGCTTCTAAGAGAGCTGGGCCAGGGACTAAAGTGGCACAAGACAGCTGGCCCGGGGTTTCAGTGCAGGTGTCAAAGGAGATGCTGCCAGCACAAAGACCAGGCTCCATCCTCCTCCCTCATCTCTTGGCTTCAACCCCAAGCCATCATGAGGCCCGAGGGGAATTCACACACTGGAGACGTGAATCCTGCCCCTGCAGATCAGCTCTCCTGTGCTCAACAGAGTCCTGCTAAGACTATTTCGCACAAGAGCAAGTTAAACAGCCAAAAATTTGAGCAGCTCCCATGAGGCCATGCAGGTGAGACCCTCTGTCACCCCTGCATGGGGAGGGTGGCCCTGCCGCACGGGGGAAGTGACAGCTTAGGGTAAGTCACACCTTGCACCTGCCTGCCTGGGGACCAGGGGGTCCTTCCAAGCACCAGATCTGAGCCTCTGGGTGCAGTTAGACCTGTTGGGCTTTTTCCCTTCAGATAAGCCTCGAAAGGGAGCAAAACACACAGGGCAAGGAGGACAACCAAACCTTCCCAGAGGCTGCTGCAGAGCACACCTCCACCAACAGTGACAGAGAGAAACTGAATACAGAAACGGAGAATGGAACTTGGATATGGAAAACTTCCCAGCACAGAGGATACTTGCCATCAGCTGACATGACACCCACACAGAGTTCCTAACCCAGGCTGCCAGCCCCAGGATGAAAACAGGTAAGCCAGTACATTACTGGAGAAAAAAAGGCTGGATCTGCCTTTTTCCAGAGCTCCCTGGAATAAGGACATGACTTCACCAGCAGCTGCATTACAAAGCGGACAGCGTTTGCCCTGCAGCACAAAACTCAATATCCCCTCATCGGAACTGCAGACTTATCTTTGGAGGGTCTCTCCATCCTGGGAACACGTGCAGCCGGGGCTGGCAGCCGTCCCACCCCACACCTGCCCAAACACACATCTGCTCTGCATCACTGCTGCACAGAGCCCCAACAGGTGGGCTTGGTTTGGATCTCAGCAACTGCCTGGGGAGGATTTCCCCTTTGGGAGTCCCTCCTGCCCCCTCTGGGAAACCAAGGGGGCAGAGCTGGGGTGCCCCTCATAGAACAACAATGGGAACTTGGGAAACAAGAAATTCACGCTTGAGGGTTCTGGTCAAGATTTTTTTGACGAAATCCAAGGCTCAGGTTCTAATTCTGAGAGTTCAGTTCCTTGGAAATTTAATCCCTCTACTAAACACAGAGAAATTTAATCCCTCTGAACACAGAGAAAAAGCAGCCAAGCCCACTAACCTGAATTTTCAGAGTGAGGGAAGCAAATCCTTCCTACTCTCCTAAAAGAGCCAAATCCTGATCCCACAGAACTTCTGAGCACAGCCCACCCCAGCTTTGGCCACCGCTGACCAGGAGCCTGTGTGCCCACCCCCACACAAAGCCACTCCCAACCTCCCCCACCACCACCCCAATGCTCTGCCATGGCCAAGCTCAAGCAGCCAGGAGATAGAGTCCTGCATTCAAGTACTTCCCACTCCAGTAGGATCCTTCTGTGAATCCCATCGCCAGCTGCTAAAGCAAACCAGCCCCTGGCACAAACCCCCACCCTGGGACTGCAGAAAAAGGTGGTTTTCAGGAGATGCCAATGACAGCTCAGTGATGGCACAGCCAGATTGCTCTGCCCCTCGGGAAGGCAGGGCAGGGAAGCTCAGGGGAAAAAAAACAAAATGCTGGCATCACCCACAAACAAAGCAATTATTCCCTCAGGCTTTTCTCCCTGGTATTCAGCAGTGGAGTGAGTGGGAATGGTTCAAAGCTGCACCAGGGAAAGTTTAGACTGGACATCAGGAAGCATTTCTTTACCAAAAATGTGTTCAAACCCTGGAACAGGGGAGTTCATCTCTCAAGCCTGTCACTGTTTGAGAGACATTTGGCCAATGCCCTTAACAGAATCCCAGGATGGATTGGGCTGGAAGGGACCTTAAAAGTCATCTTGTTCCACCCCCATGGGCAGGGACATCTTCCACTAGACCAGGTTGCTCCAAGGCCTGTCCAACCTGGCTGTAACTTTTGGTCAGCCCTGAAGTGGGCAGGAGGTTGGACTGGATGAACATCACAGGTCCCTTCCAACTGGAATATTCTAACCCTTGCAGCCACCACGGCTCCAGGGCAGCAAGCATTGCCAAGGATTTTAGCACAAACCCAGAAGATGAACAGTGAGTGAGGTCAGCCAGGCACAACCCAGGACATTCCAGGTCAGGTTTATTCTGAGGAAGCATCCCAGGGGAGTGTGCAGATAGATGAGCTGGCCCTCAGCGCTCCATGTACACCAGGAGCTGGGAGTTTCGAACAGCACCTGGATTTACCTTGGGAAAGCTGCAACAAGTCTGAAAACCAAGCTAAAAGTGCGGGGCACAGATCAAGCCCAGCACACAGGCCACGGAGAGAAATGCCCAGAGATAACATCCTGTGGTATCCCATGGGAGTCCATCCCATGGTGTTCACTATCCTCTACGGTGGACATACCCCAGTTCATCCAGTTAAATCCAGGCGAAAGCCAAATACCAAAAGACCCAAGGAACAAACAGAGAGGGCGGACCTGCACTTTCTAACCCACAGTTTGCACTTTGGACTTTCTCCAGATATTTCTATGCCAAGCTCATTTCCACTATGAAAGTCTGAGAGGCTTTAAAAGCATGAATTTTTCCAGGCCTGGAAGACACTCAGTTGACAACCCTAGAGAGAAATTTTGTGTGCACAGGAAGAGAAAATCCATGTTATTTTAGCCCCACTGTAGAGATACAGGTCTCAGAGGATAAGGATTACCCAGGCAGGCCTTGGCACCTCAGTTGAGACCCCTCCAAAAGGAACAGATCTCTAGCCCTATCTGCTGTGCTGTCTCCCCTGCAGCTGAGCTCCTTCCTCTCTCACTGCCCCATGTTCTTCCATCGCTTCTCCACCTTTCTTCAAGCCTAAAATACAGCTTCATTTTTCTGCAGCTCAGAGATTTGGCTCCTGACCTTACATCTTGCATCTCCAAACTACAGTCACCTCCTGTCTTGATCTCAGCTTCCCAAGCCATTTGGGAACTAGTCTGTGCTCTGACAACAGCAACTTCACACCATTTGCTTTCCTGAATTTGCTCTACTGGAAATCAAGTTCCTTCTTCTTTCCCTTCTTCCTCCCCTCAACAGCTGTTCCAGACTGCTCCAGGAACTGTACCCACCCCTTGTGCTCAGCTCACACCTCAAACCCCAGCAGTTAACCCTGAGGAGCCCCCTCCTGCTCTCCGAGCTAAGCACTCCTAAAAGCCAAGGCAGTTATAAAATTGATTTCTACAGTCCTTGCCTGCAAAATAAAGTGAGCTACATTTCCCCATCCTGCTTTAAGCACCTGGCCAAGGGCTTCCCATATGTAACTGATGGAGATGGGCAGCACCTGCCCAGAGCCCATTTCCCCCTCAGCCATAAATCACCACGGCTGGGAGGCCCTGGAGCAATTGCCTCTTTGTTTCAGGTGCTGGGAGGAAGCCAGGAGATGGAGTTGGTACCAGCTACCGGTGCCCCACATTTCCCAGTCTGTGCTCACATCCCAAAAATCCTGACCTGCCTTCCCAGCTGCAGTTTTGTAGCTGAGGATGGAGCCAGCTGAAGGTTCAAGCCACGCCCTGATCGAACTGCCACCACCACGTTGCAGCTGAGTAAAACAAAACAAACCTAGTGAGAGTCTGATATGGGTGCAGGGAGAGAATTCACCACTCTGGGCACAGAGATGTGCTTGCCTCCTTCCCCAGAGTGCTGGATGCTAAATCTTCCCCTATCTGCCACGTCCATCATGCAGGCTCTGGGCTTCAGCAGCCGGAGATCTGTTTCCTATAAATTTTCTGCACAGTGCCTACAACAGTTGTAGTCTCTCTAAAATAATGATTGGAGGGTGGATAGAGGAGAACAAACAGTTCAGCTGAACAGTTTATCTGATGAATTTAGCCTCTTCTCCTGTTCCTGCAATATCAGGTGGACAAATCCAATTTCCTCAAATGCATTTGTTGTTTGAGTTTATTTGACAAATACTTCCCCAAACAATTGCCTCTACATTCACTTAGCAAATATTTAAAATATGAACTGTGGTGTTTAGTGAATCCCCTGGCACAGCAGTAGTCCCCAGTGGAGCAGAAAAGTTAGGTTTTCCCCCAATATTAGTTATTTCTGCATTTCAAATTAAATTTTTTTGCCAGCTCTCATTCTGTTGCTGATAACACCAGACGATTTGGTGGTGCTTATTAGGAAAGGAGCTGGTCAGTTGTTCCCCAATGAAATTGAGTTTTCCTGGGAAGCAATAACCCATCGAAGCAGACACATTTCATCAGAAACACCCCACAATCAAATGATTTGCAGCAGCTGAGGAAAGGTTGCCTGGCAAATCCAGCTCTCAGAAATCCCTGCGGGTTGTTCTCCCAGGCTCCAGCCGTGCATTGATGTCAGTCACCTGTCAGCTCCACATCTCCAGCTGAAAACTGGGAAATTGTGGCTTGGTTGACCTTCTTTGAGCTGGGGGAGTTCTGTGACAAGCATGGCAATGTAAGGGATCCAGAGAAAAGGGTGTCACAGGCATTTTTTTGTCCCAAAAGGAGGCCAAGGGAGCTGGGCTTAGGGACACTTAACAGTCTAACCCCTACCTGGAGTTAGCAAGAAGCTGGAGCCAGGGGTTTTCCAGGAAGAGGGAGATGGGAGACAACAGGCCTAAACTGAAACGAGCAGATGTAAACACAGATATAACAGCAGATGGGCAAACGTGGTACAGGTTCCCCAGAGAGCCTGTGGAGTCTCCATCCTTGGAGGCTTTCAAACCCTAGTCTGATCCCAAAACTAACCCTGGTGCAAGATGTTGGACAAAAGACTTCCTGAGTCCCTTTCCACCCAAATTATTCCAGTCTGTGATCCTGGGAAGAAACCCTGTACAAGTACAGATCAATTTAACAAAAATGAAGGTTACCCAGCGTTGGAGGGATGTAACATCATACCTTGGCTAAGGTTTAGTTCTAGGATTGCCTGTTTATAGCGAGATTTGGGGGAAAATAATAATAACATCCAGTTTTGGTCCAAACTGGACCAGAACCAACACTTGAAGAAATGCTGAGGAACAAACATCTGCATTTGAGCAAACTCAGCTACAAAGACTCATCATTTCAGACCTAGGGAAAATCAGTTTCCAGGTCTCATGATTACAAAGAATAACTCAAGAGCTTGAAGAGTTCAACCAGAACCAGAAGGCAAATAAAAAGAAATCACAATTCATTATTCATCAAAATCTTCACCAATCTGTTTTAAGACCATGTCAGGATATTTTAGCACTGCAGGTATCAATAGTGCTAAAAAAACCTGCAAATGTGACTTTGAAATTTGCTTCTTTTTTTTCGGTTTGTTTTGCTTTCTGCCAGTGAAAATCTCGTTGCTTGAATGTTCTTGGAAAGTCACCAGGGAAGGGTTGGGAATATCGCCCAAGCAAATTCACTTAAGAATTCAAACAAACACATTAGGACACAATTTTGCTTTTGTCACTCAACTCTGAGGGAAAGCATTTAAAACCCAGTTAAGGAGAGGGAAGTAAAAGAACAAATGCTTCATTAAACCTGGTTTTGGGCAGAGGAACAACAGACAACCCATTACTAGAACAGCCTCTCCTGCTCTCCAGTCAACCAGGAGCCCTTGAACACAACATTCAGTTGGACAGCAGCTCTTCATATCCCAATTATTTATTCTGCCACTTGGAGGGATGCAGCCAGGACAACCCATCCTTCTAAGCTGTGTACCACTGTGGAAGAGGGACGAGTTTCATATTCTCATTCCACAAACCCCCACTCACTGCCAAGAGCAGCAAATGGCACATGAGTACACCAGGCAGGCAGACAAAGAGAATCAAACGGGCTTTCAGACACACCGGGAATTCCTTGCCTTACCACTGGGACACTTTTCTCATCCAGAAAAACCAAAAAAGGGCACCAGGTGGTGCTTCTGAAAGGGCATTTTTTGGGGGGTTTGTGCTGTTATTTTAACCTTCGGATCAGCCATGTCAAATGTTCACAATACTGGGTAAGGAGAGAGAAGAGATGATGGGTTGGGGTTTTCATTCAGAGCTCCATGACCAGGGCTCAATTCTGGATGCAGATCCACGTTCCTTTCTTGCCTCGAGGGGAGACAAAGCACCAGCAACCTTGCTCCAAGAACCACAGAGTTTTTCTAGGCTGGGCTGTCCAGAAACTTTCCTACAGAAAGCTGGGTTGTCAGTCAGGCATGGAACAGAACCATTCCTCCAGCAAGCACCCAGACCTTCAGCTGAGGGCTCCTTGCCTCCTGGGAGATGTGAAAATGCCTCCCACCAGCCCATCTCTGGCCTCACAGAGCTAAAATAATTGGTATCTACAGCCTGAAATGAGATTTTTCCAATTCTCCATCCCTAGGAAGTTAGTTTTTGTTAGGTGTCACAGAGAAGTCATGCTTAGTTCACAGGGGCTGCAATTGCTCCTGGATGTCCTCTAATCCCTGGCTCCATCTCTGCCTCAGCCTCTTCAGAACACTCCGTAATGGACTGGCTCACTCTGGCTACATCCTTTATATCTCTTTAGCTCCGTGAGCAGATGGAGACAAGGGACAGCAGAATTTATGCTTCTTGCTCGAGTTGCAGCTTGGCTGGGTGGAAATAAAAAACGGGAAAGGACGGGGAAATGGCATCGTAACAGCATTTACCTCCTGGGCTTTGGAGCCTCTGTCTTTACCTAGGTAGTGTTTGTATTGTCAGCATTAATCCTGTGCCTTCCTCCCCAGCTGAGGAGGAGCAGGCCCAAGGGATGGTTCTCCTCCCTAGCCCATGTGACGGATGGAAGGAGCTTCCAGAAGCGTGGAATACTCTGCTGACAGAGCCTGTGCATCAGTGCTGGTTTATACCGGCAGATAATCCAGCCCAGACCGTTTCCTTCAGGGCATGCAAAGGAAAACCAGGAAATGTTTCTGACCTCTGAGGGCTTTAAAGGGAGAGAAAAAGAGGCAGAGGTATGAAAGCAAGCAGGGAGATTGACAGGGGCTCGGGAAGGAGCAGCACAATAGGCCCCTAAACTCTTCACCTTTCTCCACGTTTCGTACAATCGAAGGGGAGAAACAAAACGAGGAGAGGGAGGGAATTATAATGAACGTGAAAGCTTCCAGATTAATTAATTACCCCTTTTAGTTTGTGAGAAAGGAGGCTAGAAATATCCACGTCTGCTCCTCTTGGAAGGCAACCCTGGCGCTTGCTCCGAACATCCCCCCAGCCCGCCTGCGCGCGGGGATAATTAATCCATTACGGGATGGATCCTGCCGTGCCGCTATAAAAAAGAGATCTATTTCTCCTCCGCTTTCCCCTCCTCCCCGAAGAGACATCTGAAACGGATCATGTAATAAATGTTTCTTGGATGGAAGGAGAGGTATTGTTCTCTTGCCGTGGAAACAATCCCGGCAGTGGGGCCAGCCAGGAGGGAGCGGGGCCGGATACTTCACTCGGCAGCTCTTATGACATCCTGTATGGCAGGGTGGCCTCCGAGGGACGTGTTTCGTGATGTCCCCTCTGCAAAGCAGCGCTCAGGAGGGCAGGGTGAGATGGTTCCGACCGAGGGGGACAAGCCTAGGCTCCTCACCAAGGTCTGTGGGTGCTGGAGGTGGCTTCCCTTTGTGGAGACATCCAGGCACTGCCTGGCGGGCAACGGGACACTCTGGAGACAGGGAGGTGGCCCACAGTCCATCACAACACACCCAAAAGAACACCTCTGACCACGCCCTTCCAACCCTGCATCCGTCCCTCTCCATCATGCCCCGCTGGAATGCAGCCCAGGCTGGGAGCAGCTGCTTTGCACAGCTCCAGGCAGAGATCAGCCTTTCCACAGGCACCTCTCCTTCAGTTTGACACTTGCCTCTTGTCCAAGGGACCTGGAAACAAACTGCCCTGGACTCACGGTGTCCAGCTATAACAGAATAGATCCTCCTCCACCCAGTAATTTTTATTCCTGGCCAGCCATGCTCTCTATCCAAGGTGAGATGTTTCACTCACCTTTGTCACCTCCCCGCCCTACACTGGGAAGAGCAGGAGCTTTCCTTTGCTGCACACACAGCACAACGGCTGCTGCAGCAGGGCATGGATTTCCCCATCCTCTCTAATTAACAAAACCCACATGCCATGCTCTTCATTCCCTTGGCTGGTGTTTCTGTGGAGCAAAACAAGCGATTCACCGAAGGTTTTCCCGAGGAGGAGGGGGTGGGCTGCCCATTACCTGCCCAAGACCCTTTGCTCTGTGGGGGTTGGGTACCCTAAAAGCATGGAAATTGCACGAGATCAGAGCTCCCCGGCGCTGATCCCAGCCCTGATCCCAGCATCCCACTTGCATCAGTTTATGAGAAACATTGCCTCTTGCTGCTGACATCCAAATATTCCTTGCATGGAGGAGCTGCTGACATTTATTCCTGAACTGCCACATTGCAGGAGCTTTGGCTAAGACTAGTGTTACATGGGAAGAGAGAAGGGGCCTTTTACTTGGTGAAGATAAGTCTTCTACAGCCTATCAGTCTAGATTAGATTTGGGTCACTTCCTTTTTTCATTTCCCTCGATGATTTTTTTAAGGCTCTTTCAAAGAAACACTCGAGCTCAGTACAATGTTCTTGATTGCAACCAGAACTGGCTGAAAAATGCTGAACTAATTGAAAGAAATTTTCTTTTTCATTTCTTCCTCAAAACATTTCCAGAGTTTCTGGTCAGTACTTGGAACTGTGAAAAATCCCCCTGGGCTCCACTGTACAACAGCAAAAGCTTTTTCCACAGCATCAGCAGCATTTCAGAATCCTGTGAGCTGATCTTAGGGCAGCAAAGTGACTTCTCTGTCTATCAAAGACACAGGGATGTCATGACACCTGTGTGTTTTCATCACAACACCCCTCAAACAGACATCCAGGTCATGGAGAGCATTTCCCTCTACCAGTTCTCCATCACCACATGCTCTGAGCATGTTCTGAAGTCTTCTAAGAGCAGTTGGCATCATTAATCCTCTCGCTCTCATGGGGAAACTGAGGCATGGGGTGGCAGCAGCTCCCACAGCATGGAATCATTGAATCATTCAGGTTGGAAAATACTTACAAGACCATCAAGTCCAACCTTTGACTGTATTCCACTTTGCCCACTAAACCACATCACAAAGTGCCACATCTCCTTATTTTTTGAATGCTTCCAGGAACAGTGACTCCAACACCTCCCTGGGGACCTTGTTCCAGTGCCTGACTGCTCTTTCAGTGAAGAATTTTATCCTAATATCCAGCCTGAACCTTTCCTGGAGGCAGAAATCTGCCATCTCCCATGTCCCCATGGGGATCTCCATGTACTAAAGCAGGGCGGGGGCCCTACCACACACAAACATCCACGTCCACCCCAAAGCCACAACACAACACAGAGCTGGCGAGACCATCTGCGCCTCCACCCCACGGCTTCCCCTTGCGGCTCTCACTGGCCCATTCCTCCTCCTCCGTGGCTCCCAGGAAGATGGCAAATTTCACCTCAAACAAGAAGCAAACCAAACAACCCCCACCCACAACACCCAGGCTCTCTGGCAGAGGGGAGAGGTTTCTGCAGCGCTCATTTTCTGTCAAGTTAACACCAGCTGAACAATCTCCTTTCTTCCCAGTGCATTTCTTCTCCTGGTGGTTCCCCCTCCCCTTCCTTTCTTTTTCCATTTCAACCACCTCAAGCAGAAGGCCCTCCTAGGCACTGGCGACTTCAAAGACACCAGGTCCAATGTGCAGCAAGTGATAAAAACCTACACAGCATGTGTTGGGCAAATTAATATCCCCTCCAGAGCCACCAGCTCCCCGGTCCCAGCAGCTCCATAATGAGATGTTGTACTAAAGGGGAGGGGGAGCTCGGTGCAGAAGGGGAGATGTATTTAATGTATGAAAATTGACTCACATGCAAATTGCCTCTAAGTTAAAAATAATGCATTGCACAAGGAGTCGTCTTTTAAAACATTTGTTTATTCATTAGGGTAATCTCTGTTATCAGTCCCCTCATTTCCTTGCACATTAAGTGCTCGGTTTGAGGGAAGTTTGTGTATTGCAGGTCTGGGGGACAACTGTGACTTCCTGCTGATCTCAACCACCACACAACAACTCCAGTTTCCTCCCCTTCTATCTCCTGCTTTCTACTCATAGACTACAGGGATTAAAGTCACCTTTCCTCAGAGGGGAGACACTCGAAGTGATGAACTTCAAGGACAAAAGCTCTCAGAGCCACCCAGAGCAGCTCCTGATAGCCAGAGCCTTCCCCAGGGCTGGACCAGAGCATCTGTCCCAGCTGGGCTCAGGGTGACCAAGCTGGATGGAAGGCACAACTTCAGCCTCACAGCTTCCCCTCCCTCTGCTGACCAGAGACAGGAGGACCCCAGGGAACAGCTGGAGCTGTTTCAGAGGAGGGTTAGGTTGGATATCAGGGAAAGGTTCTTCCCCCAGAGGGTGCTGGGGCACTGACCATGCTCCCCACGGAATGGGCACGGCCCTAAGGCTGCCAGAGCTCCAGGAGCCTTTGGACAGCGCTCTCAGGGGTGTACAGGGTGGGATTGTTGGGGTGTCCTGGGCAGGGCCAGGAGCTGGACTCCATGATCCTTGTGGGTCCTTTCCTGCTCAGGACATTCTATGACTCTATAAAACAAGAGTGTAAATGCCTCCTCCCAGGCTGAGCTCTGCAGAGCAGCCAGTCTTCCCCACACCTGGCACAACTAATTGATATTAGATCCTGCCAGTGGTGTTGAGCACTGGGATACCTGCTGACAGAGGCCAGTGCATCCAGCTGATCCTGGCTGATTGATCTCATGGCAAATCCACTGCTGATCCTATCATTACAAAGGAGCAACGGGGTTTTGAACAGTGCAACATGGGAAGTGGAGTGGGAATGGGTGGTGGGTGCCATTTCAAGATGATGGGTGCAGTCTTTCTGCCTTTGGGAGTATTCAGAGACCAAGAACATTTGATTTGTCCAGAGTTTGATACTGAGCCTTTGCTGCAGGCTTAGGAAGGGTCTTAAGTGGGATCTA
Organism: Cnemophilus loriae; assembly: GCA_013397755.1. Lineage (NCBI taxonomy): Eukaryota > Metazoa > Chordata > Aves > Passeriformes > Corvidae > Cnemophilus > Cnemophilus loriae. Next base: position 703,143 of record VZTF01005687.1, read on the forward strand.
CACGGAGAGCTGCTGCAGCTGGACCATCTCCAGGTCCCACAGGGGCATGTTCTGCCATTCCTGTTTGGATAATTTCTTATTACTCAGCCCAAGACTGATGAAGTTACAGTGTTAGCACAACCCTCCAGCACCTGCCAATGATCAGGAAGTTTCTTACTTCACTAGGTAACTCTGCTCCTCTTGGGAACCTTGTTCTTCTGTCCTGTGCGTGTCAAGAGCTGTAAAAACAAACAGAGACTACAGGGAGTCTAAGGACAGCAATAAGCACTTGTTATTTTCTTTCAGCTGGAATTCTAAATCAACATACAAACAGAGATTCACCCTTCCAAGAGCAAGGATTCCTGCTCTGGGCAAAGAGGAGCAGAAGGGCTGAGGTCCCCTCTCCAAGCACTGCCACTGTGAGCAGCCTGTTCCTCCTCCGCCTCATCAAGGGACAGACCTGAGCAGGGATGTTGATGGAAATCCCTCCTTGCAACAGCAAGGGCAGATTTAAAGTGATTGGGTTAAACTGCATTAACCTCTGTGTGGACACGGTCACTCCAGATTTAAGTGGCCATTGCTCAGTTTAACAGGAGCCACTTCAATGTGACCTAATTCACCACCTGAGTAAATAAGGCAAACCAAATAAAGGTCAATGACTGTGAAGAAGTGGATATCCAGAGGAGAGTGACCCACTCAGAGCTTACCTATCAACACAGATTAACAGCGGACACCATCTCTCATCCCTCTGCCTGGAGCTCCAGCTTGGAAGAGCCACCAAGTCCTGGGTGGGAACAGGACACCAAGAGTCAGGGGGTCACCCTTAATTCAGGCAGGAGCAACAATCACAAGTCAGGTCAGCAAGAACAAACTCTCATTTCCAGGAGCTCAGCTCTTGCCTCAGCCAAGGAGTTTCCGCTTGCCAAGAGATGGGAACAGAGCAGGACAGAGAGGAGATGTTGGTGCAGGCACTTCCACACACAGAGACATGGCAAAGCACCACACTGAGCTGCTCCCTCCAGATGCCAGGTTATGGCCACCCCAGTTTAAGCTGGAGGAAGATGAAGTTCGTGACCTGTCATGAAGATGCAGGTGATCATGAAATGGTAGGGACCACCCTGCGACCTTTTCAGCCTTCCCAATCTCCCTCACCGGGGAAGGCTGGGAGAGGGAGGCTCGTGAACCCCTGCACAGATGTGATGGCACAACACCAAACTCAGCTGGGATGTGGGGGATGGGAAATCAGCATCAAAGCATGGGGCCAGCAAGCAGCAAAATGGGATTATACAGATTCATGGACAGGAGATTGAAAAACAGAGGTTACAGGGACAAGACAGAGAGATACCTTCTACTACCCTCTTCCAGTGACTGGGGATTCTGGGCACAACTGGAATGACCATTCCTGTGTGCTCTCTTTACAGAGCACCCACTGCTGCTGCTGCTGGAGGCAGGGACCTGTGTTAGGTGACCCACTGCTCTGTCCCAGCCAGGCATTTCTGTCCCAAATGGCCCAGCTTGCAGGCTGCTCCTCCCTGCACCACTCCATGTCCACAGCTCCTGGCCCCCAGGCAGCACATCCCCACTGCTGTGGTGGGCAGGAGTCTCTCGTCTGCCTGTCCGGAAGAGGATGGAGAACAGTAATTATTCATGCGACAGCAGCTGCTCTTTCAGCTTTCCCTGAGCTCAGCCAAGTCAGATGTTTCTTCTCCCTGTGCCATCCCCCTCTCCCCACCCCGCGCTCCTTCCCCCCCAGTTTGTCATTCCCAGTGACATGCCCCGCTGGTGACCGAGAGCTGGTGGCCGTCTCTTTCTGTCACCAAGGGTCGAGGTGAGTGATCCTGCCAGGTGGTGCATTTTCCAGAGGATGAAGAGCGGCTGAGCCTGAATCCTAATGAGCTGCCACCCCCCCACAAGGGTTCAGTGATGCTTTCCCAGTGTCAATCAAGCATAAACAGGTTATCCTGCCCAGCCTGAAGTGCAGGGGCCACCTCCCTTTCCCATTTGTGAAGCTCCAGCAGCCACTGGTGAGAAAAAACTGAATAATTGCTCTCCAGAACTACGTGAAAGGAGGTTGTAGCCAGCTGAGGGTTGGTCTCTTCTCCCAAATAACAACCAATAGGATAAGAGGAAATGACCTCAAGCTGTGCCAGCAGAGGTTTACGTTGGCTATTCCGGAAAATTTCTTCACAGAAAGGGTGGTCAAGCACTGGCACAGGCAGCCAAGGCAGTGGTGGAGCCCCACCCCTGGAGGGATTTCACAGACATGTGGGTGTGGCATCTGGGGACAGGGGTCAGTGGTGGCCTTGGCAGTGCTGGCTTAGTGGTTGGACTCAATGACCTGAGAGGGCTTTTCCAACCTAAAGGATTCTGTGATTCTGTAAGGAGCACGCTTGGACTGTGTGTGGTGCTACACCTGCTGCCCTCACGGCACGCTCAGGCCAGAGGCACCTTCTGAGTGTGGAAGCTTCTCCTGGAGCTCCAGGGCACAGCCCAATCCCACCACAGAGCTCACCTGATCCCAAAGGACAAGTTTGCTCTCTGCTATACCCAACTAATCTGTTTCCTCAAGCAAGAGCTGCTGCTGCCCTGTTTCCCCTGAACTCAGCATCCTCCATCCTGCTCCAAGTCCCTGACGGAACACGCAGCCAGCAATTCGAGGCCAAGGACAGAGCAACACCTCCACTCTCAGATAATTCTTTCTTTTCCATTCACTGGTGCCAATGATCACAGGAGGGCCTGAAATCTTGAGACTTAAGGGTTAGAGTATGGTGAATTTGAGCTCATCCCAAATCAGGGAGTGGTATCAGGAATTCCTGCTTTCCCTGAAGGGTCTGTTCTCTGCTAGCGTTGCTGAACAGCCTGGATACACTCCCCACCAAACGGCACAAACTGGAATGCTTCCTAATTAACTGCACGGGAGAGGATAAAAATTCCCTGCTCTTTCCAATCCTGCAGAAGTCAGGGATGTGAGGAAAGACACCAGAGCAGGAGAGATGGAGTGGAACACGTACCCACCAGCATGGCAATTCCAGCTTAATCACCTGGGGCTCGGTAGGTGGCCATTTCCATGACGTGGAGCACGCCCACAGGACCAAATAGCAGGGCCTGAAAATTGGAAACATCACAGCTCGAGGCACAGGGATGTGCTCTGCGAAACTCTAATTGCAGGATGTTGGGCAGGACTGTCAAACAGCTGGCACAGCCACCCTGTCACCTCCTGGCCTGCTGCTACCTGACCCGAACCTGCAACCACAGCATCCCTTTCCAGATCCATTAATTCCTGCCAAACACAGCAGCTCTGAAGAATGGCAGGGAGGAAAGAAGGCAGCTTGCTAATGCTCATCACATCCCCAGCCCAAAGCTGCAGCAGAGCTCTCCACCAGCCGCACACCCAATTCTCAGCTGCTGGGGAGGATCTGATTTTTGAAAGGATCTGCCACTGCCTGACCTTTGGCTCAGGATCACGAAGGTCACAGTTAAGGAGGCGCCGGGCTCCTCGTGGCTGTCACTGCTCCTCGCTGAAGCCGTTTCATCCCGGCTGCTCTGGTTGCAGGAGCTGTTGCTGGGTTCAGCTCCCAGTCTTCCTTCCCGCTGTCCAGGCACGGCACGTCCCGCTCTGACAGGGAAATCAAGGCGCCGCAGCAGCAATGAATTATTGCTCACAAAAAGGGCCTGGCGCCCCGCAGTTCTGGGGTGAAGTGACCTCCATGAATACCTGCACACACGCTCCCTTTGAGGATTTGGTGTGTGAGCACCAAGGCTGCACAGTAAACCAGAGATTAATGCACAGCTGAGCAGAGCATTCCTAGGCAAGAATACAAAGCAGAACAAAAGCCTTGTCATGCCTTCAGTTTCTTCCCCACAGTTTTATTTTATTTATTTCATTTACTTTGGAAAAAACTTCCTATACACAACTTCCAGCTTACAGCCCTGACTTTGCAAAACTCAAGCATGCAATAGGAGCCTCCTTCCTTTGCAGGAAGCAAAGCTCCCAGAAAGCCAAGTCCCCAGCAGACTTCTCAGGCAGCCAACACATTCTGGAAGCTTCATGCTGCTTCCAGGGGGTCTGTCCAGGCAGAGCCACTCGGGAAATCTACCCCTTAATGCCAGTCATCTCATCAGGGAGATGTGGAGAGCACCTGGTCATTCAGCAAAACCCATTAAATTCTTTGACCCTTGGCAGGAGCCACAGAAGGTATTTTGGGATCACTCTTCCACCTGGCTTCAAAGCATGGCAAAGCAGAGCCAAGAGCAAGAGGGAGAGCACAGCCAAGTGTGGGGCTTCGCATTACACCTTAGCAGAAGGAGATATGCAGAATCACTGAGCCATTAAGGTTGGAAAAGCCCTCTGAGACCGTCGAGTCCAACCATTACCCCAACACTGCCAGGACCACCAATGACCCATGTCCCCAAGTCCCACATCCACACTTATTTTGTCCTTCCCAGGACAACCTCCTCCATGTCCTAATCTACTTACAGAACACTCTGAATGCAGTTGCTATACAGGTTTTCCTGTCACAAAAAGGTTTTCAAGATCTTCTCCTTGCATCCAAACAACACAGAATCACAGGCTGGTTTAGGTTGGAAAAGCCTTTTAAGACCATCGAGTCCAACCATTCCCCCAGCGCTGCCAAGGCCACCACTGACCCATGTCCCCAAGTGCCACATCCACATGTCTGTGAAATCCTTCCAGAAACGGGAATTCCACCACTGCCCTGGGCAGCCTGTTCCAGTGCCTGGCAGCCCTTTCAGTGAAGAAATTTTCCAGAATGTCCAGCATAAATATGATCCTAAGGCAGGTTTTGGGATGGCAGCTGTCTGCAGCACAGGTTGGGTGCTGGCAGGATAATCCCTGAGAGGAGCACAGAGATACAAACACACTTGCGTCTGTTTTCCAAACAACAACAAAGGGTGGAAAGCACTCTCCTGGATTTGGATGGTGGAGGAGCTTGATGCCAACACAACAACTGGGCCTGACCTACTGACATTTCTGCAGGCTCCCGATTCCTGCGTGGGGGCTGTCACTTTAAATCTGAATTGCCTGTGTTTTTTCTATCACAACAGCCTGATATTTTTTGCTCGTGAAGAATAAATATTTACAAACCTTCACTCTCGCCAACAAAAGCATTCTGTTCCAGAATTTTCTTGGGGTTTTTTTCTGTTTTTAAACAGTTTTAGAGATCATTGCCCAACACTTTAATTTCTCTTATTAAAACAAGCGAGACAGTAAAACAATGCACAAACCAGGGGAAGGATCATGGCAACTCTCGGTTCTCATTCAAGGGTTTTCAGCAACGTGTTGAAAAACGGCCGAGAGCATCTGTAGGAAATGCAAAGGATAACAGCACAGTAACTCCAGCCAAGGACAGGTCACCAGGCTGTAGGAAATGTGTTTTCTTGGTAAACTAATGAGGCTTCAGCCATTTCCTACAATGTGAGGTTATAAACAGATTAAACAAAATGCAGCAGCGCTGCTCCTCCAGCCAGAGGAGACGACTCCACATTCCTCAAACAAAAGCGGAGCCCAGCAAAGCAGTGACCAGCTCACCCTTTATCCATCCCAAGGTCTGCCATCCTTAAGTACCTGACAGGCCACCCACATGCAACGTCCCTGCCAGTGCAACTCACTTCAGTGGGACATGAGGGGGCTCAGCGAGCCCCGCGTGGGGCAGCGGGGGAAGGTCAGGGGGGACACCTGGCTGAACACGAGCTTCCAGCACCAAGCTGAGCCACTCACACCTCCCCCTGCCCAGTGGAGTACAAAGGGAGTCGTGTTTCACGTCACTACCTGGTGCTGGCAAGAACATTGTGTGCAGTTCTTGTATTCACACCCACAAAAAAAAGTATCGTCAGGAACAGCGAGTTCAAACAATAGCTACAATAAATTTTGGGTGTGAAAAACCAGCCATGAGGTGAGAACCTGAAAGAGTTCAGTCAATTTAGTTTGCTAAGAAGAAGGTTAAAAAGCAACTTGACTCCAGTCCACGCATTGCTACCCAAAACAATGTTAGTGGCTCTTTACTCTTGCTCACTGCAATCCAACAGCCGCAGGCTGGAGTTGCAACGTCCAAATCCAGACCTGAGGTGAAAATTGTTGCCATATGGGTCCATGAGACTCAGATGTCTTTCCAGAGGAGATGTTCCTACTCAGTTGACCACACAACCAAAATTTGGGGGTGTATCCTCCTGCCTGCATGATGCTGAAGCCAAGACAGCTCTTCCTGATTTCCCCAAAGTCCCATCCCGGCTCCAGAGGCGATGCTGGAGACCAGCTCAGACCCTACAGGGGCTGCAAAGCCCGAGGTGAGGAGATCACCCAGAACACACAGCCACAGGAGCCTCTGCTTTCTGGGGGTTTGTTGTAGGAAAACCCATGGACAAGTAAGGACATGGCCATGGCTGAGCTGCTGGGGGACAGCCAAGGGACACCCGGAACAGGAGCAGAATTCCAGCACTTTTCCATTACAGTCACTGCCAGAAGAGAGCAGCCAGAATGGGCAACCAGGCAGCTCCTGTGGACAGAGAGATGGAGAGCCAGGCTGGGAGCGATGAGATAAATTCTGGAGATAGATGATTTATTGCATAACCTCCACAATATGGAGCTGCTTGACTCTATTAGGTGGATGGATGGCAGGGAATTTAAGAAGAGAAATAGATTTTTTACTCAGCTAATTAGCTAAAAAGGCTTGTCTGGAAACACGGGCCCCATTGTGTCTGAAGTCTGCTGACACACGGCTCAGAGCCACATTTTTCTTCCCTGTTATTACTCTGCCTCCCAGAACATCCCTCAGAGGCACAGAGAGTGGGGTGGGATCCCCGCACCAAACCACTGGCACCCAAGACACCCAAAAAATGTTCAAGTGACACAACAGATACACGAGTTTAGGTGTTTATACATAAATAGATGCACACACTTTTGGGTATATGCATGCACCTTGGTATACACAAACATATATTACTTATTAATACATTCTCTACATGAAAATATCAGTACATTAAAAAAAATAAAGTCCATAAAAGAGCCAAGTTTGCCATCAAAACCAGTTTGCTGCTTCACATTAGCCTGCCCCATAATTTAAAGGAAACTGGGGGCACCTGATGAAACAAAAGGGCTGTAGATTGAAGAGAAATAAAAGAAAAATACGACTTGACCCAGCAGAGTCACTCCTGGAATCCACTACCCCAGGAAGTCATGGAGACGCACACCAGTGGAACAGACATTTTAAAGGACTGGATAATTTTATGAGCATTAATAACATTTGCAGCTATGCAAGCTAATAAAATGTTACAAGGGTAATCAAACTTCATGCTTCAATGTGTAAGTTGATCACCTGTGAGCGCTGGGAAGGAATTTCCTCTCTGGTGCTGTTGCGCTGAGCAAGTAGCCAGCTGCGCCACAGGGGTGCACTTCTAATAAAAAAAAATTAAAATACTAAAAAAAAAATAAGAATCAGTGTCACTGCTGTTGCTGCTATGTCTTTGCTTTGGTTTTCTCCTTCTGCAATAGCTGGCACTCACCAGAAATGCTGGATTGCAGTGAGAGCTTTGATGTCAACTTCTTAAGGTTTCCTGGTGCAGTTTTGGGACAGCATATCCGACACGATCCAACAATAATATCACTTTACTCCTGGAGGGTTGTTCCTATAAGCTGGCAGCAGGAATTGCACCAAGCTTAACCTGTCATCCCCACATCATGGATCCCACACTGACTCTTTGTGCTCCCATACTGGACAGGTTGTGTCGGCCAGCTAAGCACAGGCTCTTCCAGTAACTCTGAGCCTCATCACAGAGGAGCTCTAGGTATTCCCAGGGAAACGTGGCAGCTTTTGAGCTCTCTACCAATTCAAAACTATCCAAAATGTTCTTTATAACATCCAAGCAGCAACCTTGGTGTTTCCAGTGTTTTCTAGCCTCGGAAGTTAATGCCCTCGTAATTAATGAACTGACAGCAAACGCTGCAATCTGCTGCCACAGGCTTTGCAAAAGAACGACAGACTTTGCTCCTGTGCCTACCCTTCTGTTCCAGGGAATCCAGGCTCAGTTCAGCCAGCTGGGGAGGAGGTTGAAAGGAGGATGGGACATAGCAGGAGTGTCAAAATAAACCTTTCACTTCAAAATAACAAGGACGAGGGGGTTATGGATACAAATCCAAGACGAGAGGACGAGGGTGTGCTCGAACAAGGGACCTGCTCCAGGAGCCTGCCCTCTCCAAAACAAAAAGAGAAAATAGGTATTGCATAGAAGGAATATTGGTAAAACACATGCTCTGGGTTCTCCACTGTGGGCAGACCACAACAGGGTCTGGTAAGCTCTCCTGTGAAGTACAGGCCTTGGGAACACAGGATTACAGCTCCCTGCCACACCCCTGCCATGACCCCCACCCCCCTCCCTCCACCATGGTTAAAACCCACGTGTATCACCACAGTAACCATACCTGAACCATTCATTAAATCCAAGCAGCCAACACCCAGGCCTGGCTCTGCTGCTTGTGCTCCTCCTGCCCTTGGGAGCACCTTTTCCCAGGTCCCAGAGCCAGGGGTTGGAAGAGGGCAGACACGCTTTCCCAGGACAGGAGGAAAATGTATCTCATTAGAATTAAGGGGTGCATCACTTATCACCTTGGGGGGGTTATTCACAAATTCCTCTTTTGAGCACAAGGTGTGTTTGAAGGAGAACATGAGGATTCATCAACCAGCCTGGCCGTGCCTGAGCCCATATTTCCTCTCCTTTCTATTTGTCCTTAGAGAAAAGCAGTTCAATATTCCTTTGAGAGAGATGAGGCAAAGGACACAAGGATTACATGCGTCAGTCACCCTTTCATCCCCAAACATTCATTCTCTCTGTGACAGTGTCCTCCAGGCCACAAAACCCATATTTTTCTGAATACACAGAATTGAGAATTGCACTCGCTGCCCTCCAAAGACCTTTCCAAATGACATTCCCTCTCAGCCACGGCAGCATTTGGCCTGGAACACGATATGCCCCAAGAAAGCCGTAACTTTTCCATCAGGACAGGAAAGCACTTTAAATCACGCTTAGAAGAGCACCGTCATCAGAGACCGGAGCTGACACCCCGTGTGATGTCACACACATGAACCCAGCACGCTGACAACAGCCATGGGGTTTGGAATTACAGGCAATAAAGTATGACATCATGATGACATCATGAAAGGAGAAATTCAATTCTCAGCCCAGGGGCTATCAGTTACTGCTTTATTCGAAAACCTGTCACTGTGTGCGTGAGCAATGAGCAGAATCCATCATTTCCATGGGTTTTTATGACCACCATAAATTTGGAACACTTAGGCCTCAGCCACCTCCCCGTGTCTCTCCGAGCCCATCTGTCGGCTCCCACGATGCTCCCTCCAGATCCCGGCACTACAAATCCCATTTCAGGGGAAATCAAAGCAGCTCAGTGCCGCTGTGAGATCACACAGGTTTGGTTTTGGGGTGACCAGGTACCTGTCAGCTCTGCACGTGGTTTCCCTCACCGCCGGGCTCACACAGCTGGATGCACCACGGACAAACCCTTTGACACTTGCACGGCCTCTAAAAGCCATTTAAAAATCCATTTCAATGAGCACTCCCAGGCAGACGCTTCGAGAAGATCTCCTGGTTCAGGCTGCCCATCTCACCCCCTGCCAAGGCACTTGCCAGTATATGTTAATAAAGGATTCATTTCACAGATATAGAAAGCATGCGGCCTAGCAGGTCACAGAGGCAGAGGTGAACATGCTCTCCAGTGAGGCAGGTGGAATATTTTGGGGGGTTTTTATGAGTAGATGATATCAATCTGTCTACTCTCACAAATATGATCTGGCACATGTGGTCATACACACATTTAACTCGGTCTTCATAACACCTCAGGCAGTGATAAGAGATGGATTTTTCATAAGATTTCTGACATAGAAGAGGTGTCCCTTGTCTTTGCCTCCTTTTATTGTTTTTATTTCACCTGTTCCTGCAAAAAACAAAGCAGTGCCATGACCCAACAGATATTTCCTGGAGTATATCAGAGACTCTTGACTTTGTTATTTCCAGTCGTGAGCTGGGAAATTTCTCCACTGCAATGAACCCCTACTTCCAATTTCCTGACCTCCATAGCATTAGATTAGGCCGGTCTGATCTTTACCAGATACTTTGAAAATACAGAAATATCCTCTGCCTGCTCCCACCCAGGACACAATTCCCCAGAGTACTAAAATGAAATTAAAATGTCCCATTTCCATCCACTGCAGCTGCATTTGTCCTGTTCACCTCTTACAGGTCCTCTGCAAAAATGTCATCCCATGCAAAAGTGACCTCTCGGCATTATCAGTGTGACTGCCAGTCACTTGGGACCTTCTCGATATCCTTGACTCAACCCCAAAATCCCTGCCCAGGATGCTTAAAGGTGGTGCCTTTAAAGGAGTCCAGCTGATAGACATCAAACACCATATCAAGTTATGACACATTTTTAACTCTTGTTGATGCCCATAACAACCTTGTTGATGCATAATCCCTGAAAAAGAAAGTCACAGTTACAGCTGGGCACAAAATATTCAAGTTCTGCTAAGGATCTGGCAGTATCAGCTGGATCATAACCCAGTGCAGAGTTCACTTCATTTTCAAGATACTTCATGAGATAGTCTTTACGCTATCTCAGTTCATTACTTCTGTGGAAAGATCAAGGATAACACTGGGTTTGGAGATGAAAGAACTTGGCAAGTCACCTTCTCTTTTCTCACAGGCAGTGAATAACCAAAGAACAAAGCCACCTCATTTAAGAAGGGCTGTTGGACAAGTCACTTTTGAGGGAGGCTGTTGGTATTTAGGGAGGGCAAAGAGCTGCTAAAATTCCTCACATAACCACCCCCTTTGGTTCCCAGGTCTTGCAGTCCCAAAATCCACTGTATCATTTCAGCTCTGCACCTCTGATTACTTGTGGGTTTTCCTGAAGCGTGACTCTGCACTAATACCCAGCACCGAGAATGATTTTAAAATGCCAGTGAATTTTTCTTAACCCGATTTCCACAGCCCCCATCAGTTACACACAATTAACAGGTAATTATAGGCAGGTTCCGAGACAGCAGCCTGCATGCAACACTCCCCTTGCCTAACACACCGTGCAGCTCCACCTTCACCAGCCAGGAGACAGGAAAAATGGGAAAGGGATTGACTCAATAACCTGAGACTTGCTGCAAAAATGTAGCTCTGAGTTAAACATTCAGAGCATACACGACCGGAGCACCAGCAATTACTGGATTTGTTACTGCCTCAACTATCATGACAGGCATTGAAATAAATCTCATTTATATGACATACAGTCATCTAGAAATGCCTTTTTTTTTTTCTTTTTTTTTAAGAAATTCTTTTAAGATGTCAATGTGCTACACATGGCTCCGTTTTGAGACCTCTCCAGACTGGAGATCAGACAAGATATACAAGCCTTTCAGCCTGCCAAGTTTCATACTTGTTAGGAGTAAGCTTGAATTCGGAATTTTCTACACAGTGCCTCCATGAATGCGATTAAGGAAGGCCTCTTGCCATTAAATGTTGGCTGCAGGGATCCAACTCCCCCTCTCCCATCATCCTGCAGTGTTCCCTAACGGCCGGGCTCATCACGGCTGCGCTCCAGACGTTCATGTTGCATTTCCCTCTGTAGCTCAGGCCTGGGATGTTCCTCTGGAGCCTGAAGCACAGCCCAGCTGTTTCTCCTGGCTCTGCAGGCATCCCCACTCACATCTGGTACTCCCCATGCCCTTGCTCACCACACTGGCACAATCACACTGGGCTGGAAGACAGAGTGGGCTGGGGAGTCTCTGGGTTGCTCTGGTCCACGGATGCCAAGATCCGAGCAATAGGTTACCGATGTCCAAACCTGTGCCAGGGGAGGGTTAGGTTGGATATCAGGGAAAGGTTCTGCCCCCAGAGGGTGGTCAGGGTTTGAACAGGCTCCCCAGGGACTGGCCACAGCTCCAAGGCTGCCAAAGCTCCGGGAGCGTTTGGACAAATGCTCTCAGGGATGCACAGGGTGGGATTGTCGGGGTGTCTGTGCAGAGCCAGGAGTTGGACTTTGATCCGTGTGGGTTCCTTCCAGCTCAGGTTATTCCATGGTTCTATGAAACTCAAGAGCGTCTCCCTCAAGAGGTCCTGCCTCCGAGTTCAGGGTGCTGGCATTCCTGAAAAACACGGTCCTAAGGCTTCACCACGGTCCTGTGGCTTCACCACATCACTCTTTCCTTAAATACTTTGGAAAGGGCCATTCTGGCAGATGCTGTAACTGGGAATCATCACATCTACCCACCAAGCAGCAGAGAAAACCACTTGTTACCTTCCTCCATTTACGTGTCACGCTCCCACAAATTACAGCTCAATTAGGTTCTCCTGGAATCCATCACACAGCTCCAGGAGAATGTGGTCCCAGCAACTGCGTTCTCCAGGCAAGCTGAGGCAGTAAATAGAAAGGGCTAATTGGGGAAGGGGGGAGATGCTGTTTCCTGGTGTAAAAATAACTGACACTTCCAGGAAATAATGGTATAAATAGAAAACGAAGCCATTCCTCCTTCAAAAATATTTCATAATTATGTGTCATAAAAATAATTAGGTTATGGTGAATTAGTACAAATGTTTACAACAAAATTGCCATGCAAAACATTATGGGTAATAACATGCTAATTGCTGTAGAAGCAAAAGCTGATTATGTTTCAGCAATATTAAAAGTTGCCAACTCGGCGCTACCATCCAAGCTCCGATATCTCTCAGCAGCATCTAAGGACACAGCGAGAACTGGTGAGGAGAGCAGGACACGGCGGGTGGGCAGTCTGTGCCCTGCCCTGCCAAGCACTTCCCTTGCTGAGTGGCATTTCCTAGGAAGCTCACACCAGGTAATCCTCAGGGAGCGCCCGCAGAGGACGAGGCATCGCCCTCGCTCCCTGGTAAGACTGAGTGAACACGGAACAGCCCGGATGGGACTCAGCTGGGGCTGTCTGAGGGGTAGCTGAGACCTGGGTCCTGCACAGCCAGCTCCCAGCCAGAGCCAGATGGGATCTGAATCCTGCTCTGTGCAGATCATCACCTGAGCAGCTGCTCTGCCCCAAGGCAGCCGGCCAAGCCTGCAAGACCCCATCCCTAAGCCTGGGCAGGATGGTGCTGAGGCTGAGCTGATGTGGATTGCTCACCCCAAGGCCCCTGCAGGGTGGATCACTCTGTCTCCATACATCCTTCTCCTCTGAGCACCTGCTCACTGCCTGGCACATCCCAGCTCTCCCCGTTGCTTCCAGTGTAGGCAACGTTCCTCCTGCTCCTGCCACACGACTGTCCCAGAGGGACCAGGTCCTGCCACCAAAGGATGGTCTCAGCCACCGGCCGATCCCAGGGCAACACCTCCCCTGCTCTGCCCGCTCAGTTCCCGCTGCCCAGCAGGTTCCACAGGTGAACGAGGGTGAGCTGCACGTGCCAGGAGGCTGCCACGGGATCTGTGGGGTCTGCAGCAGCAGCCACTGCTTGGAGATGCCTTTTTGACAGCATCAATGGCCTCCTAAGAGCTGGGCTGTCTGCACACACATCTCCAACCCACCGCCCACCCAATTCATGTGCCCAATGCTTTTTGGGTTAGATCTCCTTGATCCAAGATGTCTCGAGAGAATTGAGGTCTGAGTATTTCTAGAGCGTGGGCAGAGGTCTTTCGCACGTCCCCATAAATCTGTTTGGTTCCTTGTCCCCTTGTCACCAGATGTGGCAAACTGCACAAGGGGAGCACTGGGTATAAAGTTAAAGGTGTGAATTTAAAGCACATTGCTTCAAAGTTAGGAAATCCCTGCAGAGTGCTCTCACTCAGAACTGAAGTGACATTAATTGGGTTTACCAAGCTCATTTTCAACACAAATGCCGATAAACCAGATTACATTTCAATGGGGGTGTTCACACAGAAATTCAACATAGTTTAACTAATCCTCTTTCTGAGTAAATTTGCCTTAAACCCTCTAAGTGTCCCATGTTACAGTTTCTCCTGCAGGGGAGTCGCTGAGTTTTACCTTCAAAAACTTGATAGTCTTTGTCCTTGTTTTATTAGGTTGAAAATAAGTGTCTTTCCGAAAGGCAGAAATTCCACATTCCCCTTTTACCAGTGCCTGGAGCAGAGGCAGTTCTCAGGCCACTAGAGACCCGGGAAAAGAGTCCCAAGAGCAGGCAAAGCCCATCCCTGGTGGGAGGTGTCCCTGCCCGCGGCTCGGGGGTTGCAACTGGATGATCTCTAAGGTCCTTCCAACCCAAACCATCCGGTGCTTCTCTGGAGGAGCTGTGGAACCCCTGACACCTCCCCAGACCCCGCACATCTCTGCAGGCTCCAGTGATGACCCTTGTGTGACACCGCGGGCATTGATGCCGCTCCCAAGTTTGCAAATACTGCATGAAAGGCTCCGTGGAAATGATGGGGTTTACTTTTTTTTTTTTTTTTTTTTTAAATAAAGTGTCGTTTGAGATGTTAATTGCGACGCTGGCTAATGAGAGGCTGTGCCGTGAATAGGCTCAGAGCCGGCCTCGCCTCCCGCTCGGCTCCGCGGAGTTGAAAGGCGCGTTCGGCGGCGCTGGAGCCCGACCGTGCGCTGTGCCGCGCTCATTATGCACCGAGTCACACCGGGCAGCTCCCGGCAGAACGCCGAGACGGAGGTAAACCACTATTTGGAAACAAAGGAGGGCTCTCTCCATCCTAATTAGCGGCAGGTTGCAGAGAGCAGCGGCGGAAGGCGAAGGTCACTTCCCACAAGGCTCAGCTCAGGATGCCGAAACACCCACTTAATTCAGGCGGCTCAGCGGGCAGAGTCAGACCAGAGCAATTACACTCCCTGGATTTCCCCATGGAAGGGTTTAACAATGCAACTCTTGGAAAAAAAGGTGACTGCAGGAGCTCTTTATTCTGCCACCTTGGAGCAGGGGGAAGCGCAGCCCACCGCGCTGCCAACTCCGGCAACGGCATGGCTGTGTCTTTGTGCCTCTGCACCGGGAGCCGAGCTGGGAGGGCTGGATTTCTCTTTATTTTTAACTTGAGAAATGAATAAGAACAAATTTTAACATTTAAAAAACAAAGACAAAAAGAACCACAGACGTGAAGACCCTTTGGAGGGGGTTGAGTTCCCTCTGAATACTCCAAGTTTTCTTCCAGATGCTGCCGGTGAGAATTAACCTTTAAAGGAACCATCAAAGCATGAACCATGGGAGCCTGCTTGGGAGAAGCAGCTCCTCTGCTGGGATAGTCCTTGCATGGCTCAGCCCAAGGATTCAGCTGTTCTGTTAAATGGCTCACTGCGCCCCAGCCTCCTCACACAGACAGCTCTTCCAAAAGGTCAAAGCGTCTCTTTTGCCCTCAGCTGATATTTCCTCCCTGCGCACACCCCGGGTGATGTGTGACCACATCTGCCCTCCTATCGCACCTCCCGCAGCTCCCTCGCACAGCAACTCCCCCTCAAAGCATCTGCAGCGCCCTTGGCACCTTCTGCCGATGGCAGGAGCATTTCCCGGGAGGGCTGTGCAGGAACACAACCACCTTCATCCCTTCCAAAGACTCCAGAACAGGGAATTTTCAGTGGGAAAGGAAGACTGAGATTTTTCTAAAGTTCTTTATTTTTAGCCTGATAAACAAGGGATGCAGGCACCATCTGGATCCCCCCTCAAAGGCTTCAGATCCAACATGTTGTCCAGACCCCTCTTCCCTGTTCTAGCTAATAGCAAGTAATCACCAGCACATACTGGATAGGACCCACCCCAATCCATCCTTGGATGGGAAACAGCTTCAGCCAGCAGCTCAGCAGGAGGCAGAGCAGCCATGGGGTTAGTGCAGCTTTCTTTGAATCATTTGTGAAATACGTTTCAGATCACAACCTGCAGCTCTTTCCCTCCAACACACTCCACGCTGTTCACAATCATCTCCCAGCATGGAGGAGTCCAGCAGACCTTCTGCTTCCCACTCCTGAGCCACAGATGCCTCGTGCTCCACAAACCCACCCTTGATGTTGGACCAGCGACACCCAAAACATCTTTCAGAGCTGCAATTCCCCCTTATTTCCTCTCCCAGCTGCATCAGCAGTAACTAATACTGAGCACTGGCATTACAAGGCTTTCCAACTGTTTCCAAGCAGCCCATAAAACAGCTGGCAGTGCTTGAGAGGGCTCTGGTTGTCTGTGTGTCACAGCCATGCCCGCTGTTCCCAGCACAAGGAGCAAGTTGGCCCTGGCACAGGGCTGGGGACACATCGGGTGGATCTCAATAATGTGCTCAGTCACAGGCTGGCATCTATCCTGGCACATCTCTTGGCGTCAGGCTGACTTTGCAGATCTGGGTGGCTGGAGATGAAAGTTGGAGTTTTCTTGCAGAGGAGATGTTTCCAGGTCCTTTCAGAGAGTGCCGAGAGACTGTTTTAGGTGCAGGCCTGCCAGGAACAGAGAGGCTCAGTGGGGAAGGGAGGTTTTCCAGCAGGGATGTATGGCTGTCCACCAAGCTGGTGATCCCATCATGCCTCCCTCATTCCTATTAAAATGCTGTTTGCCCTCTGGCTGCACTCCCAGTCCCCCCGGCCACAGCGCTGGCCACTGTTCCCACAGAGATCTCATGACTGCTGCCTCTATTTCTGGAGCTCAGGTTTCCTCCTCAAACCTCTCCCAAGTGATAAAACCTTGAGTCAGGTGAAAGCACATCAGTACCACCACCATCCCCACCCCCAGCACACAGGGGAAACACACCTTTGCTTCCAGTTCTCCGTGACTCCGAGTGAGATTTGGTTATGGCAAATCAACCAACATTCACAACAACCAAACTGCAGCCAGGGCCCCCTGTTTGCCTCTTCTCCCCGTTAAAAGCCAACTCAAAAATCCACCAAGTATCTCACAACCAGCAATTCACAAAATTGGCTCCCTGTAGCTTTCTTCCCCTTGACACTCATTGCTGCACAGCCAGGATGAAGAGCTGTTTCTCTCTCCTCCTTCTCTGAATCTCCAGAGCCTCTGCTCCAACAAAGTTTGAACTGCTCTCTTTTTCTGGGCAGCACTGGTGCTTCTTCACCCATGTTCTCCCCAGCCCCACATGTTCCTGGGAGAACACTCAAGAGACAAGAAGCTGCTCTGCTCACCAAACCTCCTCCAAGCATCGCACTGGGCATCTGCTGAGCTCAGCAGCCCATGCCAACTCCACTCATGCCCTTTTTTTAGTGCATCTCTTGCCCCTACCTGGCTTAAGGAGAGGACACAATCGCAGCCGAGCTCCCTCCCTTTGCACAGCACCAGAGCCAGGGAAGGCCCCTGGTGGATTTTTTCCAAGGACAGAGGGTGCTGGTAGGAGATGAGCACCAGCAAGGAGCATCCCCACACTGGGCCAGCACTACCACTTCCAGGGATGTTCCCGCACACCTGATCCACAGCTGCTGGAAACCACCTGGAACTTCCACCTGCCCTCCTGATGGAAAGCACTCTGCCTGCTGTCTCCAACCCTGCAGGTGGGAGGAGATGCCAATGCTCAGGGCTCTGCTGACCAACACAACCCTCCATGCAGATGGACCTCAGAAACGCCCCTTCTCCACCGCCCACTCCTGCTCCCGAGCAATTAAACCCTGTCTGCCAGGGCTGGGCAAGATAAATGGTGTTTATTGGGATGGCTTTCCTGCGTGCCAAACATAAAACAAAATGCCGATCGATGGAGCTGCCTCACCTGATGGTTTTATTTCTCTTCTCCTGCCGCCCCCACTTTTAACTTTACAGCGCTCTGGAGCTCTCGGCGGGGTTTGCACCGTGGTGATAAACCAACAGATCCTCATTAACCCGTGGGCAAGAGCAAGAATTTGCCTTTTCTCTCTCTTTCCCTTTTCCCTTTTTTATTTTTTTTTTAAACTCTCCCTCTATCAATATTTGATGAGGGTAATTTCAAAGACTTGTTTAGTATGATCTCCACATAAGGAGTCCTTGGGAGTGTTTATCACGTTCGAGGTATAATTACATTCAAATGCTGAGACACAGTTGCCAGGGTTACAGCTGCTGGTGGTTCCTCCAGCTTTTGTGTGTCTGGGGTTTCTCACCGCCCCCCGCGCACTCGCGCACCCCACGCACTCCGCTCCTCTAGGGAAGCAGGGGAGCGGGATGGATGGGATGCTCAAGGACCAGCAGTGGCCAGGGCAGTCACACCCGCACCTCCCGGCCTGAAGGAAGGTCAGCATTCCCTGCAGGGTGTACCCAGTGCAGGGGTTTGCGGTCAGGGATAGGGTAGAGGAAGAGCTGAGCAGGGAGTTCAATGTTGCTGACAAAAATATTGTAGTAAAATCCTTCAGCCATTCCCTTGGGTCTTATCACTGGGGGAGGAGGGAGGTTTAGCTTGGATATCAGGAAAAGGATCTTCTTCCAGAGGGTGCTGGGGCTCTGACCAGGTTCCCCAGGGAATGGGCACAGCCCCAAGGCTGCCAGAGCTCCAGGAGCATTTGGAGAATGCTCTCAGGGATGCCCAGGCTGGGATTGTTGGGGTGTCTGCAGGGCCAGGAGCTGGACTGGATGATCCCTGTGGGTCCCTTCCAGCTCAGAATATTCTATTGACTCAATGAACCTCAATGGCTGTAAAAGCTCCATGGAAGGAGAGGCAGCAATGCCTTTTCTTCATTCCTGGACTCCCCAAGTGAACTCTAAAGAGCCAAGGCATGGATTGCCAGGGACAGAGGGCTGCAGAATCCCAAAGGAGAGGCCCAATGGTGCCAGCACTGGGACCTTCTTGCACCCTCAGCTTTCTTCGCCCTGCCACAAGCTCCTCTGCTCTCACCAGCCCAGCAGAATCCTTTTAAGAGGTGTGTGGTGCTCGAGGACACCAGCTCTGTGTGTGCCAAAACGGGGACACAAACTCCAGCTGAGACACTCTTGGCAACATTCCAGGCCTTAACCTGGCTTAAAGCAGATACACACAGAGATAGGTAGGTAGGTAGGTAGGTAGGTAGGTAGGTAGGTAGGTAGGTAGGTAGGTAGGTAGATGGATAGATGGACAGATGGATGATCTGAGCTATCTGCTGGAGACTTGGTCTCACACTGCTGGCCATGCAGAGAGGGAAGGAGCTGCCAGCTCAGGCTCTTTGCTGTCACTTAACCAAAGCCCAGCCTCAGCAGGGCTGTGTGTGTGAAGCCACCTGACCACCAAAGCTGGGAGCAGCCCCAGCCCCACTCCCTACTGCCAGTATGGACCAACTGGAATGCCCCCAAGACTCTGCTGTACTGGGAAAAAGTTAAAACCTGACCATTTCCACCCCAACACCACACCCCATCCCTGCTGCAGCAGAAACTTGGAGATCTCCAGGCCGAGGGCAGTGCTTAAGGAGGCACTAACAACAACCTTCAACTAACTAATACCCAAGGAAAAGCCATTCCCTGCTCCTGCCCAAGTTCTGGGGCTGAACTCAGGCTGCCCAGCCAGCTTCACCTCCCTTCCCTGGCCTGCAGACAGGCAAAGGCTCAGCTCCTACCTGGCACTTCCTGGACAGTGTCAGTAAATGCAGTTTCACCCGGGCAGCAAGGAACTGGGATTGAATTGCCTTTGTTCTAGTTCCAATTTTAAATAATATGAACCTTCCTACAATAGGCAGCGTTATCACTAATCCCCACAGCTGAGCCTGAAATAAGCTTACAAACCATGCAGTAGCACTGTGGGAAGAACAATTATTCCAACAAAGGATGGAGAGGGGAGGAAACAACCATGAGCTCCTTGGATTAGATGGAGGGTGAACACAATCGTTGTCAATTCACAATAAATAAATAATAAATAATTTTTTTTTAAAAAAAAGCCACCAAAACACAAAACAAACAAACACCAAGAACAAATGCAGCGTGAAGGCCCGGTGAAATATTTACAATTATTTCAGTGGAAAAAAGGTACCTGCTACAGTCAATAGGTTGTAAAACAAATTCAGATGGAAGCTATTGTTTACCCCTAAATCAGCTCTAATGCACTGGCAAATGTGATTATCAGCATTCTGCAGGGAGCGGCAGCATCAGCATTCATTCCAGGTGTGCTCAGTGAAGGCTCTCTTGGCCACAGGTTCATTTGTAATTATTAAAATGCACCTTGTTAGCCATGCAGCAAGCCCCAAATTTCTGGGCAGCGGCACATGCAGTGTTTGCTTTAATTTATTCTGTGCAATTTCTGCATTATTTTACTGTGTCAATGCCACAGTGCAAATGAGAAACCCCATCTCAAAGGCTCCAAAGGGAAGAGAGCTGAGCACTCTCTGTTACTGGTGACTTGGAGTTGGCACATCCTTTGTTCCTGGGGAAAGCTTTTCCATCAAGGACAAACAGCCAGAGAGCTGGCAGCCGCCGTGGCTGTTCCCACTGCCAGGGGTGGGAAAGGGACCAGCTCAGTGCCTGGGTGCATACCAGGGGGAAGGCAGTAATGTAGGGAAGGGAAAGACTTGGTAGCACCCTAAGGACCCACACCAGTGTGCTGCTGGGCCACCCTGTTATCCAAAGTAACAGCAAATACAGGGAATTGACAGAAAAACGGAGAGAAATCTTAAGAGAGTTTGCGGCTTGAGATGTGAGAGATTACAAAACGGTTTGGGTCGGAAGGGACCTTATAAAGCTCATTCAGTTCCACCCCATGCCATGGACAAGGACACCTTCCACTGTCCCAAGTTGCTCCAAGCCCCGTCCAACCTGGCCTTGGACACTTCCAGGGATGGCGCAGCCACAGCTTCCTTGGGCAGCCTGTGCCAGGGCCTCACCACCCTCACAGGGAACAATTTCTTCCTAATATCCCATCTAAATCTTCCTCTGGTGGTTTAAAGCCTTTCCCTCTTGTCCACCAATACCCACAAGCCCTTTTCCTTAGGGCTGCTTTCCATCCTTTCCCCACCCAGCCTGTGTTTGTGCCTGGGACTGCCCTGATCCAGGTGCAGGACCTTGCACTTGGCCTTGTTAAACTTCACCAGATGAATGCAGGATGTCTCATCTCACTTATCCAAGAGGAGAGCAAGGCCGAGAAATCCTGGAGCAGCTCTGCTTCAGCTGGAACCAGGAGCTTTTGAGGAGAGGAGCACCTGGACACAACTGCAAGGGAAGATTGGCTCTGTTTGTTAAAGGGTCCAGCACAGGGAGATAGAGACTCATGGGATCTAAACACCTCCCCCAAAATGCCCATCACCATCCCCAAAGCAGAGGGCCAGGTGGAAATCTGATCCTAAGGATTTTTAAATATTAGGTAGAGAGGGTGAAGACGTTGGGATGAGGGTCCAGAGCAGTGTAAAGAGCACTGCTTGGTGGCCTCACCTCCGAAGGCAATGGCACCAGGGATGCCACTTATCAGGGGAAGGGAATGGGATTGAGGTGAGCACGGAGCATGTCTGAGCATTCAAATTACAAGCAGGGCTTGTAAGGGACAGGATCTGACATTTAATGCCTCTGTTTGCAAAGTGCTTGACATTCACGATAACAGGAGGGGCACTGGCAGGCTGGGAGGGCTCTGGATTCCCAGGAAAGAGAGTGAAAAACAGCCTGGTTTTCCCTCTCCGCTAGCTGGGAACATCCCTGCGAGATGCAAAGGTGAGGAGCTGCGTGTCTCACACAAACACCTGGAGCACCCCTGGGATGGGCTGCCTGCAGACTCCTGGAAAAGTCACCTCATCCCCTCATGCCTGAGCTTTCCTCCCCAGAAGATGGATCATCCATCCTGCTTGCTAGTTCCACGGGAGATGTGCCACATGTGTGGAGCACGCACCCGAAGGAGCCGGGCTTTGATCTTATCTGGGGCTCTGAGGAGCCATTATAACAGAAATAAAGTTCAACACTCAGTCTTCTCTTGGAAATCTGCAGACTGGATGGAAATAACTTACTTTAAAAGGTGCCTCTCCTGACAGCATTTCAGGGATGAAAGAGAGGAGATCAGAGTCACAGCTAATGCTTGGCAGGAGCTGGAGGCTTGGAACCAGTTTTAATGCAGGGCTCAGCCTGGAGGTGCCACCACTGGTGTGGGCAGCTGGGTCCCCTGCAAGAGGTGCCAAGTGCTGGGAGGAACCTAGATTGTCTGGACAGGGCTTGGAGCAACCTGGGATAGTGGAAGGTGTCCTTGCCCATGGCAGGGGTGGGACTGGATGAGCTTTAAGGTCCCTTCCAGCCCAAACCATTCTATGATTCTCTTCCCCAGGACAACTCTCTATCCCACACTGGCCTCCAGAAGTTCTCCTGGCATGGCTGGAGAGTGGCCTGCAAGAGCAGACCAGTCTCACAGTGTCCCCCAGTGGTCCCAGGTTTTACAGGGCAGGGCCTGGCAAAGCTGAGCTCAGGAAGGCTGATGACAAGACTACTCAGTATTGACACAAAACAGTGTTGTCACTACATGTGAACACTTAATTCCACTGTGGTGTTAATGGACTGTCCAGCACAGAGATAAGACTTGTGTGGTGACAGGGGAGGGGACAGAGCCCGAGGTCCCCAGAGCACAGTGCAGATCCTGCTCTCTCAGCCATCCATCCAGCTGTATCTTCTCTTAATTACATTAAAATAACACTCTCCCACCTCATTTTTTATTATTAGAAATGAACAGATTTAAAGCATTTCCCCTCAAATTATGGTTCACCTGAGTAGATAATTAAAAGACTATAACGGAGATACAGTTTTATGTGTAATTACGCCTACTTCTGCTGCTGTATCAGGGCTTCAAAAATATTTGCAAAACAACTCAAAACTTTTATTTTGTCAGCGCAATAATTGCTGCTTGTCAGGGCTATCGGTGCCAGCGTCTGCTCAAACAGGAGCAGCATCTCACAGGCAGCCTTGCTGGGAGAGGGAGGAGTGTGGAGCTGCAAAGCATCCCAGGAAATCGGCTGGCAGAACAGCTGTGCACGCCGTGCCACAGAGCTGGCACTGAGCTCACCCAGGGATAGCCCTGGAAAGGAGAAGGATGTTTGCTTGAGTTTTGTGGGGAGCCACGAGGGAGGATGCTCAGGCTCCTGGCCTGAGCAGTGCAAGGTTTGTTCCCCGTCCATCATGGTTGTGGAGACCCACAGGGACAAATCTCCACACGCTGCTGGATGCATCTGGATTGGTTTGGCACACTGAAGGCTCAGCACAGAATCAGAATCCCAGGATGGTTTGGGTTGAAAGTGAGCTTAGAGCTCATCCATTACCACCCCCTACCATGGGCAGGCACACCTTCCACTAGCCCAGGTTGCTCCAAGCCCTGTCCAAACTGGCCTTGGACACTTCCAGGGATGGGGCAGCCACAGCTTCTCTTGGCAACTGTGCCAGGGCCTCACCACACTCACAGACGAGAATCTCTTCCCAATATCCCATCTAAGCCATTCCCTCTTGTCCTATCACTCCATGCTCTTGTCCAAAGTCCCTCTGCAGCGCACTGCCCCAGATCTCCCAAACCTATTTATTTCTTCCCTTCATTTTGGTGCTCCTGCAGAGGAGCTGGATCTGTTCCTGTGTGCAGTGGTAGCACCCACACCCACATGCAGGAGCAGAGGTGCTTTCACCTTCCTGACGGGGACAGCCTGGGAATGGCTGTTTCCTGCTCCTCGGGAGGCTTCCTCTGCTCCGGGGGATGCAGCAGTGGCCACCTCTCCCAGCACAGAGGAGTCTCGGACACTGGTACCCGGTCCGGGGACAGCACAGGTCCCTCCGGCTGCCCCCAGGCACCCCAGGGGTGACACCGCACAGCTCAGCCCGGCTGGGCTCATTAATTGAGGCTCGGGATGCCGAGGGTAATTAGCACAGCTCAACGAGCGGGAGCAGCGCTTGGCAACCCCAACGCCAGCCAGTCCCGGCTGTTCTACACATCCCGCCGAAGTTAACAAATTCTCCCGGTGCCAAAGACAGGGCTCGCCCGGCACCTCCCGCCCCAGCTGCTCTCCACACCCTCGGCAAGGCCACCCGGGCTTAGCAGGGGGTGAAATCTAAAGGAAAGGGGCCCAGAAGAGAGTGTGGGGACACACAGAGGTAGCAAACGAGAACAGAGCACGGAAAAAAGATGCTGACTCAGCACAGCGAGGCCACCTAAGAGCGAGAGAACAGAACAAGGAGCCCGGAGGCCCCAGGAGCACTGCAGGGCAGAGAGGTCCAAGGGAGCAGCAAGGAAACGCCTGGGGCCCCTGGTGCAACTTGAGGGGAGCAAAGCTTATCAAGGAATATCTGCAGCAGCAAATGGCAAAGGGGATCAGGCAAGGGTGGGATGCTCCTGTACCCTGGGCAGCTCCTGGTGGGCCCACAGGTAATCCCAGGGATGCTGTTACAGCTACGGACAGACCTGAGCTTCATGCTGGGGACAGCAGGTCCCAGACAATCCACCAGTTTCTCTCTGATTTATAATCACAGAATCATGGAATAGGCTGAGTTGGAAAGGACCCACAAGGATCAGAGTCCAGCTCCTGGCCCTGCCCAGGACACCCCAACAATCCCACTCTGTGTCTGCGAGCGTTGTCCAAACGCTCCTGGAGCTCTGGCAGCCTCAGGGCCGTGCCCATTCCCTGGGGAGCCTGGTCAGTGCCCCTCCACCCTCTGGGGGAAGAACCTTTTCCTGATATCCAGCCTGAACATCCCCTGAACTGTCCTGGGGGAAAACCCCACAGTGGTGGATGAAGCTGCTGAGGTGATTTTGTGCTGCCCCTGGTTACACTTGTTTTAAGACACTGCCTGAGTGTGCAGCCTGGTGAGCCCCACTGATCAAAACAGGAGCCACGTCAAGAACCACCCCCAGCACAATCTCCAGCTGGACACAAATTTGGAAGCCTGCTCGGCTTCCCAGAGCGCACACGCCGCAGTCCCGTGGAGGGGTCACCCGCTCCCACCCGTGGCATTGGGCCCACCGTGTTTTCAGTGCCAAGGACCAAACAGATACTGAACAGAGGAAGGAAGGTGGGCTCCCTGGGAGGATGGAGCTGCTGGGATGAAGGCTGAGCAGGGACCACCAGCATGGGACCAGCACCGGGCTGTACATCCTCCCCTCTCCTTGCTGGGACACCCGGAGCCAGCTGATGCCCACGGCCACTGCTGGGTGCCAAACACCCCCGGGTATGGAATGCCAGCACTCCAGGCCTCCCAGGGTGCCAACGTGCTTTGAAGTCCCCAAATCCACACTTGAGCTTGCTGTGTATAAGGGAGATATAATACCTCATCTCCCTCATAAGGGCATGGGGAAATAAATTCATTAGTGTTTATAAGGAGCTAAGAAACTCTGATTAGAGAGCCAGGGAAAGGGCCCACGAGGGAAATGAATAATTCGGCGTGCAGGAAGAGGGTGGTAAATAATGCATGGGCTGCCGTGGCACCGAGAGAGGAAAGGCTCGGGAGCTGCTCCGGGTGTGGCACAGGGCCAGGCAGGGAACACGTCCCTTCGGCGGAGGAGGGGGCGGGGATGCACCTCGCAGCCCTGCCTGGGACTTGAGCGAGGGACTGCTGAGTCTGCCTGGGTCTTGAGCCAGGCAGCACGGACATTCTTGGGGTTTTGGGGAGCTTTCCACTTCCCATGTTCCTTCAGAGGGGCACCAGCATCTCCAGTGGGTCAACAAACAGCAGGGACAGTCTCCAAATCTGGGGTGACAGCAGAGACAGTTTCCCACACAGGTTAATGCCAGCACCCCAGGACACCTTAGAGCAAAGCATTCCCCGTCCTCCAGGGCCACGTGGGTGTGACAGGTGTTTCCGAGGGGCTGGTCCTGCAGGGAAGCATCCTGAATCCTCTCCATTGCTGAGGGCAGGCGCAGAGGAGCCCAGCTCACAGCACAGGAGCAGCTCAAATGTGTCTTCCATCCCACCCAAATCCCAGGAGGTGGGATTTGCTCAGTCAGTTGGGTGAGAGTGTGTATCTGGGAGCTTCATGGAATCTTAGTTTGAGTTGGAAGGGACCGTAAAGTTCATCCAGTCCAACCTTCCATTACCCAGCTTGCTCTAAGCCCTGTCCAGCCTGGCCTTGGACACTCCCAGGGATGGTGGCAGCACAGCTTCNCCAGCCCTGGGAGCATCTCCGTGGCCTCCTCTGGACTCATTCCAACAGTTCCACATCCTTCCTGTGCTGGAGGCCCCAGAGCTGGATGCAGCACTGCAGGTGGGGTCTCACCTGAGCAGAGCAGAGGGGCAGAATCCCCGCCCTGGGTGCTGCTGGTGGCTCTGGGGCAGCGAAGCGGGTGGCTGTGCAGGTTTAATCAGGGTGGTACCTGAAATCCAGCTAAAAGCAAGAGCCTGGAGTAAATCCTGCCCTGTCCCCATCACCCTGGAGCAGAGGGAGGATGTGGTGTCACTCAGGAGGGGTATGTGGGGTGACCACATAAACAGGAACGAGCCCCTTGGCTGGCAACAGGAGGTGGCTTTCTTGAGAGCATCCCTCAAAACCTCTCCAGGAGGCCTGGACGAGATTTCAGCACTGCAGACCGGCTCCATCCGAGCCCTCTTGGCTCTGCAGCACCGCTGAGCCTGCCTGGCTTGTCCTCCAGGAAAATCCCAGCACTTTTAATAGGCGATGAGGCATCTCCAATAATTCCAGCAGATGCTGCCAGTTAATGTGGGTTGGCACAGAATTTTATCATCAGCCCATATTGCTCCAATTACAATTTAGCCTGTGGTCCTCTTGGGCTCATCTTTTATTTGTCTTTCACTGCCGCGTGTGGGAGGGAGGGATGCGTGTCTGACCTCTCCCTCCTTCACTGCCACATCTCTGCACAGCCAGTACATTCCCAGCCACTCTCTTCCCATGGGAAGAGCTGTCCTCGGGCCAGAGCTGTGCATCTGGACTAAGAGCGAGTGTCTCTCACCAGACTCCACACACGAACCGCCCAGGGAAGCCCCTCATTGCACCCCATGGAGTTGAGCACAGTCCTGGCTCAGTTTTCTCCTTGCAGTGGGGTAAATAAGGATTTATTCCACCACCAGTGCCGGAGTTAGGCCGGCATCACACTGGTGTGTCGGAGCACCGAGTGCATTGGGATTTCTGGGAGCTGCTGGGGGTTACTGGAGCCAATGCGCTGCTTCCATTTTTCAGACCTGAGAGCCATGAAGGAAAGATTTTTCATTCTGAGGGTTAGGCTCTGTTCTGGCTGTGACAGTCGCCTGTGTCTATATTCCAAGCTCAGGGAAAGTTCCTTTGGATGCTGTGTGGCCTCGTAAATGACATCTTGCTCCAGCAGGGACGCAGGCGGAGATGGTGACTGGTTATCCCGTGGGGAAAATAAAACACAGCTTCCAGAGCTGCAGCTGTATAAACCTGTATCAGGGAGTGAGGGTCTGTCGGGGACTGGCCAGCCATATCTGGGCTCTGCCGAGGGGCTCTGGGCTCCCCACGGTCCTTCAGAGCCCCGTTAACCATCACACTGACAGCAGGGCTCCCCCAGACCCTGTTAAAAGGCTCTTCCAAGGCAAACTACTTCGGGAACGTTAAGCACTGGCTGTAAATGTCTATTGGTTACTTAAGGGGAAAACCTCGGAGCAACCTGTGTAAAGGATACACCATCCCAGCGCCCCAAATCCCAGAGGAGTCAACAAACATGAACACTCATTTAAACCACACCAGAAGCCCATTAAATCAAGTGTCTACTCAATTAAGGACACACAAACAACTTCACTCTGCCCTCCATCAGCTGCTGCCTATTTGCATCTTGCATATCCGAAGATGGCAGAGACTCTCTGCTTTCATTTGTCAGGACGGGCTTGGCAAAAAACACCCAAAACAACAGTTCTACCCCTGTGTGAAGTGTGAGGCAAACCTCCCTGTGGTATGTGAGTCTGGGGCAGTGGAGTCCTCCCTGCAGGGACCTGGAGCCATCCTCATCACCATGTGGAACTCACTCACTCAAAAATCCCTGTAATGGAAACATCCCAGCTGTAATGGCCCTGCAGAAGCAGAAAGGACTTGGAAATTTCCTGACAGGAGCCGTGAGAACACCCCATATCAACACCTGGTGGGACAATTATAGGATGCCAGGGACTGCAGGGCTCTGCCAGCCCCACCTACAGCTGAACCACCGCTCGCCTCCCTCCCCACGGCTCACCCCAAAGCCCCAGCGCATGGGAACCTCTACCCCCACCTCCAGAGCTCTCTCAGTAGCAGCTCCTCTTTCTGAACCCCAAATATCTCATTGGTGGCTGCATATTTTTAATTTACAAAACCTTTAGCCCCCGTTTCAGCCCCTGCTGCCGGCTGGACGATGTTCCCAGTGCCGGCAGGGCCAGCTGCTCTCAGCATCACCTGGATCAGAGAATCACAGAATATCCCGAGGAGGAAGGAACCCAGAAGGATCATGGAGTCCAACTCCTGACCCTGCGCAGGACCACCCCAAGAGTATGTGTGACAGAGCTGGACGGGTTGTGTGATTGATCCCAGCAGGATAAAATACTCAAGTGCAGCCAATGCACAAGGAAGAATCCATTTTCCAGCCATCATTTACAGTAATCTTTAAGGAAAGCAGGTTCAAGACGAGCATCAGCCTTTGCATGGACAGGCTCCAGCAGGACTCGGGAAGCGCGGAGCCGCCGAGCTCCGCCAGCGGGGACGGCACTTTGATCCCAGTCAGCGCTTCCAGCGCGGCTTCCCTGGGCGATCGCACACGAGGGCTTTGAAACGCGCTCCGCACAAACACCCGTGCCAGGAAAACTCCTTCTCCCGGCTTTTCTGCTGCGAGCAAGCTCCGATAGGGATCGCCGAGAATAAAGTCACTTCATTTACAAACCGGAGAGCCAAATCTGATAGACATCAACATTCGAGGTAAGTCAACGAGCGGTGGAGCGCTGCCAGTTCCCCAAATGAATATTCATGGCAAACACTCCCCCCGGCAGCAGGAAGGCTGCCCCTGGGAAGGGGAAGGCGAGGGACCAGGCTTATTTCATCCTTTTTATTGAGTGCAATTTTCTCTTTAGTACAATATTCTCTGAAAGATACTGTTACAAACTCCGACAATTTCAACACAATCAACAAATTGGGGAAGAAGGGGAGGGGAAGGGGAGCAAAAAAAATTCCAAGGGTTGAAATCTTTTACAGACATCTCACTCGTTATGTACAAGACAGGGTAGGGCTGGCCCGGGACACGCCGCGGCTCGGGGGGACGGGGACCGGGGCGCTGCGGGACCTCCCGGAGCATCCTGTGGTGGGAGGAGGAGGGAAAGCGACCCTTGGGGCCCCCTCTCCGGCGCTGCTGCCCCGCTGCAATGCTGGACTCGACGCCCCTGCAAGGCAAGAGGGAGACGCGGAGAGGGTGAGAATAGGCACGTCCAGAGCTCAGAGAGCCACGCGTCCTTCCCCGCCGAGCCCCGTCCCACAGCCCCGTCCCGCAGCCGGCGGGGGCGGCGCCCAGAGAAACCCAAAGGCTTCTTACAGCACATACAGCCTCTCAAA